>JBBBDQ010002297.1:27500-72500 GCA_037127315.1 Ascarosepion bandense | reverse complement strand
AACAAAAGTTTATCGTAAATAATCAAGCCGGTAGAAATAAATATATATATACTGTTAGATTATAAACAGAATATCTACTTAAATACGAGTATCGATCAACAATAAATATTGTTCAAACAAATAATTTCTTATATAGATAGATAGATAGATAGAATATTTTTTTGCAATATCGTAGAAGAATTACTTCTACGTTTTATGCTGTGGCATATATATATATATATATATATATATATATATAAAGCATTAAATTGTAATGAGGCTTAGTGCCAAAATTGGTGTCTTCCTTCCTCTTTCCGCCACAGCATAAAAGACGTGTAAGTAATTCTGCTAAGATGTAGCAAAAAAAAAAAAAAATACTGCCAATAGACATTCCCCAAGTTTGAACTTGAATGACCTCAGTAAAGAAAGAAACTCAAAAGGGGATGACGATAAAATGAACCAGTCAAGTGACATTAGTTGTTACCAACTACGCATGCGCACTATAAAAAGTAATCAGACCGGAACTCCGGCCTCTTTTCCACTTTTCTCTTTAGCTGCATAGTTCTCAAGCTGCATAGTTCTCGATTGTTGAGATAGCACTAGGTCGCAAGTCATCGTGATTGAGGATTTGAGCGTCCCGGCCTTGTTCAGACTGTTAGTCACACTAGATAAAGTGCTCTCTTCCGGAAACTGTAACTAGTAAAGTCCGATCAATATAGTTGCCGTGGAAACCACAGGTTTTAACTAAAAACAAATGAGCGTGAAGAGATGTCTGCAATAACGACAACGATAATGGCAATAACGACCCGAGTAAATAGTCATACCCGGATTCGAACGACCGGCCATTACTTTGGTAAATACACATGTTTAAGTTGTAGAGGACGAAGCGTCCATTACTAATTTAGATTTACGAGTCGACTCGACGTAACCTTAGTCATGTTTTAAAGCAGGAAATAAGAAAGAACAAAAAGGCGAAAGTAACCAGAAAACAATATATTAACACAGGTTACATAGGGTTGAGAGCATGCATAAGTAAGTAAAATTAAGGAAAGAGAAGTTCTTTTTCTAGCTGAAAGAAAGGTTTGTAACAATTGTTAAGATTATCGTCAAGAGTTCGAAGTTCACATCCTTGATGAAATTATTCAGACAGAAAACAAGGTTCTGTGTCTGTGTATGCGTTTAGGCCAGAAAGTCAGACAGAAGACAAAGTTCTGTGTGTGCGTTGAGTAGAGAGAGAGGTTTACATGCGAATGTAGTAGTCTTAGGCAGTCTGTGGATTTCTACTGACGAAGGTTGGAAAAATTGTGAATTTATGTGTAGAAAGTTATTTTATGTAAGGTCCAGTTTGAATGAAAGTTAATGTGCATAGTGTTAATGTCGGTGAGAAGAAAAATAAAAAAAATTGGCGCCACTAATTGCTACCCGCAATTAGTGCGCGTGTGTTTGTGTGAGTTAGGGAGACATGTCTCTCTTGCCCCGGGACGAAATCCTAACTAGCGTACCACGTGATGTTCCCCGCTTTTATTAGCATGCATTTACGCGAGAAACTAAGTTATCACGTGAACGCTGAATCACAATGTATGTGTGTGTGTGTGTGCGTGTGTGTGTGTGTGGGTGTCAATGTATCAAACCCCACAAAGTAAACGCTCCGTTTATTTCCAACTGTATTGATTTCAGCTAACGGGTTGCGTATTTCGTGAAGACTAAATAAAAAAAGGTCCCATTCAGGGTACTTACATCTGAGCATAATCGCTCGCTGTAATTTTGGAAAAGTTGCGAATTCCCATCTGAAAGTTCTGGAGTGTGCGTGAAATTGTGAAGACTGAACGTGAAAGACATATCACATATTTCTGCAATACAAAAATGAAAAGAGTAACAGTTTTGCCTCATATAATCATATCCAAAATATATGTATACCAACAATCAATAATTTAATTCACGTGAGGCACAAACCCGCACATGCATATACGCTCTCACACCCTGACTGAGCACTCTGGAAGAATGGTAGAATTTGAAAAACAGTAGCTACTCTAGCAAATACGCATCGTTCATTCAGCAATGAATTAGAATACTCTCAGCTATTGGGCGTGTATAATAATATACACGCTAAAAAGTCTGCCTCCTTCTATCGAGCGCCCATAGCTCAGAGGTAGAATCGCCGACTGACGCCAATTCGGTCGGGTTTCAATCCTGGGTTAAAAGCAATCGGAGTCTAACCGTACTGATGAGCTGTGATACAGCGAAACAGATCTGTCTGCGGATGACTATATATATATATATATATGGCTGTGGTCAGAAGTCATCCTGACCCAAGGTTTGAGCGTCCTAAACTTATTCAGACTGTTGTTAGCGCGGTCCCTCCTAGAAACAGTAACTAAGATTCGCTCAGCATAGTTGCAGTATAAATCCCAGACAGGCTCTGTGGGTTTTGAACAAACACAAGTGTGCCTTGGCAGGCGCCTGCAATAGGGATTAGCCAACCTGGTAAACGAGTATCCCCGAATATAAGTTGCCAGCTATTATAGAAAATAAAATTGTAAATTTTTTTACAAATGATTATAATGGCTGCGATGTTTTAAACAAATACAAGAAAACGCCCATCCTGACTAATTCTTAAATGTAGAAAATTTCTTAAACAGATATGTCAATATATTTGTTTATATAACTTTACGATAGGAATTCATTGCACTGAAAGGGATTGTCAGTGGTCAGGAATTAATGCAATAATTACTGATAGAATAGGGCTATTATATGTATAATTATTATTTTGTAGCAGAGTTTTACTATAGGAATGCATTGCAAATGAGGAAGAAAGGGATTGTCAGTGGTCAGGAATTAATGCAAGCATTACTGATAGAATATGGCTATTATATGTATAATTATTATTTTGTAGCAGTGTTTTACTATAGGAATGCATTGCAAATGAGGAAGAAAGGGATTGTCAGTGGTCAGGAATTAATGCAATAATTACTGATAGAATAGGGCTATTATATGTATATTTATTATTTTGTAGCAGTGTTTTACGATAGGAATGCATTGCAAATGAGGAAGAAAGGGATTGTCAGTGGTCAGGAATTAATGCAAGCATTACTGATAGAATAGGGCTATTATATGTATAATTATTATTTTGTAGCAGAGTTTTATTATAGGAATGCATTGCAAATGAAGAAGAAAGGGATTGTCAGTGGTCAGGAATTAATGCAAGCATTACTGATAGAATAGGGCTATTATATGTATAATTATTATTTTGTAGCAGAGTTTTATTATAGGAATGCATTGCAAATGAAGAAGAAAGGGATTGTCAGTGGTCAGGAATTAATGCAAGCATTACTGATAGAATACGGCTATTATATGTATAATTATTATTTTGTAGCAGAGTTTTATTATAGGAATGCATTGCAAATGAAGAAGAAAGGGATTGTCAGTGGTCAGGAATTAATGCAATAATTACTGATAGCATAAGTTAAGTGGATTCAATTCCTATTTACCTGAGACATAATGTGTCGTGTTGCTGAAGACCGTTCTATGAATTGTAGTTGGTGGCTTTCTCGTTGTCACAATGGTTGTGTCATCAGCGAAGAATATCTTAATATATTTCCCATCCCAATGGAAGAATAGGCCGCCAATGTGGAGCAAACTTCTTCCTTCTCTGAAGACAGTTGGTGACATGTCCTGAAGTACTTGCAAAATGTCTGCCCGCAATTTGGCCATTGGTGGCGTATCAAAGATCAGGTGGAATTTCAGTGACTTGAAATCCGATCCGAAGCCAATCACCTGACAATTTTTATAAACTTCATGCAGATGGCTACGACGAAATATAGTTGATATCTAAAAAGAATAAAAAAAGACTGCAATTCATATAAATAATATTGTGATTTGCATTTCACAAAATAATAATACAACTAGCGGAACCCGTGGAATTTCTACGAAACGATAATTATGATTTCCTGGAAAAATTTTACTCATACTACAAATGATAGTAACGTCTTCAAACATAAAGGTATTGGATAATAAAATAACGATAACACAGAGTGTAATTTTATTAAAATATCTATAAAAGTAATGTCCATAGAAGCTACTTTACTGTGAGAGATTTTGAAAGAGAAAATATTTTTTGCTACTGAAAAATCATGGCTTCTGTGTCCATTGTAAACATTGTAAACATCTTTATCAAGATTTTTAAAAAATAGTAATTTCAAAAATAATTTCATTAATTTTTTGAATGAGTACTGATAGTTTAATTAAAATCCGACAAATATTTGATTTTTCTAGAATTTCCAAATTAATGTCTGTCACTGAAAAAAGTGTAATACAATCATTACGTTTCCATTGTAAAACAGTCGTAACGTTTCTTTAGCCGCTAACTCAAATCAAAACAAAACTTTCTGACAAAATTTCAAAAATGTTAGAAGGAATTAGAAAATTTCTAAAAATAATTAAACTTACTTTAAAGGCTTCTGTGTCCATTGTAAACAGAAAAGACTAACTGAGTAATGGCCAAGGGTGTAGAGGCAAGAAATTTCGTTATCAGGTCGCGGAATACAACAACAAACCTATTTTTACTACATTGTACAGTACACACACATATACACACACAATTACTCTACAATCACCGGCTTAAGCTGCTACTGATACGATAATGCTATAAGCTCTCTCCTCCTACTCTCTCATATTTTACTACCCTTCCGTTTGGCAAAGGTGAGCGAAAGGCCGAGGAGAGTAAAAAGATTGAGAGGAAGGAAAAGTTCGTGTAGAGAGTGTGGTGTAATGGACGGAGGAACTGAGTAACTAACTAAGAAAGGAAGACGCAGGATTATAATATAGATAAAATATCTGTCTTTCCCTCTTTTTACTTAAATAATAATAATAATAACTGTAATACAACAAAACTGAGATATTCGTTTTGTTTTTTACGCCTTATCAACCTTTAAATAAAAAATATTCTAAGATTGCATGAATTTACAAAAACAAAAAAATAATGACTTACTACGAATTAACCAATATCTGAAGAGAGCAGTGAATTCAGTTTTTGTTCACCGTTGCTGTAGCCAAGCATTGAACTCACAACTCTTTGGCTACAGCAGGGGTGAACAAAAACTGAGAGGTGAGTTAAAGGAAGGTAACTAAGACATGCGGAAGTGGCATGACTCATGGAACGAGAACAATCTATCGGGAATACATTTTGGAAAGGTATGAATTCATCCCTTGTCCATGAATTTATGTTTTTTCCCTTATATGGGTTGAATAGTAGAACAAAGTGAGTTCTATAGCCTTGGTTAGCAACCAGTCTACTGCAAAAATAAATGGCAACATACTGCGGGAATATCTCCTGCCTTATCAGTTATGTCTTTGCTGAGAAATCATCATCTAAACGTATATCATGTATGGTACTAAACTGATACTTAAAGCTGATACTGGGCATAAAGTGGGGGATCGGTTTTCTATTGTTATGAAGTTATACATTGATCCCCCACTAATTACTACTTAATAATATAATCTATGTTTTCTCCCTTTAGCTATGAGTCAAATAACAGGACAGATTGAGTTCTATAGCCTTGGTTGGCAACCAGTCTACCGCAGAAAGAAATGGCAACCTTCTGCGGGAAAATCTTTTGCCCAGTCATGTCTCTTTCGATATATGATCAGCTAAGCGTGTATCACGTACGGCACTTAACTGACTGACTGTTGTTATCATGGTTGAATAAAAGGACAGATTAGGTTCTATAGCCTTGGTTGGCAACCAGTCTACCGCAGAAAGAAATGGCAACATACTCCAGAATAATCTTCTTCCCAGTCAGTCATGTCTCAAAAGAGACATGATCGCCCAAACGTGTATCACGTATGGCACTTAACTGATTGATAAGTTGGTTTGCTCTTTTTTTTTCTTTAGATAAAAGACAATTCTGTTTTCTAAAAAAGAGACTAGAACACACAAAGAAGGAAGAAATACACTAAAAAGAAAAATAAGAACCAACCTGAGCACAAAATTTTCGTTCTAAACGTTTGAACATTAAGCTGTTTGTGTTGTTCAGGGCTGGATTGGTTGACATATTGAAAGTTCTTAGTTCCAAAGTAGCAACTGTTGTCACTGGCGTTAAAGATATAAATAATATATATATATATATGTATAAAAAAAAAACGTTAAATAATTTTTTCAATTTCTTTCTGGTTTAACAACTTCAGTCTTTGTCAATTTCATCCACAGAAAGATTAACAATCGTACAGTGTGTTAAAGTTATCGAAGCCTATTACGGAGCCTATGAAGTTCAAAGAAGAGAAGTCCCCAGGTCGCATAACTCTCGAAACAGTCATGTCAATTGCCCACCACGATCGCGCGCCTTTATGCCTTTAGATTTCCTTTGGGGTCATCTCAAAAGTAAGGTCTTTTAGATAGATAGATAGATAGATAGATAGATAGATAGATAGATAGATAGGGAACAGAACTTATAGATAGATAGATAGATAGATAGATAGATAGATAGATAGATAGATAGATAGACGATACAGAATATAGATAGATAGATAGATAGATAGATAGATAGGGAAGGGAACAGAACTTATAGATAGATAGATAGATAGATAGATAGATAGATAGATAGATAGATAGATAGGGAACAGAACTTATAGATAGATAGATAGATAGATAGATAGATAGATAGATAGATAGATAGAATAGACTTATATATATATATATATATATATATATATATATATAGAGAGAGAGAGAGAGAGAGAGAGAGATAGATAGATAGTGAAGAGAACTTATAGATAGATGGATAGATAGATAGATAGATAGAGAGAGAGAGAGAGAGAGAGAAACAGACAGATAGTGAAGATAGATAGATAGATAGATAGATAGATAGATAGATAGTGAACATAACTTATAGATAGATAGTGAGAGAGAGAGAGAGAGAGAGAGAGAGAGAGATAGATAGTGAAGAGAACTTAGATAGATAGATAGATAGAGAGAGAGAGAGAGAGAGAGAAATAGAAAGTGAACAGAACATAGATAGATAGATAGATAGATAGATAGATAGATAGATAGATAGATAGATAGATAGATCTTTTTTTTTAATCATTTCACCCCAAGCAAGGCATTCCATTGCCACTATTGTGCATGGGGCTACATAGGGGAAGGTAAAGAGGAAGAGTGGCAAGGTGTAGGAAATGTTAGAAGGAGGGTGATAGATGGGTAAGGATACCGAAGATGAGTGTTGGGCAGATGGGAAGTGTGTTTGAAAGAATGGGAGCGAGTTAGTGTGTTAGGAGGTGTCTGTTGACCTTACATTTAAACTCCTGGATATTGTAGCCGTCGGGGAAGCAATCATGTGGAAGGGAATTCCACAGTCGGGAAGTGCGGGAGAAGAAACTGTTGGAGTAGAAGTTGCGGTTGCATTTTATCGGATTCATTGTAAAAGGGTGGGACCTAGTTGCTAATCTAGTATCCAACAAGTCAACAATTCAACAACTGAAAGATGAGATGATAAGGCATATTGGTGAGATCGAGGAACAACTATGCAGAGATGTTATAATAAATTTTTATCATCGAGTGGAGGTGTGCCGCCGAAGACTTTTTGGACATTGGGCGATATCATTTGTCATACATAATTGGCATGACTCAAATAACATGATCAAATACTGAAATCAATAAAATGTCACCAATAACACTGTTTTATTTACTGCTAACTTCGATTCGTCTAAATGGAATACCCTATACTAGCAGTGCAACCCGGAATTACCCGTAACAAATTCACTACACCCAATCATCAGCATTTCATATGTTATTCCCCACCCCACGGTCGACCTGTAATAAAATTTTTAATTACACCTCATCCATTTCCATTAATAAACTTTATCATTTGATTTGTTTTTTACGGTCTATCAACCTTTTTATACTATATTAGGTAACACTTATCTGCTTGCCTGGTAAGGATCTTCATCTTTCATTTGCGTCTCTGTCTTTGGGTAAAGTGCGGCTCAGATATGTCTCTGTTCGTGGACAGATACGTCTCTGAGAAAAACAAATACTGTAGGGCGCCCGATCCCAGGAAACAGATGCTTGAGAGTGAACCTTCCAAATAGACTGGAAGGTGGATCGGTAGTCGCCAGCAAAGCCAGCGCAACTGACTGATTGTGGGGGCTGGGCAGTTTTTGCTCTCTGTCCCGAGAGTAAGTGTTTGGGTTCCCCACGCTAAACTCAACCTTGTGTTGCATCACGTCTCAATGGGGGGAGGGGAGACGTAAATATCTATGTTATATTAGCAGTAATATGTTATAATACTAAGTACATTTTTGATTTAGTCGCCTTCAAATTTCTCCAAAACATCCTTATTTCCGTGCAAATGTATATGCTGAACACAAATCTATAATTATTTATTGAAGAAACCTACATTTATTGATGTTAACGACCATTAAAAATCGACCTTTTTATCTCACCCCTCAACCACCTTTGAAATATTACATTCAGTGCTGAATGACTTTAGACGTAGTAAGCTAATTTTCGGCCTATTTACTTTCTTTGTGCAATTACTACGCGATTTGTTTTGTTTTGGAACTCAATTTCCGCTGAAAGTTGAGTGTATTTGCGTGTTTTTTCTCTCCAGCACTAAACAAAATGTATTACGAGTGCAACAGCAATGTTTGAAAATGCATTTGTCGAATATTTAATGCTATTTTGCATTTCTACCATTTCGGATTATTCCCTTACTATTTAATAACAAAAGTGAAGGAAGCATTAACATTAAAAGAATCTAAATCTATCTATCTATCTATCTATCTATCTATCTATCTATCTATCTATCTATGTATTTTTGATATCTATCTATCTATCTATCTATCTGTTCTGTTCTGTTCATTATCTATCTATGTTCTGTTCACTATCTATCTATCTATCTATCTATCTATCTATCTATCTATCTATCTATCTATCTATCTATCTATCTATCTATCTATTCTATTGTTCACTATCTATGTTCTGTTCACTATCTATCTATCTATCTATCTATCTATCTATCTATCTATCTATCTGTCTGTTCTGTTCATTATCGACCTATATTCTGTTCACTATCTATCTATCTATCTATCTATCTATCTATCTATCTATCTATCTATCAGTTTTGTTCATTATGTTTGTATGTATGTATGTATGTATGTATGTATGTATCTATCTATCTATCTATCTATCTATCTAAGCTCAACTGATAATTATCTATCTATCTATCTATCTATCTATCTATCTATCTATCTATCTAAGCTCAACTGATAATTATCTATCTATCTATCTATCTATCTATCTATCTATCTATCAGTTCTGTTCATTATCTATCTATCTATCTATCTATCTATCTATCTATCTATCTATCTATCTAATGAAAAGAATCATAAAATACAGAGCAATGGAGCAAGAAATGTCGGAAAACATATAAAAACATGTAGAGAAACGTGTGGAAAGAAGAAAATATTTATATATATATACGGGTACCTCTGGTGGCCGATGTTTGTCTTAGCCAATGGTCGGTGTTAGCTCCAGCACTGCTCATTTCAACGTGACTGACCGTTCTATTCTGCCAGAAGACGTAAATGTCTCCAATGGAGAGCAAATAGCTTTTCCCGTCTCTCCGTTTGTCCGCTGAGTCATAGAAAATTCTTTCCACGTTGCTGACAAGTGTGTCTGATGACTTGGAATAGAACACCAGCCGGATCTCCAAGACAGCAGACCCTTCCATGGAACTTGAAAAGAATAATAAGTAAATAAAAGCACTTCAAGATTACAAACAGAAATATAAATCGCGTATTTGCTGACATACAAAACCCGGGGACATAAACGATCTATTCAGTGTCATTTAAATGAAATAAAGGAAATATTAAGAGAAATAACTTAGAATAACTTTACAATAACTTTATTTGTTTGGCCGAATTTTTAAAAAAATAGATTACTATTTTATGAAACTTTAATATTAGGAGGACAAAACTAATTCTCATATGGCATTAAATAATAAATGTATGTCTATTAACCCTCTAGGCCCATTCGTATCATATTTGATACAGTATTTCCCTATAAGGAAACATTTGGTATTTCCCTATAAGTAAACATTTGGTATTCATTGACGGAGCAGTCAGTACTGCTTTCATTTGAAATTTATAAAATGTTTCTCTTAAAAAATTTTTCAGGAAAATATTTCTTTCAATGCTTGTTTTCATACTGTATCAAATATGATACGAATGGCCCTAGAGGGTTAATCTCAGTCTGTTTATCTATCTATCTATCTATCTATCTATCTATCTATCTATCTATCTATCTATCTATTAATCTCAGTCTGTTTATTTATCTATCTATCTATTAACCCTCTAGGGCCATTCGTATCATATTTGATGCAGTATTTCCCTCTAAGGAAACATTTGGTATTTCCCTATAAGTAAACATTTGGTATTCATTGACGGAGCAGTCAGTACTGCTTTCATTTGAAATTTATAAAATGTTTCTCTTAAAAAATTTTTCAGGAAAATATTTCTTTCAAGGCTTGTTTTCATACTGTATCAAATATGATACGAATGGCCATAGAGGGTTAATTTATTTTTCTATCTCTTTCAGCTTATTCGTATCTATCTCCACCTCTTCATATCTCTATCTCAACCTGTGCATATCTCTCTCAGACCATCACAATACAAAAAAATACTTGTTGACAATACACCCTTGTGCAAATTAATTGAAACAACTATTTTAGTTACCTTTTTTCATCATACGGTCATTTTTTTTAATCATATCACCCCGAGCAAGGCGTTAACGCTACTGATGTGAAGGGGGCTACATAAGAGTAAGAGAAAACCGGAAACCACATCCTAAACAGGGAACGAGGGGATGAGCCTTGGGTGGAGTCAGTCAGTTAAGTGCCATACGTGAAACACGCTTGGGCGATCATGTCTTTTTCGAGACATGACTGACTGGGCAGAAGATTATCTCGCAGTAGTTTGCCATTGCTTTCTGCGGTAGACTGGTTGCCGACCAAGGCTATAGAACCCAATCTGTCCTGCTATTTGACTCATAACTGGAGGAAAGAGACGGATTAATACCTTTCCCAAGGTTATTTGCGCGTAAGTGAATGCAATGGATTCAACTGGAATTCGAAATCGGCTCCCCGGTTTCTCGTTCCGAGCCGATATCCACTGTACCACAAAGATATTCCTACTAACTAACTAACTAACTAACTAACTAACTAACTAAATAAATAAATAAATAAATAAATAAATAAATAAATAAATAAATAAATAAAACCAATTAAACATGAAAAGTTTAAAATTAAGCAAAAAATAGCTTACTTTTAAGAATATTTAAAACAAAGTTGATTCCCATCCCAACACGAGGGTACTACCAGGAAGATAAAAATAATTTTATCTTTTTGGTCACTCCAAGTGAATATTGAGGCGGGGTTGGGTTAGTCAACTGAAAAGGCCAGTGAGTGACCTCAAGAGGGTAGCAAGACAACCTAATTACAGCCCGCCAAGAAGAGAAAAGGAGAGACAAACTAACACAGGCCCAGCGAAAAAGAAAGAAAGAATCTAGCAATCCACCAGTCAAAGAGATTTCTGCTAAATTAAAACAAATAAAGAAAGAAAGAAAACCAATTAAACATGAAAAGTTTTTTGCACTTTTTCCTCAGATTATGTCATTTACAGTCAGTCAGTGAAGTGCCATACGTGATACACGCTTGGGCGATCATGTCTCGAAAGAGACATGACTGACTGGGCAGAAGATTATCCCGCAGTAGGTTGCCATTGCTTTCTGCGGTAGACTGTTTGCCAACCAAGGCTACAGAACCCAATCTGTCCTATTATTTAACCCATAACTGGAGGGAATAGACGGATTAATACCTTTACCAAGGGTATTTGCGCGTAAGTGAATGCAAGGAATACGAGTGGAATTCGAACTCGGCTTCCCGATTTCTCGTTCCGAGCCGATATCCACTGCACTACGACGCACATCCCAATTGTCATTTGCATTAGTGTGCAATAATATGAATCTATTTTCGGTGTGTATGATGAAATTATTTTGGTCTTGAAAAATATTGTATCATCTGTGATTGCATCAGATTTTTATCATGCCCAGACACTATGGTCTCGACTGTCGATTAGTTGTCCTACGGCCATTGTCTGAGATGAACGTTACTCCAAGGAAGCGTACGAAAATTGTAACGCTACACGAACACACTGACAAGCCTTACAGGGAGATCGCGGATATTGTTGGTGTCAGCCTTTCAACTGTTAGTAGTGTCATCAAAGCGAAGAAACGAACTGGATCCATCAGTTTAAAACATAAATGAAAATGTGTTTGGAAGTGAAAAACTTCAAGTGACAACTTATTGTTGGACTTTTTGGTACTTATGTATATATTGTGCTGACAGCCATGAGCCAACCCATTTTATAGTTCACCAATAGAAGGCTTAACCAATCAGGAAACTCAAAATATTCAATGCGACGTGTATAAAAGGCGGCCATATTTTTTCGAGTATTCGAGATCAAATCCGATTCAGGAGAGTGTCTGATTGGAGAGTGTTAATCTTTGATGTTGTTTCAAATTGAACAGATTACGTGCTGCGAAGATACTCTATATCCATAAATTACGGTGGACATTATCAACAGTTATACGGGATCATAGAAATTATGTAAGATTCTAGGAAGACATTATTTGTTTTGTTTCAATTAATTTGAGCAAGGTTTTACTACACAAGGAAAACAATAAAAAAAAATTTAATATTGAAGGCCCTCTATATCAAAAACAACGAATCAACACTAAACAAAATTTATTACGTATGCAGTAGCAATGTTTGAAAATGCATTTGTATTAATATTTAGTGCTATTTTGCATTTCTACTATTTCTGATTATTCCCTTACTATTTAATAACAAAAGTGATGGAAGCATTAACATTAAAAGAATCTAAATCAAATCGGATGGATAATATACTGAAAATGCATATTGAAAACAAAACAAAAAATTAAATTTAAAATTCACAGCGTCTTTCTTTCGTGTAGTGCATGTGTAGCCGCATCAACGAAAACCTTTTCCACTTTGTCATACATCTTTCCCCTAATCGTTACCCATAGGATTAACAAGCTGAATGTTTAGGTCTCATAACCAAGAGGGCCTCTAGCCACAGTCCATAATATTTTTGACACTGTCATAGGCCTTTCTTATACATGTTGTCATTGTAAACTCTAAACAATCATTAAGTAATTTTAAACGCCCGCCATCATTATCGGCTTTACTCAAATTGTTTAATTTAACGCCCTTTCATTTTACTCTACTCTTGAGAATGGGGCATTTGGAAGGACCTCACTAGTGTATTAGCCTAGGGCCACCCTTCATCTAAATCTAGCCCTGCCCGTAGAAATGCCTTTACAAATTAAGCTATGAAAGTCAACCAGTTGGAACATTCTCTTGTTTAACTTTAAAACTATATTTATTTCCCTGAATACGATTCAGTCTTTTCAGTCTTTCCAGGTTCCAGGTTCTGCACAGTCAGGGATCTTTATTGCATCTATTTTCTGACAACTGCCGTCATTTTTGATGGCAAGAATACAATTGTTAAAGAATAAACTCAATCTAGAATTGAACCTTTCTTTCTTATTTTGGAATTCTGCGACCAGTGCCGGATTTATCTGTAAGCTTAGCAGGCTGAAGCCTAGGGCCACAAAATCTAGGGGGTCTCCTGCCAAAGTGTATATTTATGATCTGTCATAGTCTTTTCTTTAACATGCAGTCATAACGCATTTATGCTCTAAGCAGACCTTAAATAATTTTATACACTCATCGTCATCCTCAGGTTTAAATTTGTTTAATTTAATATTTTACCGTTTTTCTCTATTAATGAGGATGGGGGATTTGGAGGGGCCTCGTAATTGATATAGCCTAGGAACACTCTCCCTCTAATATATATATATGATTAATTAAAATAATTTTTCACTTTAACTGAGCAGGTTCATGCCGACTTCGAAGTTTCTTGAGGGCACCGTTATGATGTCGTCACTCATCAAGTCTGGGTTTTTCTTGATCTGCTGTCATGCCCCGCTTTTTTTAATTATATGGAGCGTGATTTAATTTTATATTTTATTGCGGGAGTGGTCTTATTTACGATTGGTTGGTTTTCTTTCTATTGTGCAGGTGTTTGGTTTCTTTTTATTGCTTTTTAATGTACATGTGAATTGGTGTACGCTTAATTGCTTTATATTGAATAAGTGCCCGCTTAATTGCTTTTTATTTGGTTTTCTCATGTCATTTAGGTTGAACTCTTTTAATTGTCTTGACCTCTTTTTATTGGCTTGAGCTTTTTCTTACCGTATTAGTATATATGATCGCTTGAAGTTTTTTTTGCTCATGGTTAAATGCTTGTTAATATATATATATATATATATATATATATATATTGATTGATTGATTGATTGATTTATTGATTGATTGATTGATTACTTAGTTTTTGGTCATAATAAAATTAGACCAGTGCACATTTGTATTAAAAAGTGTTCAATACAATTATATTGTAGAACTTTTGAATATTCTTCATTTGTATACGTGTTATTACGCGACCTAGGTTTCTACCATATGCTGTCTTCAGGCGATTTGTAGTGACTGATTTTACCGTTTACCGTTTGTTTTTTTAAGAACGCTCATGTAACGGTGTTTTTTTTTTAACGCGCACGTGACGGGGAATTTTTGAACGCGCAATTTTTAGAATGATAGGAAATTATAACGTTTTCATCATTGGTTGTATGAACTTAATAGGTATTTTTAGTATGGTTACACTTAGTCATAATTTTTGTTCTTTCATTCAATTCCTCGTCACGTGATCGTTAAAAAAACACAGTTACGCGAGCGTTCTAAAAAAAAGGTAAACGGTAAAATCAGTTATTGCAAATCTCCTGAAGACATCACATGGTAGAAACCTAGGTCGCGTAATAACTCGTTTACAAATGAAGAATATATGTGTGTGTGTGTGTGTGTGTGTGTCTGTTTGTCTGTTGTAACTTATTGATATAGGATTTCATACTCACATAACACACAATCATGTTGATGTCTTTTTACTTACCTGCTAAATTTCAGTTGACAAGACCGAAATATATCAGCCAGCGAACTATTCTGATAGACAGCTGCAATCTGTCATAAAAAATTACACAGGAATCGAGTTAAAGCCTGAATTAATTAAATGTATATACCAGAAACGTAACAAAAACGTACATGTAAATTTTGTCTTTTTCAATTTTTCGTGCATAACACAATATGGTCATAGAATAATATATAATAAAATATTTATTTTTTATTATCATATTTATAAAAATTGCTATTGCTTGTAAGAAAGATATAAACTAAAAAACAAAAAGAAAATATTGTAAAGCTATAAACCAGAAATAGCCATACCGTGGCTCGTGAGCCACAAGCGGCTCTTTTACCTTTAATATGCTTCTCATGGAAATATGTTGGCTAAGCTTCTTTTTTCCTCACTGTTAATGTAAAAGGTAAATAAAAAAATCAAGCTTCATCACTGGGTAGGAACTGAGACCCCATTGCTTGAAACGTAAGTTTAAAGTTGATGTGTATGGATATTAACTCCGTCTTTCTACTGATACGTGATGTATCACAAGGCAGAGTCTACTGTAAAGAACCCGAGCACGTACGCTTGGGCCAGAGACCAAAATTCTCCAGCCCTCGCAAGCCTCGAATGGGCTGCCCTCGTTGGCAACCACCGATTCACATCTCTAGTGAATTGTGGTGGCACAGCCTCAGGCGTCCATTCCCCAGGACCGGGCACCTCTCAGTATTTTTTTCAGCCGTGTATCTGTCATCGAACAGAGACACAACCGAGCCGCACTCTACCCGAAGATAGAGACGCAAGTGAGATAATGATCCTTACCCGATAGGTAATCTTTTGTTTTCTCTCACATTCACACTCCACCCACGTCTATTGAACAGGTTAAGAGGCTCATCCCTTGTTCCCTGTTTAGGATGTGGTTTCCGGCTTTCTCTTTTCCAATCTTTTCACTATTACGTAGCCCCCTGCATTTCAGTGGCGTTACCGCCTTGCTCGGGGTGATACAATTAAAAAAAAAAAAATGTTTCCTTTTTTTCATAGTCTCTTATATTTAGTACCCCCCCCCCCCCCACTTGCATCTTAGTGGCTTTATTGCCTTGCTTGAGGTGAAATGGTTAGAATTTTTTTTCTGTTTTTCCGCACTTTACTTAACTTTTGAAATGCCTAATCTTTCGGATAAAAGAAAAGAAAACTACAGGGGATGTCGAAGAAACGATAAGAAAAAGATTGAAATCAAGGAGATAGAAGATGGAAATTGACGTTTCAGTTAAACTTAGACTGTAGTTACCAGGAAAGCAAGTATACAGAAGGGAGTTCCAAGAGCAGGAAGCACGAGAAAAGAAACTGAGTAAGTAAAAGTGGTGGTTATTTTTTACTATTTTGACGGTAAAATATTGGTAAATATAAATAAAAACAAAGTCGAACAAATGTATTTACCCTTTTGCAGATTTCGCTCTTTTGAACCTCATTCATCTCGGCACTCGTTGTATTTGGAGTTAAAAGTCGAAGATTGATTCCTGAAAATCAAAATGACAATTATTAACCATATGATGACAATAAATACTGCTGGTCTGTTGAGAAATCACATAATGTGATAGGTAACAAGTTAGTCTAACCTGCTAAACATCTCGTCATGACAAGTTTGGATATAGAGGTAGAAACGGCGACTGATGTCAATTCGGTCGGGTTTCAATCCTGGCTAAAAGCAATCAGATGTCTATCCGTATTGATGAGCTGTGATACAGCGAAACAGATCTGTCTGCAGATGACTATTCTACGCTCTCACACCCCGATTAAGCACTCTGGAAGAATGGTAGACTTTGAAAAAACAGTAGCTACTCTAGCATCTACGCATCGTCCATACAATAATGAATTAGAACACTCTCAGTTACTGGCGTGTGTTTACTAGGTATATCACGCGCCAAAAGTCTGCCTTCTTCTACCGAGCGCACATAGCTCGGTGGTAGAATTGCCAACTGATGTCAGTTCGGTCGGGTTTCAATCCTGGCTATAAGCAATCGGATATCTAACCGTATTGATAAGCTGTGATACAGATCTGTCTGCGGATGACTATCATATATATATATATATATATATATATATATATATATATATATATGCGTGTGTGTGTATGTATCTGTGTGTGTGTGTATGTATGTGTGTGTGTGTGCATATATATATATATATATATATATATATATATATATATATATATATATTAATATTGAGTTCAAGAAAGAAACAGACTGTCGTTACTTGATGTTAACCTCTGTGTTCACTGTTATATTTACACGCGCGTTATCCTTGATATTATAATATGCATAATAATTTTAAATTCGGTAGTCAAAGTTTGAAACTTAAATTCAGTATTTCAGGTACTTCGAAAATTAAATTCAGTATTCAAAGTACTTTAAAATATACATTCGGCATTTAAAGTATTTCGAAACATAAAATTCGGTATTTAAAGTACTTCGAAACTTAAATTCAATATTTAAAGTACCTTAAAACTTAAATTCGACATTTAATGTATTTCGAAAGTTAAATTCGGTATTTAAAGTATTCGAAAATGAAAATTCAGTATTTAAAGTACTTTGAAACTTAAATTCAGTATTTAAAGTACTTTAAAACTTAAATTCGGCATTTAAAGTATTTCGAAACTTAAATTTAATTCGGTATTTGACTTTCATCTAAATCTGAACCCATACTAGGATCGGAGAGAATTTCAGCACGATTTAAATCAGCTCCGGAAGCGCTTCCTGTTCAGGTTCAACAAAGAAGGCAGTTATGTCTCACAAGCAGTATAGCCCGGCGTTGCTCGGGTGTAATGAAAGCTTTAAAACTCGACACAAAACCTAGCTAAGAACACTCGCAGACGCTTATAGTACAATTGTGTAAATTTTCAAGAAAATCGGTTCAGCCGTTTCGGAGTCTATAGGTAACGGACACACACACACACACGCGCACACACACAGAGAGAGAGAGAGAGAGAGAGAGAGAGAGAGTGGGAGAGAGAGACAAAGTTCCATTTATAAATAAGTTTCGACTGTTTCTATCTTCGGATAGAACACACCAAATAAATAAAGGATGCCTGGTTAAAACTAATTCATGGTCCTGGAGCTCAAACTCAGCCTAAAGAATATTTGTGTGAAGTTTGGTGAGAATCGGATAAAAATTGTGGAGTTGTATAAAGGACATACAGACAGATAAAAAGACACACACACAAACATCTTGCCTTATATATATATATATATATATATATATATATATATATATATATTCTGCACTATTGTAAGAACTGCAACCTTGAAACTTCTGAATATCGTTTCTTATGTCTTTGTCTATGAGTGTGTCAAATTTGATTAAAATCGGACCACTCCTTCTATAACCCGATTTTTTCGATTATCGATTTTCGATATTTATCGGGGGTACCTCGACACAAAACCTAGCTAAGAACACTCGCAGTCGCTTATAGTACAACTGTGTAAAAAACAAGAAAATCGGTTCAGCCGTTTCAGAGTCTATAGATAACGCACACACACACACACACACACACACACACACACACACACACACAAATTTCCATTTATAAATAAGTTTAGATAGATAATTAAAAGTGACTGCTATAAATGCTACTTACTGTGATATTGTGTGACATTTGCGTGGTCTCCGTTTCTGTCCCTAGGAAATGATTTCTTTGAGTTATTAGTCACAGACGCGGTCACATTGACAGTAGCGTGTCTCATAAAATACATCGAAACCCGACGACGTGGCCAATGAAGATAATAC
The DNA here is from genome assembly GCA_037127315.1 of Ascarosepion bandense. NCBI lineage: Eukaryota > Metazoa > Mollusca > Cephalopoda > Sepiida > Sepiidae > Ascarosepion > Ascarosepion bandense. The sequence continues at coordinate 53,657 of JBBBDQ010002297.1, read as the reverse complement.
TTTCCGGTCGGCAAGACCAACTGACCATTGTACTTCACCATCGTCGAAGAGAATTGCAGAAGCTTTTCTAATTCTTTTTTAGCACCGGCATCCAGATATTGTCCCCGGAAAGTTAGCCGGAAACGCACCATATTTGGATTTGGGCTGGAAATTAAAGCAAAATTGTTGCATGAACCAAAATAAGAAATAAAAATAAAAGATTCTTGAATAATCATAGCAATGGTGTATCGCAGAAATTAGAACAACATAAGAGTATAACGTTTGTTACAAAAAGTTGTGTGATGGTGGCATCATCCATCCAACGGATAGAATTCTTCCAACTACTATATATACCTTCCCTCACAAGAGGGGGTATATAGTCTGGGAGTAGCTTGGGTGTAGGACCGTAGCTGATGCTAAACAAACACCGGGCACAGAGAAAATTAACCGGATTTATTAGTTGACAATGTGATGACGTCATCAGTGTCATCCGTTTCTAGAAACTTTGATTTTTGCGGATTTTTTCGGCCATTCCACATTGGACATTAGGCACAGACCATGAACGAAAGCATGAAATCGGGTTTGGACTTTCTGAGTATAACCAGTCTTTTCTCCCAAAATTAATAAATAAACAAACAGATTTTTACTGCGTTCATTCGGATGTTTTCTTCGTTTTTCTTTCTTTCTTTCTTTATTTCTTTCTTTCTTCGTGAATTGTTTAGTTTGATTTCAGACGAAGACATTTTTCCTTGCCCGGATTTTCACTATGATTGCACGGATCGGCCTGGACCCGTGCCCGGTGTGCCCGGTAGTCAGATACGGCCATGATGGGATAGTATACTTATTGCTTTAAGGATTGTGGAGTCATACATACATACATTCATGGCGGTATCACCCATCCAACGTATTGAACTCTTCCAACCACTACATATACTTTCCTGCACAAGAGGTGGTAGCAGAGAAGAGGAGGGATAGAGTGAGTAGCTTGGAGATAGCCAGTAGGTAGCCAACACTGCTACCGTAACTAACATTGCGTGTCTCATTCTAACCCATATTATCGTTCTACTAAAAAAGTTCCAAGTGTTGGATTTTTCTGTGTTTAATATATATATTCGTTATTTCCTATTTTGGCTGTTGTTTAATTTCTTGCTGGACTCTTCACCGGGTTCACGACAAGTGGCGACGAAAATGAGATTCGAACTGACGCGGGGATATACAAAAAAGAAAAACATCGTACTTCACGACAAGTTGAAAGGCAATGAAAATAAGACACAACAATGGAACAATGGAACACTAGTCAAAATGAAGATTACGGAAAAATTTTGCCACAGAAATCCAGATATCTTAAGACTATTGCAGGTGCAATAGGTGCACAACAATACAAGAATAAGAGAAAGTCAGTCAAAATGAATAGTAATTACAATATGAATTTACACGCAACTAGAACCCCCACCATTTTATAGTGAAACCAATAAAATGTAACTGCAACTTCTACTTCTCAGCTTCTTTTCTCGCTCTTCCCGCCTGTGGAATTCCCTTCCACATATTTCATATTTACTTCCCCGACAGCTACAATATCCAAGAATTTAAATATAAGGTCAATTGTCAACTCTTGCCTCAATGATTTGCATCCTTTCCCTTATGTTCTTTTCTCCGTACACTCCAACTCTCATCACACCAGTTTTCTCATCCTTCTCTTACCCATTCTCTGATATCCCCATAACGTGTTCCTCTTTCTCATCACTTTCCTCCTATGTCACCCCCTGCACACCAGTGGCAGTAAAACTGCCTGGCTTGGGGTGAAATGATTAAAAAAATATCGTATAAGAAATACATGCAAGATTATTATACTTACTTCTAACAGGTGTAAAAATAATAAAAGATTGATGGAGACCAAGTAAGAATTAATAATAATTGCGATAAATCGTATAAAAAATAAAATTTAAGACTATTATATCTACTAGCACTGCTACTAGGTGCAAAACAATTAAAGAAGAGGGGAAAACCATTAAAAATGAATGATTGTAACAAAACTTCGTCTCAGAAATAAGAGCGTTTAACACTATATCTACTACTACTATGTGTAAAGCAACAAAGGTTGAAAGAAAAACAATAAAATGGGTAAAGTGCTCTCATAAATATGATCGTTTTAAACTATTATATATCCACTATTACGAGGTCTAAACTATTATATATCCACTATTACGAGGTCTAAACTATTATATATCCACTATTACGAGGTCTAAACTATTATATATCCACTATAACGCGGTCTAAACTATTATATATCTACTATTACGAAGTCTAAACTATTATATATCCACTATTACGAGGTCTAAGCTATTATATATCCACTATTACGAGGTCTAAACTATTATATATCCACTATTACGAGGTCTAAACTATTATATATCCACTATTACGAGGTCTAAACTATTATATATCTACTATTACGAGGTCTAAACTATTATATATCCACTATTACGAGGTCTAAACTATTATATATCCAATATTACGAGGTCTAAGCTATTATATATCCACTATTACGAGGTCTAAACTATTATATATCCACTATTACGAGGTCTAAGCTATTATATATCCACTATTACGAGGTCTAAACTATTATATATCCACTATTACGAGGTCTAAACTATTATATATCCACTATAACGCGGTCTAAACTATTATATATCTACTATTACGAAGTCTAAACTATTATATATCCACTATTACGAGGTCTAAGCTATTATATATCCACTATTACGAGGTCTAAACTATTATATATCCACTATTACGAGGTCTAAACTATTATATATCCACTATTACGAGGTCTAAACTATTATATATCCACTATTACGAGGTCTAAGCTATTATATATCCACTATTACGAGGTCTAAACTATTATATGTCCACTATTACGAGGTCTAAACAGCTAAGAATGTAGAGAAAACTCATCAAAATGAATAATGACAATACTTCGTCTCAGAAATATAAAAGTTTTAAACTTACAACTACTACTACCAAGTGTAGCACAAAATTTGGTGAGTTCAAAAATAAACAAAAAAAACTTTTTTAGAAAAAAATGTTTTTACGTAGGGAAATTTTTTTTCCCAAAATAAAGGGAAGTGCTATTTTCATATAATCAAAACATTTTCGAAAATAAAAACGTTTATTACCGTCATTGCTAACTACCTGATGAGAGATCGTTCTTTCAATGTCGAAACGAAATGTACAATTTTATAGTAGTTTGTAGTTTTTCACATGTTCTAACGTAATAATTAATAATAAATATTCATTGCTCTATTGAACACTATTTTAAACAATTGTCTTGAAGTTGCCATTTTATTCTTCGTTCTTATTCAGTTGGGTATATATATATATATATATATATATATATATATATATATATATGCATCGTTCATTCAATGATTAATTTGAACACTTTCGGCTACTGGCGTGTGTTTACATTGTATATAACACGCTAAAATCCGCCTTCCTCTACCGAGATAGAATCGCCGACTGATATTAATTCGATCGGGTTTCAATCCTGGCTAGAAAAAATCGGATGTCTAACCGCACTGTGAGCGGAACAGCGAAACAGATCTGTCTGTGGATGCATATATATATATCCCTCCTGTCACGTTCATGAAGGGAGAGACAATAGCGAGACAGCATCGGCTCAGTTTATTCTCTTTATCAGCAGTTATTAAAATTTACTACCAGTTATGAAACCTCTTGCCGCGTGTTTACTCTTTAACAATGCCTTATTATTTCCAATAATTATGTCGTTGTGTAATGAAGAGTATATATATATATATCCTCTCAGTTATAATAAAGACCGTTGTGTATTTAGTTGTTGATAGTCATATTATTGATCATTATTTTTTATATTTTGAATTGTCGGTAACACCAATGCTACACCAAGAAAACTACAAAAATCAAGCTACAGCTTATCGAGGCAATGTTCATAAAAAAACTTAAGTCATCAATTAATAGAATCAGCTATGTATGTTGTAGTAATGTTCTAAAATGTTTGTAAAAAAGAATAGTTTTTCATGCTGTCATATGCCTGCCTCGACGATAACCAATAAGATGATTACACGTCGATTCGGGGATATTTACATTTCCACATCTATGGACAGATATGAGTTATCTCTCCTAGATCATGACAAATGGACAATGATAAACAAAGATAAAAAAATGAGATCACTGTTCGATTGATATAATCGAGCTGTAATCTTCCCAGGTCTGCTTCGATATCAACACATGCGCTGACCAACAATTCATGGATGAACGACAAGGCGAAATGATTTTTGATATAAGAATTTAATAAGTAACAAAATATTAGAATAAAAGAAATATATAAGTATGAATAAGAATGTCCAATGACCTGAACCTCAAAACTTATGTTTGGATACCCAACATAACAATTTACGACAAATATTAACAAATATGAACGAATACAGGCGAATACGAATGCAAGAGATTAGCACAAAATAAGAATGGGGAGAATCATGTAAGATTATTATTAGCACATATGGTATGGTGTTTGTGGTAACATAATATTCGTGAAAGTGTATGTATTTTCTATCACGGGCTTAAGAATATAATAACTTATCTTTATATCAGTTTTTTTCTCTTTGTTTTACTGTTTTTTCTTTTTCTTTCTTTCTCTTTATTTTAAAACTTCAGACTCAATCACTGTCCACTTGAAATGTATGTAGTTGCGACTTTCTTTACTTTTCTTTCAGTTGACTGTTGTATTTTCAGCATACAAGTATTCGGCAATATCCGCAAACTTCTTTATTTCTTTTTTCAAACAAGCGTCGTATTTTCAGCACACAAATAATTATGCGGTTTCTTCTTTTCACTATCTTGTTTTGAACTGAACAACGTGGTAGTAATTTGAAAGTGGAGTCACCATTATAAAGTAGACTGGTTGTCCAATCCACCACATTAATAATAAAAATAACTCAGAGAACAATATAACAAGAATAATAACAATGTATTAAACATAGTTACAGGATTGATTATTTTGTGTATGCAAGATTTAGTGGAGAAAGTTCTCTCTTAGACGTTGAAGAAAATGCAACAATGTTAATATTGGAAGAGTTCCTGAAAAAGGGAAATATGATGTTTGTACTAATCAGTAGCTGAATATAATTATATATGTAGTGAAATATGCTTGTAAGAAAGAGAGAAATATTTTTGGTGTAACTAAATGCGAAACGCAATTAGAGCAGTATATGAGTTGGAAAGGAACTAACGGCGTTCGGACTGTCAGCTCCGAATGACAGATTCCAACTGGTCTACACACGTGTGAACATCAGCTTATATATTTCTGAATGAAGCGCGGGAAAAGAGGTTTCACGTGCGGTACTAATGTATAAGTATGTGCGTATATGTGTGTGTACGTGCGTACATGGCGATATTTATATAAGTATGTACATGCATGTAGAAGTGATTCTACAATCTCTTCGTCCGCATGTTATTTTCTCTGCGTCGCTATCTTTCGTTCTTGGTAAACGATTCGGTTTTGTCTTCTCCTTTTTCTTGTTTTAACAAATAAGAATCAGCATACAAATAACTCTATAGTTTCTTCTCTTATCTTCTCTTCGTCGCTATCTTTCCTTCTTTCTTGATAAACGATTCGGTTTCTTCTTCTTCTACTACTTCTTCTTGTTTTAACGAATAAGAATTTATACGCTTGTATTTCTTATCCGGAGTTGCTTAAGATGAATTGGTCAAATTACGTCATTATCTCAAATGCGTTTTCCTTTTCATTCATACGTTATCAGCGCTCAGCAATCGTGACTTGTTCATTCAAGATCTGATCTGCAACTGACTTCCAATCTCTGCCTTCCATGTGACTTGTCTTTTGCCGCGGACTTTAGCTCTTCACGACCTCATGTCTAGTCTCTGTCTATTTCCTGTCTAGACATTTGTTTCTAAGGGTATCTGGGTCAACCAACTTTGACCTGCTATCCCAAAACTGACTTTAGGCACCCACGTAACCATCTCCTTGTTACCACGCGGAGACCAATCTTAATATATGTGTGTAGGTGTGTGTGTGTGTGTGTGTGTGTGTGTGGCTATCTATATCCGTAACAATGCTTTAACACGTATCACGTATGGCACTTAACCGACTGACTGAAACTTAAATCTTTTCAAGCATTTTTCAAATTCCAGCGCTATTTTTAAATTTAATTTGTTTGAAATAAATTTAAATTCAGTATTTTTATTATTCTGATTTATTTATTTTTCTAAATCCTGGCTTTTAAAATAATTTATAATTATTTTTAATCTTGAAAATTTAAAATTATTTTTCTTTCAATTTGAAAATTTGGGAATTTAAAATATTTTTTTTCAAAATTCAAACTATCATTTTTTCAAAATTAGAAAAAAGTTATGATTTTAAATTTAATTTGTTTTTTAGGATTTAAGGTATGCGGTCCTGCAGAAGGATGATTGGGATACCATGGACCGAACATGTGAGCAACAACGAGGCTTTGGAGAAAATGGAAACGATAATGAAATTTATAATTAACATCAGGAAAAGACAGCTGAAGTTTTTCGTACACGTGATGAGGAAGGAGTGCCTGGAGAATCTGACATTCACAGGGAGAATAGAGGGAAAGAGGGACAGGGGAAAACTGTTCGTGACATACTTGATGGGCTCAAGCAAATTGCTGGAAGAGCAGTTTTTGGGAGGAATACCAAGACAAAAGGTATTAAGCGCTGCAAGTAACAAGAAGATGTGGAGGGCCATGAATTCCTACGTCCTGAAGTGATACGGAACATAAAAGAAAAAGATACTTTTCACTGTATGTAGAAAGAGTCAATAAATAAAGAATATAAGGTTTGAACCTGTAACCGACAACTTTGCAGCCGTAAAATTCTTGAGATTTGGTACTGGAGTAAATCAATGTCGAAATCTGAAAAAAAAGAAAAAAAGTTTTAAAAAATGTTAAAAAATAAAAAAAAACAATAAAATGTACCCATATATAAAACGACACTCGTGTCTCTATAATAGGGTCACTGCTATTATTAGCATCGTTTAATGTTTTTATTCATTAGATAGACTAAACTATCGCCCGGTTCGCACTCCACACACGTCTATTTGAACAGGTGAAGAGTCTCATCCCTTGTTTTCTGTTTAGGATGCGGTTTCCGGTTTTCTCTTTTCGAATCTTTTTTCACTCTTTTCTTTTTTTCTTTTTTTTTCAATTGGAGTAGATAGACTAAACTATCGCCCGGTTCACACTCCACCCACATCTATTGAACAGGTTAAGAGTGCTCATCCCAGTTTCCTGTTTAGGATGCGGTTTTCGGTTTTCTCTTTTCCAATCTTTTCACTCTTTTCTTTATTTTTTTCAATTGGAGTAGATAGACTGAACTATCGCCCGGTTCACACTCCACCCACATCTATTGAACAGGTGAAGAGTCTCATCCCTTGTTTCCTGTTTAGGATGCAGTTTTCGGTTTTCTCTTTTCCAATCTTTTCACTCTTTTCTTTATTTTTTTCAATTGGAGTAGATAGACTAAACTATCGCCCGGTTCACACTCCACCCACGTCTATTGAACAGGTGAAGAGGCTCATCCCTTGTTTCCTGTTTAGGATGTGGTTTCCGGCTTTTTCTTTTCCATTCTTTTTACCCTTACGTAGCCCCCTGCGCATCAGTGGCGTTATCGCCTTGCTTGGGGTGATATGATTAAAAAAAATATTTAAAGCAAACCTTTTGCTCGCAGACTGAATTTTGCCGTCAGATCTTGTCTGGTACATTTGCTAGATATTTAGAAATTCTAGATAAAATCAAAAGAAGAATTTGCAGTGCTATTGGTTCTGACATCGGCATGAGAAAAAATAGCAACACCAGATACAACAAAAGCTATTGGAGCAATAAAAATTATGGACAAATTTCATATACCTTAACTCATACAAAACGCAAAAATGATAGAACACTGGAAGAACAAAAAAAATTAATTAAATCTTCCTTATCGACCGTATTTAATGAACAATGAAAGAAAGATTACTGCCGACATATACATTAATTTACAGTTTTAGGCACATCATCTAGCGTCATCAATTTGTGAAGCCCAGTCTACTGAAAGCCTCGGTCACAATGACTTGTGACTTCGCGCTAGTACAACCATCGACGTCTTCCGTAAGATTGCCGTCCACCTAATTTCACTTACAAGTCGTGGGTCGAGGCGTGGTATCGTCTTCCGGTAATATCTGAAGGTAGAGCGCATTGTGGGTTCTCCCTACCCAGGTCGATATAATCAAAAAGTCACCCTCGAAATGCTAAGATTCGAACCCATGTCACATGGCTAAATAGCGAACTTTCTAATCACAGTAACACACACACACACACACACACACACACACACACACATATATATAGTTGTGTATTTAAGCAGCAAATTTTCTTTTAGACATGTTAGATTAAATAAATTCCAAATATTGTAGCTGCTTATTTTTGATTATCCATTTTGGATAATTTTCACTTCTAATGAATGCTAAGCAATTTGACAACCGTTATATTTAAAGCAAGAAGAAAATTTACACCAATTTTTAGCAACACAGTTTTACGATTATTTTTTGTTATAACAATTCATACCCTTGAAGATGATCTCGAAAGGAGATTGAAAGTACTTGGGAACATCGAGAAATTAATAATAAAATCCTCTATCAAAGTTAAAACTAATTTCTTACATCTTTCAGTTATAATACGCGAAAGATTATCCGTGAGTATGAACGGATTTTATTAAAAATAAGCAGACATAATGTTTGCAATTTATTTCATCGGATATATATATATATAATATTTTAACATCAAGACATTTAATGTTAGAGGACACTTGAAAAAATATAAAACAGGAAGTCTTGGCTCGGGACGTTGACAATTATAATTTCGATGTAAATTTTTTCTGAAAGAAACCAAAACCAAAAAACAATTTGGTATTTTTTATAATCATTTCACCCCAAGAAAGGCAGAAATGCCACTGGTGTGCAGAGGTTTACAGTGAGAAAATAAAAAAGATACAGTGAATGTCGAAGAAAAGATAAAAGATGGGTGGGAATCAAGTGGATAAAAGATGGCAATTGACGTTGCATTTAAACTTTTGGAGATTGGAGCTATCAGGGAAGCATGCAAATGGCAGTGCGTTTCACAAACGAGAAGTGCGGGAAAAGAAACTATAGTAGATAGATCTATCTATCGCCTGGTTCACACTCCACCCACGTCTATTGAACAGGTTAAGAGGCTCATCCCTTGTTCCCTGTTTAGGATGTGGTTTCCGGCTTTCTCTTTTCAAATCTTCTCACTTTTTTTTTTCAATTGCATTAGATAGACTAAACTATCGTCCGGTTCATACTCCATCCACGTCTATTGAACAGGTTAAGAGGCTCATCCCTTGTTCCCTGTTTATGATGTGGTTTCCGGCTTTCTCTTTTCCAATCTTTTCACTATTACGTAGCCCCCTGCACATCAGTGGCGTTACCGCCTTGCTCGGGGTGATACGATTAAAAAAAATGAAGGTGGGCTGCCAAGTCAGGATCGATTATATTGGTGGTTTTCTAAGAGTAGCTTAGATGTGGCACAAGACCGAAAGTAATGGTCACCCAGTGAGGATCATACTCTCTACTCAATTGTAATGATTCTAGCGAGGCAAGCTTGCTAACCATTACACCACCCCGAGGTGCCCTAAAGATCGATTATATTGCAGATCCTTTTTTTGGATTTTGTCGACAATCTCAAGAAAAATAGCAGGAACACCCGACTAGATATGGCAACAGTATTCAATGCAGGGACAGATGGTAGATTTATGAATGTTCAAAATGGATTCTGACAAGAAAAAAAACAACCTTACTGGTCCAACACAGTCACCTGAACTTCCCTGCAGGCGATGCAGTTATGGATTCAATGTAGTCATTCAATTTGAGATTCTTTGAAAGAGTGATGCCAAGGGGTTTAGACTGCGCAAGTTTATAGATTTGGTAACAGACAGTGAACATTATGATTTGGTTATCAAGAACAAACGGAATGTGAACATTCATAGATATAGGTATGAGAAGAAAATTATCGTGACGATTGCAGCTCACCAATCCAAGTACAGACTGGGAATATTACAAAAAAGGCAATTTAATATTTTACTTCATTACAATCGAGTAGAAAATTATTTTTATTAAATCCTTTCTCACCAAGCAAGGCACTACTAAAAATCAAAGAAACTGAGAAATGTTATTGCGGACTGAGAACAATAAAAGAACAGAATTCAAGGAAAGAACTTTCTACAACTGACGTTGCATTTGAATTGTTGAAGATCGTACTTGTATGAAAAGCAAGAAGCCGGAAGGGAGTTCCATAGGAGAGAAGTGCGAGAGAAGAAACCACTAAAATAGATTTTACAGTTATATCTAGCTATTTCAATAGTCAAACGATGAGACCTAACTGCCAATCTAGTCAGTCATTTAAGCGCCATACGTGATATACGATTGGGCGACCATGTCACTTACAATCCATGACTGACTGGGCAGAAGATTTTTCCAAAAGTAGGTTGCCATTTCTGAAATAAACTAGTTGCCAACCAAGGATATAGAATCTAATCTGTGCTGCTATTCAACACATAGCTGGAGGGAGAAGAGATGGATCAATACCTTTCTCAATAGTATTTACGCGTAAGTGAATGCAATGAAATGAACTAGCCAATTTAGTCAGTTAAGTGCTATAGGTGATACACTCTTTGGGCGATCATGTCTCAAAAGAGACATGTCTGAATGGGCAGAAGATTATACTGCAGTAAGTTGCCATTGCCTTCTGCGGTAGACTGTTTGCTACCGAAGGTTATAGAACCCAACCTGTTCTGTTATTTAACCCATACTGGCTGGAAGAGACGGATTAATGCCTTTCCTAAGGGTATTTGTGCGTAAGTGAATGCAAGGAATTCAACTGGAATTCGAACTCGGCACCCCGATTTGTCGTTCCGAGTCGATATCCACTACACCGCAACGCACATCCTAGCCAGTCTAGTACTGTGTTCAATTTCGTAAAGTCGAGGTTCCAAAGAAGGTAGCTGATTAATTAAAATATTTGTGGGAAAGTCACCGAGAAAAGATGGTTACGTCGATGGGAAAATGACTGAAGCAGAGATGCCATGTCAGGGCCGATAACATTGCAAATTCTTCTTTGGAATTTGTTCAAAGCATTAGACCAGATGTGTCAATGCAACCTTACCTTTTTACAGAGATCCTGGGCGCTTGATTTGAAAAAGTCCGATTTAGGATCGAATAAGCTTGCAGAAAAGGAGAGGTTTCCAATAGGCACCTGCATATTCACAGTTACTTCTCCTGGAAAACAATATTACGATGTATTAGCAGAATAAATCAATTTGATATTTGATAACTGGGAACGGTTGAAAACAACTAATTAGAATTGGGGCTCAAAACATATTATTGAAGATATTATAGATATATTTATTAGGAAATGGATTAAATCTGACACATTTTAAATTTATTTATTGAAAAATTAAAAAACAGAGCATCAAATATAAGCATTTTTTTTAATCGTATCACATCGAGCAAGGCGATAACGCCACTGATGTGCAGGGGGCTACATAAGAGTAGAAAGATTAGATAGAAGAGAGTGAAGAGAAGGACGAACCAGTTAGAAAGGAGCAAGATAAGGAAGGGAATACCGGTGTGATGACAGTTGCAAAGGAGGAGATAAAGAAAAGGATATATAGGGTGATGAAGAAAGAGCTAGAGTCAAGCGGTTAAGAGATAAGTATTGATATTGCATTTAAATTCCTGGAGGTTGTAACCGTCAGGAAAGCAAGAATATGGAAGCGGGTTCAACAGGCAGGAAGTGTGAGAAAAGAAGCTGTAGGAGTAGAATTGTTGTCTGCATTTGGTTGATCTAACTGTGAATGGATGAGACCCAGTTGCCAGTGTGGTTGCACGAGTAAACACCTGTTGCAGAGGCACCAGTGACTTAAGTTTGTTGGAGCAGAAGCCATGAAAGTATTTATAGAACAGACACAGGGAAGCCACATCCCGTCGGTGGGGAAGTGGCTGGAGTCGAGCCTCTAAGTTGGTACCTATCACATAACTGATTCTCCTTTGGAGCCTGTCAAGAACACTGAGATGAACAGCAGGGGCGCCTGACCATATATGGCAGCAGTATTCTATGCACGGACGAATGGTTGACTTGTATATATGCAGGATGGATTCAGGTGGGAAAACATCCTGGCCCGACACAGTGACCCAACCTTCCTAGCAGTGGATTTAGCTATTGACTCAATGTAGTGGTTCCACTTGAGATCCGAAGAGATGGTAGAGTCGAGTAGGCGCAGTGTATTGCTCTCAGGGAGACTCGCTTGGTCCATGCTTATGGGAGGCAGGAGAGGTTGCCTGTGATGATTGACAGACAGCAGCTTGGTCTTACACGCATTTAAATTTACGAGCCATCCATTAAAAATAGCGTTTAAACAAATAAATTAAAAATATGTCGAATTTAATGCATTTCCTAAAAAATTCGTCTTTGTCTTCGTTAGGATTCGAAACAGAGCAGATGTCTACATTTCAAGAATCGGCAGACGTGTGTGTTCAAAAGCACTATTTGAGCTTTATTTGATCAGGAGGTCTTTCGTGGCCGAGTGTTCTAAGGCACGTCAGATATAATGACGGTTTCTCATAGAGAACGCAATTCAGAACCCTGCCGGAGGTCTCGAATATTCAGGCCAACAGAGGTAAATAAATATCCTGTTTAATAAGGAAAACAGAGCTTCTACTCAAATATGCGTATACATTGAAAATAAAGTTTAAATTAAAAATATATATTTATATAACAGATTAAAGTGGGTAATCGAATACCAAAATAGAAATAGTTTAAGTTGAAACATCGTTTTTAAATTTTTATCCACATGTAATCGTAGAATATTTAAATTTTTAATCTTTTTATTGAGAAATCACTAACTTAGGTTTTTAAGATTTAATTCCCATGAACATCGAGTGAACTTAAATTAAAATCTGTTAAACTTGTCAGTTTGAAATATGCACCTGATGATGGCATATGGCATGAAACTCTGAGTTGTGCCATAGACAAATCTCTGTTCATACATTGAGCATTGTTTTATTAACACATGAATAATAATACTATACAGATTTACACCCTCCTCATATGTATAGTTATTAATTTACGTCACTATATATATATTAGATTGTTCCAAAAGTTCGTAAACACTTGCGAAATGGATCTATCTGGTCCAGCACAATCGAGACAAGCGATGGGTTCAGAAAGGGCAAGAGACACCGTCGGTTCCAAAACAAGATCGATTCGGCATGAAAGTCATGTTGTGTGTTTGGTGGAACTTTGAAGGAATCGTGCATTTTGAGTTGGTTGCCATCAGTGCCGAACTTTACTGTCAGCAACTTGAGCGGTTCTACGAAAAGTTAAAGCAAAAGAACCCGGCTCTGATCAACTGAAAGCGCGCTTTGATGCAGCAGGACAATACCAAGCCATACATCGCCAGGAAGATCAAAGACAAGTTTGAAGAGTTGGACGGCGTTGAGGTTCCGCTGCATCCAGCCTACAGTCCTGACTGTGCTCTATCAGATTACAGCCTTTTCCGCTAATGCAACACTTTCTGAAGAGCCGCCGATTCGATTCGTTTGATGAAGTCGAGGAAGCGTGTCAAGAATTCTTTGATTCGGAAGCTTGCAGATCGATGGCAGAAAATCTTGGAAAATGATGGTCTTTATTTTGAGTAATAATTTTTGTTTTTTTTGCGAGTAAAATTTCAATTTTTTGCAAGTGTTTACGAACTTTTGAGACAACCTAATATATATATATATCTGTGTGTGTGTGTGTGTGTGTTTTGATAATAAATACGCAGCTTTTTTCCTCATTCAGTCAGTTAAGTACCATACATGATACATGCTTGGACGATCATGTCTTGAAAAAGACCTAACTGACTGGGCAGAAGATTATCTCGCAGTAGGTGGCCATTACATTCTGCGGTAGACTGGTTGCCTGCCAAAGCTATAGAACCTAATCTGTCCTGTTATTTAACTCATAACTGGAGGGAAGAGACGGATTAATACCTTTCCCAAGGATATTTGCGCGTAAGTGAATGCAAGGAATTCAACCGAAATTTCTCGTTCAGAGCCGATATCCACTGCACCACAATGCACATCCGATGAAGAAAAAACATATATATTATTAATATAAAAAGGAATATTTATTGTTAATATAAGTAAGAGCTCTGTGAATTTTATTAACACCATATTTCAATGTGAAAATATTTCACACACACTAATATATATATATATATATATATATTTGTGTGTGTGAAATATTTTCACATTGAAATATGGTGTTAATAATATATATATATATATTGTATCGAGGCAGCAGATAATTTTCCAAACATATACTGTTAAATATAAGAGACAATGAATGTCTATTATGTTTAACCATGAGCCGTTCTAAACATCGTATTTTCGCTTTAATTTCAGGTGAAAATAAAGACAAAAATTCTCCAATATTTTGATGGTAGATGTTTTTATGTTAACGCCCTTGTAACCTTTCTGAAGGTGGCTCATGTGAGCCGAAAGCTTAGAACCAACTTAATAAAAAATTATCCAAATACATACTTTGAAATTTCGAAGGGATGATTTGCAAATCCTGTTGAGAGGTAAACACGATGAACACAGAAATGAATAATGAAATCAAACGGAATTGCACATAACCTAAAAAAGATTGTTTATTCCAGAAAAGGAGATAACTCTTAACACACGTGACCTTTTAATGATAATATTATTTATTAACCTTTTAATGATAATATTTATTTTATTGAATAAAATAACGATTGAAGTAATAAAAAGGATAATAAAAAAAATAATGAAGATTTCGTACCGAAGTTATCAGTGGGGTTCGATGGAAATTTTTCACCGTCGTATGGTAGGAAGAATGGTTCCAACTTAATGGTCCTCTTCGGCCATTGCAGCAAGAAGTCGCCGATCTGAAGAAGCTTTTGCCGCTGATCGGTGGTCTTCCAGTGACCAGACATTTCAAATACATTTTCAATTTTCTGTTTGAGCTCGTTTCCCGGTAATTCACGAAGTATTAGTTGGAAGTTTATGGTGGGAGGATTGTGGCTGAAAGAAACACGCAAAATAATAAATATAAGAGCCTCGTCCACTTTAGAATTTTATTTTATAATCATTTCGCCTCCAAGTAAGGCGAGAATGCCACTAAAACGAATCGGGGGAGAGTTACAGAAAGTGAAATTGAAAGCGAAGAATAAGGAATATCGAGGAAAGGACAAAAGATGAACGGAATTCAAGAAAACAGAAGATATCGATGGATGATATATTTATATTTTTCGAGAATTAGTGAAGCAAGGAAACAGAAGAGAGTTTCACAGGTGAGAAATGAGAGAGAAAAGAAACTGTTGGAATAGAAGAGGCGGTTGCACTTAGGTAAATTTCGAGAATAGAAAGTTGAAAGTAAGAAACCGGAAGAGAATTCTGCAGGTGATAAGTGCTAGAAAAATATTCTGAGAAAAGAACTTACTATATTTATTGCAATGGAACGAGAAATCGGCGAGCCGAGTTCAAATTCCAATTGAATTCCTTGCATTCACTTACGCGCAAATACTCTTGGGGAAAGTATTAATCCGTCTCTTCCCTCCAGTTATGGGTTAAATAATAGGATAGATTGGGTTCTATAACCTTGGCTG
This sequence comes from Ascarosepion bandense, assembly GCA_037127315.1. Classification (NCBI taxonomy): domain Eukaryota; kingdom Metazoa; phylum Mollusca; class Cephalopoda; order Sepiida; family Sepiidae; genus Ascarosepion; species Ascarosepion bandense. Next base: position 37,934 of record JBBBDQ010002297.1, on the reverse strand, counting down.
GCAACCAGTCTACCGCAGAAAGCAATGGCAACCTACTGCGGGATAATCTTCTGCCCAGTCAGTCATGTCTCTTTCGAGACAGGATCGCCCAAGCGTGTATCATATATGGCACTTAACTGACTGATTAGGGTGTGCCCAACATAGAACAAGTGAAAAAAAGAGAAGTGCAGTTTCTCCTTTGAGTAAGTAATCGTGTATAAGATGCGCATGTCCAGTTCGGACTCTGCTTAGTCCCATGTCCTGTCTTTGATCAAGTAATGGTTCTTCATTAGATTTTTGATCAGGTAATGTTTCTCTTGACTGTCGACTGACTTTCGAACAGTTTGTTGTTTGGAAATATATCCCAAATAGTTTGCCATTTCTCTAAACGTATTGTGTGATCTTATTTTTTAATCTGTACATGGGAGTCTAATGTGGAATATAGTCATTCTGGTTGCCTCTTTTGCCTGGGCGTCAGCTTTTTGATTTCCTTAATGACTACATAGCCAGAAAGTCAAGCCAAGATTATCATTTTGTGGGGTTTTACCAAATAGTCTAATAGTATGTATTGCTTTTTGATTTCCCTCAATGCCTACATAGACAGGAAGCTAAACCAAGTTTACCACTTTAATTATCAAATTAAATAAGTAGTAGTAATAGTAGTAGTAATCGTAGTAGGAGATATAACAGATTTACTTTTTAGAATTTCCAAAATGAAGCATTACGAGCTTAAGTCACTGATGCCTCGTCAACAGGTGTTTATTCGTGCAACCAGACTGGCAACTGGGTCCCACCCATTCACAGTCAGGTTAGCCAAATGCAGACGACAATTCTACTCCTGCAGCTTCTTCTCTCGCACTTCCCGCCTGTGGAACTCGCTCCCGTATTCTTGCTTTCCTGACGGCTACAACCTCCAGAAATTTAAATGCAAAGTCAATACTCATCTACTAACCACTGGACTCTAGCTCACTCCCCACCCCTGTATAACCTTCCCTTTCTCTCCACCTATGTATCTGTCATCGCACCTGCTTTCTATTGTTCCTTTCTAACTAGTTTGTACTCCTCACTCTTTTCTAATTAATCTTTTTACATTTATGTAACCCCCTGCACATCAGTGGCATTTCCGCCTTGCTCGGCGTGAAATGATTAAAAAAAAATGTTTTCTAGATTTTCTTCAAGTTTTACAAGGAGACATTCAGCATTCATTGACTGAACAGATAGAGTTATATAGTAATTTTGAATGTTAAGATTAGCCATTTCCTTATAAGAAAACGTCCAACGTTTATTAACCGAATAGTTAGCGTTACTGTTAGTTGAAATGTAAAGGATCTTTCTCTTTAAATTGGTCCAAATAAATTGAATTTCAAGTCCCCTAACATCGCTCTTTTTATATTGATAGAAATTTTCTTCCTAACCTTAACTTTAATATTTTGCGTGTAAAAACATCATAATTATTTTCTGTTCGAGATACAAGCATTAAAGAGTTGACAAACATATAAATGCAGAAACTCTTAAACGCCATCGCCAACAGGTTCTAAAGTAGGGTATCTGATTTTTCTGCCCTTAGTCACCCTCGACGATTGATGCAGTCAAGAGACTGATGATGATCAGGATAACTTTTTATTTTACAAGATGACTAAAAAGTAATCTCCGCCATTTTAAAATAGTCATAATTTATTTATTAACGATAATCTTTCCAGGAAATGAATGTGAGACGAAAAAGTTCAGCATGAGGTTTTATTTAAAATTCGATATGGGCGCTAGATTTTGCTACCAGATTCTCAAGCAACCCAGAAATCGGGTCAACTGATTTCACTAGGAACTCTTGTGGTATGGAAGACAAAACTTCTTGTATTCGCCCTTCAAGTTCTTCAAAAATCTTGGTTTCATATAGTATACTTGCTTCACTAATCATCCCCCACAAAAAAAAATGTTAGGGTATTAAGTCAGGACTCCTGGCTAACCAATCATACATAAAATAGGATCCTGGGTATTACTGTAAACTGCATCCGGCAGCAAGGCCTATGATTGGGAGGTTGTGAGGAGCATGGATCCACCTCTTAATTACTGTTGTTCCCAGGTCCACCTTGACTTGGAGTGGTAGCACCTGTTAGGGTCCAAGCTATGGGTAAATAGTTAACCCCAAATTGGGGTCAAAACACTATGAAAGTATAAAAATAGACTTTTATAGAAAAATATACACTTTTGAAGGAAACAAATTATTGCCATAATACCCTTTTGAAGGGAAAAAATTATTACCAGCAATACATTTTTGAATGCAAAACTGGAGGACATCTTCAGTTTTATAAAATAAAATTAAAAATTTTCATCAAAAGCTGACTAAATCAACCTTCTCACTATAACCTAACATTAAAAGAAATACCTTTTGGGCATTAAATAACCCACAGAGGTGTTGATATGCCGTTAACAAAATTCAAAATCAAACACCTACATAAAATAAGGAGTAAATTTTCAATCATCCTGTAGTTATATGTGCCACTCATTTTTGCTTTGCTTGATGTTTCACCGATTGTTATCATTGGACATTTTGTGCAATTTGTTTTGTATATACCTGCTTCTGTTTTGTTGTTCCTATTCCTTTTGGTACTGACAATATTTTGTATTTTATTGCCATTCAAAATAAAAGAAACCTATTTATAATTATATTAATGCATCTTACAATATCGTTTTTGGAAGGTCTTTTATATATAACCATTTATTTATAGGAGAGTTTTGTAATTTGCTTGAAGTACTGTGTATATTAGGTGTATGGGTAGGTTTTGAGAGCTATCACAATGCGTTTAGTAAAATAAAAGAAGGCATTGAAGGTGTTGGGTACTACCTATTTATTAATCGTTAATATTTCGAGATCATGGTCTCATCTTCAGAATGTTAGAATAGCTTAACTTCACGTTCGCTCGTGGTCCGTGCCTTTCGAGCGGACGTGAAATTAAGCTCTCCTAACATTGTTGTTCATTGATAATATCTTATTAATTTTTTAATATTGTCAAGTTTTCATAAAAATCATTTCGATTTTTTAACGGTATTTTACTCAAAGCCACTGATGGGCATTTATTTTTAGTTTTATTTTTGTACATTTATAAATCTCATCAGAATCTATTTTGCACGTTTGCAAATCTACCATTCATCAGTGCATTGAATACTGTTGCCATATCTGGTCGGCTGCTCCTGCTATTCATCTTGAGGTTCTCGTCAGAATCTATTTTGCACGTTTGTAAATCTACCATTCATCCGTGCATGGAATACTGTTGCCATATCTGGTCGGCTGCTCCTGCTATTCACCTTGAGATTCTCGTCAGAATCTATTTTGCACGTTTATAAATCTACCATTCATCCGTGCATGGAATACTGTTGCCATATCTGGTCGGCTGCTCCTGCTATTCACCTTGAGATTCTCGTCAGAATCTATTTTGCACGTTTGCAAATCTACCATTCATCAGTGCATTGAATACTGTTGCCATATCTGGTCGGCTGCTCCTGCTATTCATCTTGAGGTTCTCGTCAGAATCTATTTTGCACGTTTGTAAATCTACCATTCATCCGTGCATGGAATACTGTTGCCATATCTGGTCGGCTGCTCCTGCTATTCACCATGAGATTCTCGTCAGAATCTATTTTGCACGTTTGTAAATCTACCATTCATCCGTGCATGGAATACTGTTGCCATATCTGGTTGGGTGCTCCTGCTATTCACCTTAAGATTCTCGTCAGAATCTATTTTGCACGTTTATAAATCTACCATTCATCAGTGCATTGAATACTGTTGCATTATCTGGTCGGGTGCTCCTGCTATTCATCTCGGCGTTCTTGACAAAATCCAAACATGATTCTGCAACGTAATCGATCCCAACTTAGCAGATCGACTTCAGTCATTTTATTGTCGCCATGATATGGCTTCCCTCTGTTACTCGACCACGTGAATTTACTCATGCTACTAGGTTGGCAACTAGGTCCCACCATTTTACCGTCAAGTAGTCAAATTAAACCACCACTTGTACTCTCTCAGTTGCTTTTCACGCATACTTGCTTCCCTGATAGCTACAATCTCCAGAAGTTTAATTATACCGTCAATTACTATCTTCTATCTCCTTGATTACAATCTTTCTTTTATCCTTTCTTCGACATCCCCCGTAACATTTTTCCTTTCCTCTTTTCTCTCACTGTAACCCCTTGTGAACTAGTGGTGGTCTTGCCTTGCTTGAGGGTAAAACGTTTATATATATATATAGTCATCCGCAGACAGATCTGTTTCGCTGTATCGCAGCTCATCAGTACGGTTAGACTACGATTGCTTTTTAACTCAGGATTGAGACCCGACCGCATTGGCGTCAGTCGGCGATTCTACTTCTGAGCTATGAGCGCTCGGTAGAAAGAATACCTAGCGAGCCAGACAGACCTACTTAGGTTTCACCTTAAACGGATCGTCAGGGAAAACTGGCATATATATATAAAATAATTTCTTCAGCCTCTTTATTGTTATATTTGAAAGACTTACTTTTAACAAAATAAACGCTTTCAAATATTTTCATGGTTTCTTCTCCAACGAACTTAGCTCACTGATGTCCCCTCCACAAGAATTTACTCAAGCAACCAGACTGGCAATAAGGTCACACCCTTTTTACTGTTATATCAACTAAATGCAGTCGACACTTCTACTCCATCAGCTTCTTTTCTTGCACTTCCCGCCTGTGGAACTCCCTTCCGTATACTTCAATCCCTGACGGCTACAAACTCCAAGAATTTAAATGCAATGTCAATTTCCATCTCTTGTTCTTGCTCCAGTTCTTCCTTCATTTTTTTTCCCCATCACCCGTGTATCTTGTTCTTTTCCTTTCTCTCCCTACCCTCGTAACTGTTTTCACACTGGTGTTTCCATCCTTCTCTTGCCCTTTCTCCGACACTCCCAGTAACTGGTTTGTCTTTCTCTTCGCTCTCCTCCTGCTTAAACTTTCACTCTTCTCTTATGTATCCCGTGCGCACCAGTGCTTGGGTTGAAACAATTAAAAAATGTACTAAATTGGCAGATAGGTCTCAACATTTTAATGTGGAAATTGCAAGATATAGCCGTAAGTTCTCTGGTAATAGTTTCTTTTTCGCACTTCACGTTTGTGGCTCTCTCTTTCTGATTTCTTGCTTTCCTGTCAACTACGATCATTAAAAATTCTATCTCCTTGAATCCTGTTCTTTTATTGTCATCTCTTCTCAATAAGGTTTTCTCAGTTTCTTGCACTCTCAATAAGCTCTTGCGTCTTAGTTGCTTTATCGCCTTGCTTGGGCTGAAAATAATTTTTTTAAAATAATAATTTCCCGACCACCAAATCTATTGAAACCCCATTTACTATATTTTCTCATATTTTCCACTGGATCTGTTTATTAATTTTTCCTGATTTTTCTCTCCCAACAGCAACCATTTATTTCAACATCTTACTTTTATTTGGCATTCAAGAATAGTAGTAGCAGTTTATATAATAGTTTTAACCTTTGTCTATACATTTGAGATGAGGTAGTATTTAATACGCTCACTGGATACTAGAAGTGGCATTGCACATAGAATGAGAATGATATACCCCACTGAACGTAATAAAAGGTTCGATTCGAAATTCCTAGCATCTGAAAAAGGCCGGAGCGTACAACGGTCGAAACGTTGTAAAAATGGCAATAAAGATGAGGAAAATAGTCCGAACAATGTAACTAGTATAGTTTTATTCTGTCGGAAATTCTTAGATGAACACTTCTCATAAATAATATTTGCAAGTTTTTCACTCAACTTATTTTGATGCTTTTTACTTCAGGTCGTTTTTACACACTGCGACCATTAGCAAGGAGCATGATTTCGAAGATAAGAACTAAGCTCCCACTAATTTTTTTGTCCATATAAATCTATTCTAAAAAATGTTAACTATAAGAATCTAGAGTGAACGATTTTTAACTATAGAAATGAATTTAGACGATATTTTTTAAAATGGAAACGCAAGGTGAACGATTTTTATAGAAATGCATTGTAAACAATAGTTTTACTATAGAAATACATTTTAAACTATTTTTACCATATAAAGTATTATGAACGGGTTATATTATAGATATACATTGCAAAAGATTTTCTATAGAAATGCATTGCAAAAAGGCTTTACTATAGAATTGCATTGTAAACAATTTCTGATATAGATATACACAAGAAACGATTTTACTATAGATTTGTATTGTAAAAAGCTTTAATGGAGAAATACAGTGGAAACGATTTTATAGAATTGGATTGTAAACAGTTGATTACATATAGAAATACATGAGAAATGATTTTACTACAGTCAGTCTTTTAAGTGCCATAAGTGATACACGATTTGGGCGATCATGTCTTGAAAGAGACATGACTGACTGGACAGAAGATTATCCCGCAGTAGGTTTTCATTGTTTTCTGCGGTAGATTGGTTACCAGCCAAGGCTATAGAACCCAATCAGATCTATTATTTAACCCATAACTGGAGGGAAGCAAGTTTTAACATAAAAATGCAATATAAACGGGCTTTACTATAGAATTGCATTGAAAACAATTTTCAATATAGAAACGCAATGGAAACGATTTTACTACAGTGTTTTTTTATATATCGAAATGCATTGGAAAGTACTTTGCTATAGAAATGCATTCTAAACAGGATTTGTTATAGGAAAGCAGTAGAAACAGACTTTAATATAGAAGTGCATTGTAAACAGTTTTGTATTTTTACTTTAAAAAATAAACAAAAATGATTTATTTACCCAAATTTGTTGATAGTACAATAGCCAATTGGATGAAGTAGAGAAGATTTGTCTATAATTTCTCTGACCTGAAATTAAATCCAAATATATATATATATCTCTATATATATATATAGTCATCCACAGACTGTACTCTTTCGCTATATTACAGCTCATCAGTAGAGTTAGATATCCGATTGCTTCCAGCCAGGATTGAAAACCGACTGATTTGATATCAGTCTGCGATTCTATCTCTAAGCTATCGGCGCACAGTGGAGGACAACAAATTTTAGCATGCTATATACACAATGTAAAAGAACTCCATGCATGTATATATACCGTTTTTTTTTTTTTACATTTTCAATCTTGGGTAAAAGCAATCGGATATCTGACCGTACTGATGAGCTGTGATACAGCGAAACAGATTTGTCTGCGGATGACTATATATATATATATAATTCTGTACAGAGCATAGATTATTCCGGCACAAGGTCACAAATGTGTACATGCAATGAAAATTGAATTTATTGTATGCCATGGTCTGCAATATTTGTAAGTCTTGTCATTAAATAATAAACAAAGATAAAAATACACACACACACACACGCACGCACACACACACACACACACACACACACACACACACACACACACACACACACACGCACACACACACGCATATATTTATGTATATATATATATATAGAGAGAGAGAGAGAGAGAGAGAAAGGGAGAGATTGTATGAATAAAGACAATAGTAAAATGTTTTTTTACCTACATGTTTCGTCTTATGATGGACTTTATCTCGGCAAATCTATTGATTATATTTTACAACAAGTATTTATAAGCAGAATTAAAAATACTGTTCGCAAAATAAAATCCGAACATTTTCTTTGAAGTCCATGAAAGAACAAAACGTTTCGGTAAAGAAAGGTTTTCTTATGTCATTTTCAAATATATTCATATTTATATCTAAATTTTTACACACACACAAACGCGCACGTGCCCATGAACATGCATATTATATATATATATATATATATATATATATATATATATATATATATATATGAACAAAAGCAAGAATTTAATTAATTTTATATTTTTTAAATTAAAGGGGTTAAATGAAATATGTGACTTGGAGTCTGTTAAGTGACGTGAAATTATGTGTAATAAATAGATGTGGGTAAATGATATTGATGACATTTTATGATGTAATAAACATGTATATGAATTTAGGTTTGATTATTTTATGTATTATATATTTTAAATAAAAGAGGGTTTTCAGTTAATTATAGGAATGCGTAGCCAGTGAATTGTACTGTAGGAATGCATTGCGAATGATTTTTACTATAGGAATGCATTGCCAATGATTTTTACTGTAGAAATACATTGCCAATGATTTTTACTATAGGAATGCATTGCCAATGATTTTTCTATAGCAATGCATTGCCAATGATTTTTACTATAGGAATGCATTGCCAATGATTTTTATTGTAGGAATGCATTGCCAATGATTTTTGCCATAGGAAAGCATGGCCAATGACTTTTACTATAGGAATGCATTGCCATTAATTGTTATTGTAGGAATGCATTGCAAATTACTTTTACTGTAAACATGCATTATCAATGATTTTAATTAATGAAATACATTGCACATGATTTTTACTATAGGAATGCATTGCCAATAATTTTTACAACAGGAGTGCATTGCCAATGATTTTTTCTACAGGAGTGCATTGCCAATAATTTTTACAACAGGAATGCATTGCCAATAATTTTTACAACAGGAGTGCATTGCCAATAATTTTTACTATAGGAATGCATTGCCAATAATTTTTTCTACAGGAATGCATTGCCAATAATTTTGACCATAGGAATGCATTGCCAATAATTTTTGCTATAGGAATGCATTGCCAATAATTTTTACTATAGGAATGCATTGATAATAATTTTTACTATAGAAATGCATTGCCAATAATTTTTACAACAGGAGTGCATTGCCAATGATTTTTTCTACAGGAGTGCATTGCCAATAATTTTTACAACAGGAATGCATTGCCAATAATTTTTACAACAGGAGTGCATTGCCAATAATTTTTACTATAGGAATGCATTGCCAATAATTTTTTCTACAGGAATGCATTGCCAATAATTTTGACCATAGGAATGCATTGCCAATAATTTTTGCTATAGGAATGCATTGCCAATAATTTTGACCATAGGAATGCATTGCCAATAATTTTTGCTATAGGAATGCATTGCCAATAATTTTTACTATAGGGATGCATTGATAATAATTTTTACTATAGAAATGCATTGCCAATAATTTTTACAACAGGAATGCATTGCCAATAATTTTTACAACAGGAGTGCATTGCCAATAATTTTTACTATAGGAATGCATTGCCAATAATTTTTTCTACAGGAATGCATTGCCAATAATTTTTACTATAGGAATGCATTGCCAATAATTTTTTCTACAGGAATGCATTGCCAATAATTTTTACTATAGGAATGCATTGCCAATAATTTTTTCTACAGGAATGCATTGCCAATAATTTTTACTATAGGAATGCATTGCCAATAATTTTTTCTACAGGAATGCATTGCCAATAATTTTTACTATAGGAATGCATTGCCAATAATTTTTTCTACAGGAATGCATTGCCAATAATTTTTACTATAGGAATGCATTGCCAATGATATTTACTATAGGAATGCATTGCCAATAATTTTTACTATAGGAATGCATTGGCAATGATTTTTAGTACAGAAATGCATTTCGATTTATTTTAACGGTAAGAATTCATTGCCACTGATTTCTTACTATAAGAATGGAATAGTGTATCTAATGAACTTTCCGCAAAATTATTTCCAGCAACAACATTTATAAATATAACAGATGAAAAAGAAACTTGCATCTGTGCAGAATGCTTCCGTGATTTTCTTAAACCATGCACTGTGGCGATGGTGATGTTCTGGAAGCACTGTGAAGTTGAAAAGTCGGACATCTATTGCAAGGCGACTGCCACCTGAAATTGAAAAGACAATACACAGTGAATGAGGAATCGCCTTCCTCTATGCTCAAATACTGTGGCATCGAAGCAGCCTACATTAAGATTTCTGCGCCACATGTAATAATTAGTTGGCTCATTATTTCATATTTCCAAGGTAGTTAAACAGAACTGGATAATAAGATATCTATCTATCTATCTATCTATCTATCTATCTATCTATATTAGTTCGTTTAAATCTATCTATCTATCTATCTATCTATCTATCTATCTATCTATCTATCTATCTATCTATATTAGTCTGTTTAAATCTATCTATCGTTTATCTATCTATCTATCTATCTATCTATCTATCTATCTATCTATCTATTAGTCTGTTTAAATCTATCTATCTATCTATCTATCTATCTATCTATCTATTAACTGTTTAAATCTATCTATCTATCTATCTATCTATCTATCTATCTATCTATCTATAGTTATCTGTTTCTCAAATCTATCTATCTATCTATCTATCTATCTATCTATATTAATCAATAAATTCATTCATCTATCTATCTATCTATCTATCTATCTATCTATCTATCTATCTATCTATCTATGGCTGTCTGTTTAAATCTATCTATCTATCTATCTATCTATCTATCTATCTATCTATCTATATTAATCTGTTTAATCTATCTAT
>JBBBDQ010002297.1:0-22500 GCA_037127315.1 Ascarosepion bandense | reverse complement strand
TCGAATGTAGATGTGTTTTCAAATTTCGCATGTCAGTGTAAAAACATTTATGACCAACAAAAATGTGACGGATGAGACTTAACGTGCGTGTGTGAAAAAAAAAACAACAAAAACGCACGCACATGAACTTCCTGACTTGCTTCCCCACTTATCTCTATTCATACACGATACTTTGGCCATCTCGATATGTAAAGTCACAATTATATTCGCCCGAAGAGAGTCAACTTAGACGCGAAATACGTGTAGCAACACAAATACAATTATGGAAACTTTATACAAAAAGCAAAAAAAAATATTAAGAATAATAAAAACAATAAATTTACACTTTAAACAAAACGTTCACGGCTACTTGCACTTTTTCTGATATATATATATATATATATATATATAAATGCTTCAGAATTATGTGGATTTTTTTTTTAGTTCTGATCATATTCACAATAATTTGCAATGTGGATGTAATCATTTCTTTATTGTTAAGATTTAATAATTTTTTTCAGTAGGTAGATAGACATCAACAGGTATGATCTCCACCTGATGACAAATCTGTCTGATTTAGATCACGGCTTAAAGAAAACGGTTGATCTACGGCACTGATCATTTGTGATACAGCGAAACAGGCTTGTTTGCGGGATAGATAGATAGATAGATAGATAGATAGATAGATAGATAGATAGATAGATAGATAGATATCAACAGCTCATATATATATATATATATATATATATATATAGATAGATAGATAGATAGATAGATAGATAGATAGATAGATAGATAGATATCAACAGAATTACCTAGAAAGTTACATAGGTACTAACAGGCGTATATAGATAGATAGATAGATAGATAGATAGATAGATAGATAGATAAACAGCTCATATATATATATATATATATATATATATATATATATATAGATAGATAGATAGATAGATAGATAGATATCAACAGAATTACCTAGAAAGATACATCGGTACTAACAGGCGTATATAGATAGATAGATAGATAGATAGATAGATAGATAGATAGATAGATAACACAAATGCATAGATAGATAGATAGATAGATAGATAGATAGATAGATAGATAGATATAAACAGAATTACCTAGAAAGATACATAGGTACTAACAGGCGTAGATAGATAGATAGATAGATAGATAGATAGATAGATATCAACAGCTTATATATATATATATATATATATATATATATATATATATATAGATAGATAGATAGATAGATAGATATCAATAGATTTTCCTAGAAAGATACATAGGTACCAACAGGCGTATATAGATAGATAGATAGATAGATAGATAGATAGATAGATAGATAGATATCAACAGCTTAGATATATATATATATATATATATATATATATATATATATATATATGTAGGAAAGAATATTAATAAAAAGTTTTGAATTTAAAAATGTATTTTTTTTAACAGTATTTGTTTATTTTTATTATATTTTATATTTCAGACCGCCCTCGGTCCTTCATCAGAAACAACTGATTTTTAAATTTGAATTAGAAACGTATTTCACGATAGCGTTCGAATATTTTTTTGTTTACATCACGTGGTGTGTTTGTTCACAACATGCGACATGTCCGTAGAGAAAGTCTGTTTGTTTTAGATAAAAATTTCTTGGAATATCTGAAAAAATTTTTTAGCTATTGAAATATTTGTAAAGATTCAACACACCTAAGTCCCTATTTAACCCTAGCTTGTGTGTATTTAATTTTAAAATCCAGTATGTTTCTTTCTTTCTGCGTGTGTATGTAGAACTAAAATTGGAGTCTATTAGTAAACATTTGCAATTTTCTAAAGTATGATCAGGTTGATTAAAATGGGCTGCAATTGGGGAGTATACATTTTTTGTCGTATATTTAGTTTGTGATTATTGAAGCGAAATCTAAAGCTATTAATATTCTTTCCTATACATATTAAGACAGTATACGTGGATGATCATCACTATAGATAGATAGATAGATAGATAGATATCAACAGCTCATATATATATATATATATATATATATATATATGGATAGATAGATAGATAGATAGATAGATAGATATCAACAGAATTACCTAGAAAGATACATAGGTACTAACACGCGTATATAGATAGATAGATAGATAGATAGATAGATAGATAGATATCAACAGCTTATATATATATATATATATATATATATATATATATATATAGATAGATAGATAGATAGATAGATAGATATCAACAGCTTATATATATATATATATATATATATATAGATAGATAGATAGATAGATAGATAGATAGATAGATATCAACAGAATTAGCTAGAGAAATACATAGATAACAACAAGCGTAGATATATAGATAAAAATAATTAATAATAGTTAGATAATGACTGTAATTATTGTAATTAGATAATTATTATAATTATTATAAAAGTATGATAATTAGATTTCAGTAGAATGAAACATAGCTAAATAGGTAGATAGATGTAAACAAAATGAAACAGAAAGAAAGAAAGAAACTACTTACATGGGTTACTCGAACACGCCCACGGTAAGCCTGTTTGCTTCTGGCTCAAAAATGTTGTTTTCTCTTTCCATGCAATTTTCCGTATTTTGTCCGTTCGGTTGTGCCAGATCAAATTCAATCCCCCAACCTTAACATGTTTCACGGAAGCTTCATTGTCGTTCGGAATTACATTGACGATTTTGTCCATCACTTGTGGAAGTGATGTATTGTACGAAGCAAAAAGCAAACGATAAGATACTAACGACGGGTCTCGCCTGAAATTTCGAAAAAGAAAAGAAACAGTAGACAAAATTTAGATAAAGAAATAAGTTATTCCTAAGAAATGCAAATCTCGTTTTTTTTTCTTTTTTTTTTTTTTAATCATATCACACCGGGCAAGTCGGTAAGGCCACTGGTGTGCAGGGGGCTACGTAAGAGTGAAAAGATTGGAAAAGAGAAAGCCGGAAACCACATCCTAAAAAGGGAACAAGGGATGAGCCTCTACACCTGTTCAATCGACGTGGGTGGAGTGTGAACCGGGCGATAGTTGAGTCTATATACTCCAATTGAAAAAAAAAAAAATAAGGAAAAGTGAAAAGATTGGAAAAGAGAACGCCGGAAACCACATCCTAAAAAGGGAACAAGGGATGAGCCTCTTAACCTGTTCAATAGACGTGGGTGGAGTGTGAACCGGGCGATAGTTCAGTCTATCTACTACAAATTGAAAAAAAATAAGGAAAAGTGAAATGATTGAAAAAGAGAAAACCGGAAACCACATCCTAAACAGGGAACAAGGGATGAGCCTCTACACCTGTTCAATAGACGTGGGTGGAGTGTGAACCGGGCGATATTTCAGTTTATTTACTCCAACTGAAAAAAAATAAAGAAAAGTGAAAAAGATTGGAAAAGAGAAAGCCGGAAACCACATCCTAAACAGGAAACATGGGATGAGCCTCTTAACCTGCTCAATAGACGTAGGTGGAGTGTGAACCGGGCGATAGTTTAGTCTATCTACTCCAATTTTTTATTTAAATTTAAACTAATGAATTACTTCTTCTTTTTTTCCCTTAATATTCTGTTTCGTTCATTCGTATTCATGGAACTGAATTATTCCTTTCGATTTGGGGCTGTCATGCGGGTGTAATGGGTTTATACTTTTTTTTACCTTCAATATCTCGTGTGAGTGTTAAATTTTCCAAGCTGTATTTCATCATTATGTTTTCCATTATGTGTTCAACTGTCTATAATAACTTTCTATTTTTAATCATTTCACCCCAAGCAAGGCGAGAGCACCATTAGTGCACCGGTGGTTACAGTAAGAGAAAAAAACTGGGTACAGTGGGTATTGAAGATAGGATAAAAGATGAACGGGATTCAAGAATACAGAAGATAGCAATTAACGTTGCATTTAAATTTTTAAAGATTATAATTATTAGGGAAGTAAGTAAACAGAAAGAAGTTTCACAGGCGAGAAATGTGAGAAAAGAAACTGTTCGAGTTGAAGTGACGGTTACATTTAACTATTTTAATGATGAAAGGGTAGGACCTTAATGCCAACCTAGCAGCGCGCTTAAATTTATGTGGCCGGAGAACCAACTCGTTAGAGCAGTTGTCATAAAAATATTTGTAGAAAGGAGAGAGGAAAGCCACGTCACTTTGGTGGGAAAGTAACTGGAGCTGGATGACAAGTCAGGATCGATTATATTGCAGATCTTCCTCTGGATTTTGTCGAGAACCTCAAGATGAATAACAGGAGCAACCGACCAGATATGACAACAGTATTCAATGCACGGATGAATGGTAGATTTATAAATGTGCAAAATGAATTCTGACGAGAACCTCAAGATGAATAGCAGAAGCATCCGACCAGATATGGCTATTGTACAATTGTTCTTACAATAGTGCAGAAAATCGATAATATATATATATATATATATATATATATATATATATATATATTATTTTGAACATTATTTTTTACCGATACTCGTATTTAAGTAGATATTCTGTTTTTAATTAAACAGTATTTTATATCTACCGGCCTGATTATTTTACGATAAATTTTATTTCGAAAATGTGTGCTGCCCAGCAGGATTCGAACCTGCGACTCCTATTTACATAGGGAAAGCTACCATTTGATCTGGTACTGTCTTAACCACTCGACCATGAATAACCTCTTGATCAGACGAGGTTTATATATATATATATATATATATATATATATATATATATATATATATATATATATATATATATATATGTTTGTGCGTGTGTCTGTTTATCTGCCTGTATGTCTGTATTTTTTCAGTCCTTTTATTTTAGTTTTTGCTTCGGGTTTGGCTCTAAGTAGGTATAATTGTAGTTCTTAGTCGTATCCATGATACCATTTACTCAGAGGACTTATTTAGCCTTTAAAATTCAGTTTACGACGAAAAAAACTTATTTGATATCGATACCAGGAAATCAAAATTTGACTTACATCCATTCATTTTTCTTTCAGTCTACGGTTTAACTTGAAATAACTATTGCTTTTTAGTCTTTCGTGCTAAATGTCCAAAGAGTCTGAGTTCCAGGACCATGGATTATTTTTAAAGCTTTCATTACAACCGAGCAACCCCGGGCTATACTGCTAGTTGTTAATACATGTTCTTTTGGTTACAGTTAGTGTTGTTATTTCATTTCTTGAGCCTTGAGTCTTATCTAATCCAAAAATATAAAAATTGTAAAGGTTTCCGATGTAATTTATGGGGTCAATTCAATTTATGGGGTCAATTCAATTTATGGGGTCAATTCAACGTAATTGGTAACATCTACAAATCCTTGTGCCAGACGTGATTACAAATCATTGACGAACCCTTTACAACAGAATTTACAACAGAATAATCGGAAATTCTGTTCTTGATGCATGGCCACAATAATTTTTTTCACGGCTCAAGAACTTTTTTGAAGAACCTTCGCAGAATAAATGGTGCCAGTTTTCTCAATTCCAATTCTCCTTCAGCGCTTTTTTCAGTTTTCTCAGCGGGGTTCCCAAGCGCATCCATTAAAACTGGAATTAGTTCTATATTCCTGTTTCTATAGCTTATATATTCTTCAACAGATATTTTCTCTGAAGACGCAGCCATATCTATAAAAACATTCTTTTTAGTTTCTATTTTTTAATCACTTTGTCTAGTTAAGTCACAATTGTCTGTCTGTCAATATGAATGGCAACATCACAAAAAATAATGACTTAATTGTCTTCTGTGACTAATTCTTGCTTTGTTTTTCAGTACTTGTCACATTGATGAAAAAAAATTTTTCTATTTCAATTTCCAGGTCTTTATATTTTGACAGTTTTTCGGATTCTTTGTTATCATTATTATTATGTTATTTTATCATATTTCGATTTCTGCTATGGTCACACTATCTACCAAGTCTGCGGAAAGACCTAATGCAGGTCGTGGTGTGTTGTTCTGGCTATTATTTTGTTTTATCTCCCATAACATCCCTAGCATTACATAAACATAGTTTTCCTTAGTGTTATTATCAAGACAATTTTTTTGTATATATCTTAAACTGGTATTTCCAGGGATTCTTTCAGTGTGTTGTTTTGTTCCATTTTTTATCATTCCAAGTGCATCTACTATCACTGGCACGACTCTTGTTTTCAATTTCCATATTTGTTTTTATTTCAATTTCCAGGTTTTTATATTTTGACAGTTTTTCGAATTCCTTGGTTGCTATGCTACAATCCGCTGGACACGCCACATCAATTAGTAGGCAAGTTTTTTTCTTTTTGGTTTTTTACTATAATGTCCGGTTTATTTTCTTCAATTTTTTTCCTGTCTCTGTAAATGGTGTAATCCCATAGAACGGTGACATCTTCTATAACCGGTGCTGGGTGATGTTCATACCAGTGTTTGTTTACATATTTTCCATAGTGTTTGCACATTGTCCAATGCAAATATTGACCCACTCTATCGTGACGATTTTGTATTCATTTGGGGCAAGCACAGAACATCCTGAGATTAGATGGTCTATTGCTTCTTGGTATTTATCACAGAACCTGCATTTTGGATCCACATTATTATGCATAATATTTGCCTGAAAGTTCCTAGTGAAAAGACTTTGGTCTTGCGCAGCAAGAATAGAGCCTTCAGTTTCAGACTTTAATCCAGATGCACGTAACCATCGATGAGTATTAACTTTATCAACATTGGATTTATTAGCACGTTCTGGATATTGGCCATGCAGAGGTTTGTCTTGCCAACGTTGTTTCATCTCTTCAAGAGCTTTATCCTTGGATTTCTTTTTCATATTTTTGCCGCAGTATTTGGTTCTTGGCTTCTGTTTTGCTTTTCTACAGAATCTACTAAATGTAAATCTTGTTTGTATTTACTGCCTTCTTTCATTATTGAATATTTATTTCTGTTTTCATGTTGTTTAACTAATTGTATCACCCAGTCCTTTGTTGTTTCTATGTATGTTAGTAAGCCAATAGTTGTTATCTTGTAAGATAATTCTAGCTGAATAAGACCTCTTTCTCCTTCTTTACGGTATGTGTAGGCGGTCTACATCAGTCTTTGGATGGTGTATCTTATGTTTAGAAAGGAGCTTTCTTGTCTTAGAATCCATTCGTCTAATGTCGTTTAGAGTCCAGTTCAAGTTGTTGAAGCTATATTAGACCACTGGGATGGCAAGGTTATTACTAGCCATAATTCTGTTCTGAGAATTCAATTCAGGTTTTAATATTAGTCGTAGCTTTCTATAGTACTCTTTACGCACTATTTCTTTCATTTTCTTATGGTTAATTCTTTCACTGTCATTTACACCTAGGTACTTTTAAGATTCTTCTTTCTCTAAGTCTTTTATTGTTACAGCAGGGTCTAAGCTAATTGAGGATGTTTGCTGTAGTGATCCTCGTAAAACTGTAGCTTTAGCACATTTATTCAAATTGAATTCAATTTGAGTAAAAATTTGAATTTGAAATTTGAATAAGTGTTATTATTATTATTATTATTATTATTATTATTATTATTATTATTATTATTATTATTATTATACACCGTCTTCTTCATTGCTATTTTCGTTTACTTATTGTTATTTTCCTTTTTCTTTTTCTTACGCAAGGGCGGTTACTGAGGGTGAGAAAATATGAGAAAAAGAAAAACGAAGTTTAGTCTAATCCCTTTCAAACAAATCTCTGGATGAAAAAGAATGAAAATTCCGATCAGAACTTACCCGAACTCTAGAACGTCGCAGTCGAGAAGCATTTGCGAATTATTGTTGTAAAATGCTTGTAGCTAAAGAATGAAGAAAAATAGATAAAAAAAGAATGTTGAGATTAGAAATTAACAAAAGACATTAGCATACAATAATGTTTCTATTGTATCTGGTTGTCTGTTTCTTCTGACTCTAGGTTCCTTCCGACGATATAAACAGTCGGGGGGAGATTGGTCATGGTGAATATTGTAATGCTAGATTCGTGTTTGACAAAGCGATTAACGGTATAGAAAAATTATTTTTAAAAAACTCATGCTGAGAGAACACTTCGGAGGAGATCTCTTTCCCCGAGCAAGCCAACTTCTTAATTTCATCCCAACCACGTAGCAAACGAGCTAGGGCGCGCGCGCGCACACACACACACACACACACACACACACACACACACACACACACACACACACACACACACACACACACACACACACACACACACACACACACACACACACACACACACACACACACACACACACACACACACACACACACACACACACACACACACACACACACACACACCTCAACCTCTCTATTTTTGCACATTTAGTAAATTCATTTATCCGTATGCAGGTGGTTGGCTTCCTGTATAAGTTTTGAACTTGTTTTCGGTATAAATTCTTGATTATCCTTCAGAAATGTGATAAAAATAATGAAAATTAAACCGACCATGTCAATTAAATTTAACAAAGAGACATTGATTAAATTCCTCTTGTCATTATTTTATATACCTGTTTTATTATGTCAGTAAAACTTTTTAATTCTTGTGTATTTTAAATATTTATTTTTCAAAGTATAGCCAACAAAATAGATGCCAAAATTTAATCAAACGAATTTTAGTTAAACAATTTCAAAATTTGATTAATAAATATCTTACTGAATTTATTTTCCATCCATATACAGGCATGTTTCCAACACTATATTCTGGATTATTCTAATATTTAAAATCTCTACATGTTAAAACTTCGTTTCCTTTCAAACATGGATTAAGCACTTTCTAATGCAATCGTTTACTGGTCTAATCAAAATCTAATTTAAATCTGACCTGTGAGTAAATATCTCTGAATAAACAATTTTATCAACACACGACTACATTTAACCACACTGGATGAAACCATGGTTTCTCTTACAAAAGAGAATTCTGGTTGGATCCTTGAAGAGCGCTTTATTTTTTTTTTTTTTTAGATTTTCTCAATGCCTGCACAAGGCAAGCGATAGTGAGAAGACCCATATTTCTTTTATTCTCCCATTTTCGTGTATTTAAGAATTCATTTTCTATAAATATGCAGGCAGTTTGCTTCCAGTATAAGTTCAGGATTGATCTAATATCCTTCACAATTAATGTAAAAAATCATGCAAATTAACCAGACAGACCTTGTCAATTGAATTTAATAAAAAGACATTCATTAAATTCTTTGTCATTATGTTATATTCATGTTTCATTTTGTCAGGAAAATTTTTTAATTCTTGTGTATTTTAAATATTTATTTTTCAAAGTATAGCCAACAAAACAAATGTCAAAATTTAATCAAACGAATTTTAGTTAAACACTTTTAAAATTCGATTAGTAAATATTTACTGAATTTATTTTCTATCCAAATGCAGACAATTTGCTTCCACCTTAATTTCTGTATTATTCCCAAATAAATCAAGCAAAAGATTCATAGATCAAGAAAAGATCTATCCCAATATAAATTTTACTTGTGGACCGAACAAGATAAATTCTTGAAGTGTATATAAATCTGAAAGATACTTCTAAAATTCTACTTGCATAATGCAAAGTATTGCACTCGGAACATGAGCAGCAACCGAAAATTCGAATACCCTTACTTTGCAAAGAAAAAAAGAAAAAGAAAATAAATTGTGAAAAAGTGGAACTGAATTATTTCGAAACGTATACGTGTCTGTGATGGATGGCTAAAAGTGCTGAAAAAATCAAAGAAACATCTTACGTTTCCACAGAATTCCTTGTTAAATTTGTTGAATATTTTTGATGTCGGGTCCGCCAGTTGAGGATCATATGAAAAATTGTAAAGTTTCACAGCAGAAATAATTTCCACAGCATCTGTAAATTCAATCAAATCAGTATTATAAAGATTGGGAATTAAATGGACTAATATCTCTTTTTTTAATTTATAGTCTTAACATTACAATCCACAATGAAATAAGATGAATTATTGCTTAAATTCATATCTCTTTTGCTTCGTCAGCCGAGTGGTAAATTTTAAACTGAAAGAAAGCTGTGTATCTGATGGATTAAAATAAAATAAATTTGAAATTAGGTATTTAGGTCCTACGCTCTTTCTGATCTATAGTAATGATCTCCCTGATACCATAAGATCCCAAGTAGGTATGTACGCTGATGACATCCCAATTTACTCTCGCCTTGATAAAAAATCTGGTGTGGGCGACAAAGCTAACCTTGCAGCCGAGCTTGAAAAGGACCTCCAATCCGTAGTGGACTGGGGTAAGAAATGGCTCGTAAATCTTAATACTTCTAAAACGAAGCTGCTATCAATTAACCATCATAGACAATCGCACCTACCTCCCATTAGCATGGTCCAGGTTTGCCTCCCAGGGAATAAAACACTACGCCTCCTTGGTCTCACACTTTCAGCGGACCTCAAGTGGAATGACTATATCGAATTCATTGCTAAGTCCGCTGCTATGAAAGTCGGTTCTCTGTGCAGGGCCCGGAAGTTTTTTCCGTCTGAATCTATCCTGCACAAATATAAATCTACTATCCGCCCGTGCATCGAATACTGCTGCCACATCTGGTCGGGTGCCCCTGCCATTCTCCTCGGGCTTCTTGACAAAATACAACGGAGAGTCTGTAATGTGATCGATACCGACTTGGCAGACCGGCTGCAGTTTCTCTCTCACCGGCACGACGTGGCTTACCTGTGCCTCTTCTATAAATACATTCACGGCTTCTGCTCCGATAAACTGAGATCACTGGTGCCCCCTAGGTACGAATTTGCACGAGATACTAGATTAGCAACTAGATCCCACCCTTTTACAGTGAAACCGATAAAATGTAACCGCAATTTCTACTCCAACAGTTTCTTTTCTTGTACTTCCCGACTGTGTAATTCCCTTCCACATGATTGCTTCCTCGACGGCTACAATCTCCAGGAGTTTAAATGTAAGGTCAATAGACACCTCCTAACACACTAACTCGCATCCATTCTTTCAAACACTCTTCCCATCTACCCAACCCTCAGCCTCGGTATCCTTACCCATCTATCACCCTCCTTCTGACATTCCCTATATCTAACCACTCTTTCTCTTTACCTTCCCCTATATAACCCCATGCGCAATAGTGGTAGTGGAATGCCTTGCTTGGGGTGAAATGATTAAAAAAAATTAAAAAATAACTTCTTTTTTCCATGTGTTTCTCAGCCGGTGTGCCCGGAAATGAAAATCTTAAGAGAAAAGTAATTTATTCATTATTTTTATACTTCAGGTGCTAGGAATTTCTCCATATTACAATCACTGGTTATATGATCTTCATTCCTTGCGTAGTAGTGCCTCTTTCGGTATTCATGAGTTATCTCCCTGTAACCCTCTAAGTTACTTGTTCACCACTGCTGTAGTCTGATATTGAAATCACAACTCTTGGGGTCAAATTACAGGAACTAACCCACGTCTATATTTACTGGTGAACAAGTAACTTACAGGGTTAGAGGGAGATAATTCATGGTGACCAAAAGAGGCACTACTACGCAAAGAATGAAGATCATATATCTCAGTGATTGTAATAAAGTGTTCGGTTCGAAATTCCTAGCACCTGATGAAAGCCGGAGCGTACAACGACCGAAACGTCGTACAAATGGCAACAAAGATGAGGACAATCGTCTGAATAATGTAAATACTAAACAATGTAAATACTAAAATAATGTAAATACTGTAAATACTACCTCATCTCAGAAATATAGAAAATACTAAAAAATCAACCCTTTCTTTCTTTCTTTCTTTATATCGCCCGGTTCACACTCCACCCACGTCTATTGAACAGGTTAAGAGGCTCATTCCTTGTTCCCTGTTTAGGATGTGGTTTCTGGCTTTCTCTTTTCCAATCTTTTCACTATTACGTAGCCCCCTGTACATCAGTGGCGTTACCGCCTTGCTCGGGGTGATACGATTAAAATATATATATATATATATATATATATATATATATATATATATAAATGGACATTGAAGTCAACACCAAGTAGCGACAGTTTGATGCTTGAACGTAATCGTCAGGTTATATACATTGCATTTTTGCTCGTCTATTTTTAAATACAAGTCAGTAATGCATTGTGAATGGTTTGTTGTGTTGTTCTAAGTGGTATTTTGGTGGGTGGAAAAGATTATATTATTTTCACTGTTCTAAGCGTACAACAGCCGAAACAGCGTAAATATGCCAATCCATGTTTACGCTGTTTCGGCTGTTGTACGTTCCGGCCTTCTTCAGGTGCTAGAGATTTTTAACCGAACCCTTTATTTCGTTCACCTGGTTATATCATTCTTATTCCATGTGCGATGCCACTTCTGGTATCCAAGAGTTATCTCCCTTTAACTTAACTCTCTAATTTATTTGTTCATCACTGCTGTATCCAGGTATTGAACTCACAACTCTTTGGGTCATGTCACTGGAACTAACCAACGCCTATATTATGTGTCTTTTATACCCTAGTGATGTAAACCTTAAAGCTCACACGATAATTAAATTTCGGCATTAAATGATCTATAATTAGCCGATATGATGTTAAACAAAAAAAAAACAACAACAAAAAAAAAAAAACAACAAATCAACTCAGTAACAAGTCATCAGTCTACGTTTGATAGCAACCCTCAGTTCATTTTAAATCGTCTAACTTAATGCATAGTCATCAGCAAAAGAGAAGTTCAAAATGCTAACTACGGGTCAAATCAAGCAGGTACAGAAACCTAAATACCTGGGAAGTGTTCTAAAAGTTCTGAAAGTGCGACTCTGAGGTCTGAAGGCGTATTATCATGGCCAAGGGTGGATTTCAAAAACTGGGCGGTGTCGAAAGGCAGGAATATGTCGTTGCAAACAAAGAAAAGAATATTGGACTATTAAGTGATGTCTTTCCTTCAATATAGAAGCAAATTCTGGACAATCTTAATGATTGAGGAACGACTTGAAGTGGCTGAAGACGCCATGGACCGAACATGTAGAGACGATGGAAACGAAAAGAAAACATATTTAACATCAGGAAAAACAGGTGAAATTCTGGGGACATGTAATGAGAAAGGAGGGCTTGGAAAATCTGATAATTGTAAGGAGCATAAAATGCCAACTACGGGTCAAGCAGGTACAGAAATTTAAATACCTGGGAAATGTTCTAACAGAGAACTGAAAGTGCGACTCTGAGATTCGAAAAAGTATTTGCAAGGCCAAGGATGCATTCCGAAAGCTTAGTAGAGTTTTGTGAAACAGGAAAATTTCATTGGAAACAAAGAAAAGATTACTGGGCTGTTACGTGATATCTGTTCTCTTTTATGCCAATGAATATTGGGAAATCTCCTTAAAGATGAAGGAGAGACTCGAAGCAACAGAAATGTGGTTCTACAGAAGGATGCTGGGGATATCATGGACCTAACATGCGAGCAACAACAAGGTTTTGGAGAGGATACAGACTTATACTTAACATCAAGAAGAGACAGCTCAAATATCTGTGACATAATGAAGAAGGAGAGTTTAGAGAATCTAATGTGAGCAATGATGAGGTCTTAGAAATGATAGAAACAAAAAGGAAATTAATGCTGAGCATCAGGAAGAGACAGTAAAAGTTCTTTGAACATGCAATGAGGAAGGAGGGCTTGGAGAACCTGGTACTAACAGGCCACATAGAGGGAAAATGATACAGGGGAAAGCAACGGATGACATATTTGAAGGATCTAATCAGGTGGATGATAGAGCGAGGGTTGCATGGTGTAACAGGAGAAGGAATCCTCAGAGTCACCAGGGATAGGGAAACGTGGAAAGCCATGATCGCCTGCGTGTGGAAGGGACAGGGCACATAGAAGAAGAAGAAGAAGAAGAAGAAGAAGAAGAAGAAGAAGAAGAAGAAGAATGCCCACGCAACAGATAGCGGAAAAAAGAGAGAGGAAAGCAACACGTGACATTCTTGATGGGCTTGAGCAAGTGGGTGGCAGAGCAGGGTGAGGGAGAGATACCAAATAAAACAGAGCGACAAGGATAGGGGTAAGTGGAAGTCCATGATTGCTTACGTCCTGAAAGGACAGGTCGCATAAAGCAGAAGAACCAATTCTAACCTCACAGAGAAGAAAAAACTGTGCGCAAATCCTTAACAAATTATTTTACTGTTCGTTTGTTTTTGTGTTTTCTTTTGTTCAAATCCACATCAGCACTTGTCAATGTGTCCTTAGTTGGTTACGTGTCCTTTGATCACCTGTACCAACATAAAAATTTTCAAGGAAAACTATCAGCTGTCTTCACTCACCTCTTACTGGTTGGGGTCCGACTGAAACTGGAGGATTGTTGCCAGCAGCCCACATCGATGTTCCGGCCTGTCTCTCGGGGTTCGTACTCAAGACCATGGAATAATTTCTCCAGACAAGAAACAGGTCTCCAACATGAAGGACTGACTTCCCATTTTTATTCAGCTGCGGGGCCCGGTGCTCGAGCACCTTAATAATGTCGGATGGTACCTTGCTTTGGTTACGAGAGAATACCAGTCGAAAAGTGACAGAAGGTGGGTCAGGCCTGCAAAACAATTAAGTAAGTACATGTTGTAAGTTTTGTGCGTTCCTTCGTTATAAGTGTCATTAGTTTATTATAATTAGTGGTACTCGTATCATTAAATCCTATTATCAACAAAGCAATTTTACAATCCAAAAATAAATTCCGGCTTTAAATAAAAAGCAAAGGACTGATAAACCGTAAAAAAAGCGAAATGATGCTTTATACTTACTTGATGCTAAGAACACTGCATTTTCGGTAGAAAGAGGAGATGTTGCTGCTTTGATAGATATTATCAATCTGAAATTTTAAAAATGAGAAGAAATGAAATTATAAAAAAAAACCCTCATTTAAAAAATATAACACTCCAAATACTTCTGGAGGCAAATAAGTGCAAAGAGTATTTTCTGAAGAACTCACACTTACTTGGCAGTCTCCATCCAAATACTTGTGTCCGCAGAAATTGATAAGAATAGACTCTTCCTCTTACTATATAATTACCTGCAGCGCAGTTAAGTACAGCAGTTAACGACAGTTAAGTACGCAGTTAAAGCCAGAACTAGTCAGGCAATAAGCAGCGTAATTGTACCGTTCGTACCTACTTATTTCTATTTACTTATTACTGACACTTACTTACGTTCTTATTATACTAATACACTGTTTTGAACCTACCTCCTCTCTTCTGTGTCTTACTTTCGGACAAAACGGCCACTACAACTTTGCGGCGAAGTTCGCCACAACTTAACAACAAATTGGCGACGAAGATTTGCGTTAAGATTTGCCACAACAAATTAGCGACGAAGATCCACAACACACACACACACACACACACACACACACACACACACACACACACATATATATAGCGCAATTTTGTTATTACAATGGTTTATAAAAGCATAATATCACTATACAATAATTTTCATTTTACAGATAAAAAAAACTGTCCCACTTCAGAGGATATTTTAAAATAAATGATGAAAATGATTTATATTTGAAAATATAAGATGAATTCATGTTTATTTAGGAAATTAGGGAGCCGAGCTCGAATTCCATTTGAATTCATTGCATTCACTTACGTGCAAATACCCTTGGGAAAGGTATTAATCCGTTTCTTCCCTCCATTTATGGGTTAAATAACAGGAGATATTGGGTTCTATAGCCTTGGCTGGCAACCAGTCTACCGCAGAAAGTAATGGCAAACTTACTGAGGAATAATCTTCTGCCCAGTCAGTCATGTCTCTTTCGAGACATGATCGCCCAACCGTGTATCACGTATGGCACTTAACTGACTGACTGAATATCATAGTTGCAAACATGATGAAAGTTTTTACTGGTCATAAAGTGGGGGATCGGTTTTCTATTGATATATAGTAATAAACTGATCCCCCACTAATTACTAATTAAAAATATAATACATCTATTCCTCCTCTAGCTATGAGACAAATAACAGGACAGATTGGGTTCTATAGCCTTGGTCGGCAACCAGTCTACCGCAGAAAGTAATGGCAACTTACTGCGGAATAATCTTCTGCCCAGTCAATCATGTCTCTTTCGAGACATGATTGCCCAAGCGTGTTTCAGGTATGTTACTTAACTAAGTTGGAGGAAATGCATCTATGTGTGTCAAAATTGTTCAATCAAAATTGAGAATCATGTAACCATAATTTTATTAATACCTGAATAATATTTTTATACATGTATATATCCCCATATATATGTTTAGTTATTCCCATAACTACATATCATTCCTTACTGCTGAGCGCTGTTTTTATATGTAATACAACTTATACCTTATTTCCTGCTTGTCACTGGAATATGGACTCTATTAATTTAGACACCTCCGACAAAAACATCTTCGTTCCCAACAAAAAATATTACACACTATTACACAAAATTGAAAGTGTATTAAACAAGACGAGATGGAAACTCTACTTCTGCAAACATAAAGATTCCCTTATACTGGACTAGCAGTATAGCCCGGCGTTGCTCGGGTGTAATGAAAGCTTTAAAGCTAATCCATGGTCCTGGAGCTCAGACTCTTTGAACGTTGGCACGAAAGACTAAAAAGCAATAGCTGTTTCCAGTTAAAGCGAAACCGTAGACTGAAAGAAAAATGAATGGATGTAAGTTAAATTTTGATTTCCTGGTATCGATATCAAATAAGTTTTTTTCGTCGTATACTAAATTATGAAGGCTAAATAAGTCCTCTGAGTAAATGGTATCATGGCTGAGACTAAGAACTACAATTATACCTACTTAGAGCCAAACCCAAAGCAAAAACTAAAATAAAAGGGCTGAAAAATACAGACATACAGGCAGATAAACAGACACACACACAAACATCTTGCTTTTTATATATACATTATCGATTTTCTACACTATTGTAATAACTGCAACCTTGAAACTTCTGAATATCGTTTTTTATGTCTTTGTCTATGAGTGTATCAAATTTGATTAAAATCGGACCACTCCTTCTATAACCCGTTTTTTTCTATTATCGATTTTCGATATTTATCGGGGGTATCTCGACACAAAACCTAGCTAAGAACACTTGCAGACGCTTATAGTACAACTGTGTAAATTTTCAAGAAAATCGGTTCAGCTGTTTCGGAGTCTATAGGTAATGGATACACACACAGACACACACACACACACACACACACACACACACACACACACACACACACACACAAATTTCCATTTTTAAATAAGTTCAGATCACGCAGATTTTTATGGATTTAAATAGCAAAAAACACCTACCACCTGGCGATCAGTTATTGAAATTTAATAACAACTGATTTACACGGATTAGCAAAGTTAAATTTTTAAAATTCCACCAACGAGCTACAAAAGACAATTTGGACATACATTTTGAAATTTGATAAGTCTGATTAAAATTATAATTAAATCAAACAAGACAAGCCAGGATTATTTTATTAACGCGGAGGGATACCACAAAGACGTCCTCCGCGAAATGAACTAAAACTACAAAAAAGGCGCCTAGTAACTACGAAACCAATATAAACAGGTAAACCCAAAAATGATTAAAGAACATAAAATAAATGAACATAAATAAATAAATTGAACAGGTTAAGAGGCTCATCCCTTGTTCCCTGTTTAGGATGTGGTTTCCGGCTTTCTCTTTTCCAATCTTCTCACTTTGTTCTTTTTTTCAATTGGAGTAGATAGATCTATCTATCGCCCGGTTCACACTCCACCCACGTCTATTGAACAGGTGAAGAGGCTCATCTCTTGTTCCCTGTTTAGGGTGTGGTTTCCGGCTTTCTCTTTTCAAATCTTCTCAATTTGTTTCTTTTTTTTCAATTGGAGTAGATAGATCTATCTATCGTCCGGTTCACACTCCACCCACGTCTATTGAACAGGTTAAGAGGCTCATCCCTTGTTCCCTGTTGAGGATGTGCTTTCCGGCTTTATCTTTTCCAATCTTTTCACTATTACGTAGCCCCCTGCACATCAGTGGCGTTACCGCTTTGCTCGGGGTGATACGATTAAAAAAAAAAATCAACCCACAATACCGATTATTAAATCGTTTCAAAAACTACTCAGGTAGACTTAGCAAAATCATTTTTAAAGGAGCTTCCAAATCCACTAAGAATGCTTTAGGCGTGAAGAAATGGAAGAACACGAGGCAACTGATTAGTTCACAAAAATTAAAATTAAAATGGATTGCACTTTCATCCAGTTTTATATTTGTGACTTCTATCCATCCATATCTGAAAAACAAAAACCTTTAACCACAGCCTTAAACTTGGCTAAACATTACTACCCCATCAACGACCAACGATCATTAAACAATCCCCAAAAGCTATCTTATTCAACGATGGATGCCTGTGAACTAGAAAAAAAATAACCCTGATTTTTGCATTTCTATGGGAGCATATGATTCTGCAAAGGCCTGCGATTTGGTCGGCCTTTTTTTTTTTTTTTTTTTTGCTCTGGAATCTTAGGCAGATATTCGATTTAAATAACATCGGACTTAACCAAGACGACGGATTAATCATCCTCCGTAAAAAAAAAAAAAAATCCACAACGAACGGACAGACTTAGAAAAGATCTAATTTTTTCAAAGACCACGATCTTAATATAATTACCACCACTAATGCTAAAGTTGTAAACCTCTTAGATGTTACCTTCGACCTGAGCAATGGTTTGTACAAACCGTACACTAAGGGCTCACATAACCATAAATACATCAATAGGGAATCAAATCACCCCACCCATAGAATCATCAATAACCTACATAGTTCAATCCAATTTCGTATAAGTACCAACTTTAGCAATAAGGAAAATTTTGACCATTCCAAAATTAAATACATTAATGCTTTAGAAAAAAGTAAACTCAACACTCGTTTATAATACTCTGTTAGAAACATACTAGACAGAAATAAGCAGAGATTACGTAAACGTAACATTATTTAGTTTAACCCACCCTTCAGCCATAATGGGAAAATACTTCACAAATTTAGTTCACAAACATTTGTACAATTCACTAACACTAAAAGGATTTTCAACAAAAACAATGTTAGTCAGTTATAGTTGCGTTATGAACACAAAGAATCTGTTCAAAAAGTAAGTATATATCACTTATTTTAATTTTTTTTTTCAAATAATTGTTTTCACTTTTTCCCATTATGGTATTTTAAATATTCGTCGGTACCCATTGATATATCTTGAATTTCAATACAAAAAATACCAAAAAGGCCTTATCAGTTTTATTGGAAATTGCTACTTATTTATATGAATTAGATTGTTTCCTGTTTCGGATGTGGTTTCATGTTTAGAATGTGGTTTCCGGTTTTTCTCTTTTCCAATCTTTTCACTCTTTTTTTTATTTTATTTTTTTTTTCAACTGGAGTAGATAGACTAAACTATCGCCCGGTTCACACTCCACCCACGTTTTTTGAACAGGTTAAGAGGCTCATCCCTTGTTTCCTGTTTAGGATGTGGTTTCCGGTTTTTCTCTTTTCCAATCTTTTCACTCTTACGTAGCCCCCTGCGCATCAGTGGCGTTATCGCCTTGCTTGGGGGGATATGATTAAAAAAAAATAACATCAAAAATAAAGAAGCGAAAAAGACTAACCTCAACTGAAGAAAAGGTGATGGTCTGCTTATTGCACAACAAAACACTGAAGAACTTGCGAAAAAGCACCAGGCACAGATTTCGCTCTAAATAAGCTTCACAAATAGTTAAACAGAAACATTAAAATAGACTATGTTTATATTTGTGTGTGTATTTTCTTTTTTTTATCTATGGTCTTATTTCATAACATTTAAATGTATATCTTTTAAAATCTTTCTTAGTGTGCCGTGATGTTTTCATTTGTTCCTACGTGTGCCATAGCTTAAAAAGGTCGAGAAACACTGATTTAAGGAGTATATTGCCAATTTTTTTATTGATATATGGGAATCTCTATATTTTAAAGGAAAGTGCTTATCAAGCAATTCGAAAGATATTCTCTCTATTTTCAGTTTTATATCTAAATTAAAAGGTGGATTAAACCAAATATTTTGTTTCCTCGTATTATTCTAATCAGTTCAAAAAGTTCATGTATATCACTTCTTTCAACTGTTGAATTTGTATCTGATTATAAAGCAAGGTATTTAAAAAAAGAAAAGAAGTGCGCATGATATTCTTGCAATTTTAAAAGCAGAACGGTTGGAACTTACATCTTTGCAAAAGTCTGATTCTTTATTTTGGAAAGTGATGGAAGTTTCGTTGGCCATGTCGTAGGTGTACACCAAATTGTGAAGCTCGTAGGAGACGTCAGCAGTTAGATCAACTGAAAAAAATAAAGAAGAAAATAACTAATAAACGTTAAAAAAGGGCAAAATGATATATATATATATATATATATATTTATATATATATATATATATATTTCATCATTTTGTATATTATTTCACTTCACGTCTTCTCAATATATACAAGCCTCGAGAGTCACTCAAGATAGGGGTTTACTGAATGAGCTGTATGATATATATATATATAAGAAGGATAGATAATGATTGGTCCTTAACTTAAGGAATTCACGATTTTAGAGCGTGGATTATCCCACTTGCCTTTTCTAAAACAAAACGTCCCTAGGTGGCGCTCCTTAAGCCTATAAATAGGCAATGATATTCTCACTCATTCTCTTTCCGCTTTTACAACTCTGGTTATAAGTTGTAGTCGCACATGTACAAAACATGCGCTCCCCCAGTACTGGGGCAAGTTCATTTTTAATGTCTTCACTTTTCCCTTGTGACGTTTTGTATTATTTCACATCCGTGTCTCTCACATAGACCTACACAATCTTCACATATACAAACACAATTTCTCTAATTTAAAGGCTTTATTCTTTATTGTAATTGTAATACTTTTTTCAATACAAGCATTTTCGTTTACTTTTATCCAAGAATTTAAATGTAAAGTCAATAGTCATCTCCTATCTCACTAACTTGCATCCTCTCTCTCTCATGCTCTTTTCTCCGTCCACTCCAATCTCATCAGTATTCTCATCCTTCTCCTACCCACTTCCTGACACCTTCTGTAACCTGTTACTCTTTTTCATAACTTTCCTCCCATGTAACCCCCTGCACAACAGTAGTAGTAAAATTCCTTGCTTGGGGGTGATATGATTATAAAAAAAAACATTTCAGTCCGCAATGGTTGTTACAATGAAAATAATCCGACGTAACACGTGTTTTCTACATGAACACAGCAGGCATTCATTCAACACGTGTTCAAAGAGGCACCCACGTGTAATCTCTCCACCAAAGCTGCAGTTCTTTGGAATAAACTGAGTGGAACTTTGCAATAACAAAAATAAAAACAACAACAACAACAACAACAATAATGATTGTTACGTTTCACAACGATTCATCTTGCTCAAGCACTAGTCAGTTAGTTAAGTGTCATACGTGATACACGCTTGGACGATTATGTCTCGAAAGAAACATGACTGACCGGGCAGAAATTATCCCACAGTAAGTTGCCATTACTTTCTGCGGTAGACTGGTCACCAGCCAAGGCTACATCACCCAATCTGTCCTGTTATTTGACTCATAGCTAAATTGAGAAAAGATGTATTAAATTATATTATTAAGTAGTAATTAGTGGGGGATTAATTTATTACTTCATAACAATAGAAAACCAATCCCCCACTTTATGCTCAGCATCAGCTTTAAGTATTTTCCATCTATTAAATTTAGTCAGTTAAGTGCCATAAGTGATACACGCTTGGACGATCATGTATCGAAAGAAACATGACTGACTGGGCAGAAGATTTTCCTGCAGCAGGTCTCCATTACTTTCTGCAGTAGACTGGTTGCCAACCAACGCTACATAACCCAATCTTTCCTGCTTTTTAAGCCATAGCTGGATGGAGAAGAGACAAATTAATACTTTTCTCAAGAGTATTTGCGCGTAAGTGAATGCAACTAATTCAAGTGGAATTCGAACTTGGCTCTCAGACTTCTCGTTCCACTGCACCACAACACACATCCTCAAGCATCAATCAAGTAAAAAGAAAATCGTAAGTTTATAGTAAGTTAATAGTAAGTTTATTTATAGTAATAATGTCTTTCTTAGATGAAATATTGTCAGTTATTAACAGTTGACCTTTGACATGAAGAGTTCACTGTTGTGGCGATGTCGAGCCTTAGATGAGAGGAGGTTAACTGGTACAATGCAATAGTCAGGTGAGCCGGTGTTAACTGCTGACAATGCGAAAGGCAGGTGAGAAGAGATTATTTGATGCCAAAGCAAATGTCAGATGAGGTGTTAATTGGTGCCAAATGAGAAAGACAGGTGAGAAAGTGTTAAATAGTGCCAATACGAAAGACAAAAAACAAAAAGAAGTATTTATTAAGTAGACTGGTATACCTTGAGCATTGACTACTTTGTCAAAATTTTTGTTGCTCTCGGATCTCAATACTGTCGTACCCAGAGTCTCTCGGTGTGGATGAGTATTGATAGCCCGGGCGAACGTCGATCGAT
>JBBBDQ010002296.1:705000-1011259 GCA_037127315.1 Ascarosepion bandense | reverse complement strand
TCGGGATAGAGCCATGGTTAAGTCTAGGGCTAGTTTTAAGTGGCTATGTCTAGTGATAAGTTTAAGACTTGGACTCAGGCTAGTTTTAATGGGCTCGGGATAGAGCCATGGTTAAGTCTAGGGCTAGTTTTAAGTGGCTAGGTCTAGTGATAAGTTTAAGACTTGGACTCAGGCTAGTTTTAATGGGCTCGGGATAGAGCCATGGTTAAGTCTAGGGCTAGTTTTAAGTGGCTAGGTCTAGTGATAAGTTTAAGACTTGGACTCAGGCTAGTTTTAATGGGCTAGGGATAGAGCCATGGTTAAGGCTAGGGCTAGGGCTAGTGCTAAGATGCTAAAGGTAAAGTTATGGCTAGAGCTGGGGCTAGTATTAAGGGACTAAGGCTAGAACTAATGTTAAGGCTAGTGCCAGGTCTAGTGAAAAGTGGCTAGGGTTAGAGCTATAATTAAGGCTAGGGATATGGGTAGTGTTAATGTTCAGACTAGGGCTAGTGTAAAGAAGCTAGGGCTAGTGCTAGAGCAATAAATAAGATTAAGACTAGTGTTAGTGTTAAGGGGCTAGGGCTAGATCTAAGTTTAAGGCAAGGGCTCATTTCAAGGGGCTAGTTCTAAGGCTAAGTTTAAGGCTTGGCCCCGGGTTAGTGTTAAGGGCTAAGGTTAGAGCTAGAGTTAAGGCAAGGGCCATTGTTAAGGGGATAGGGCTAGAGCTAAGATTAAGGTTAGGAATAATGATAGTGTTAAAGTTAGGACTAGGACTAGTGTTAAGTGGCTAGGGCTAGAGCTAAGTTTAAAAATAGGGCTAGGGTTATAACTAGGTTTAAGGTTAGGGCTAGGGCTAGTATTAAGGTGCTAGTGCTAGAGCGAAGTTTAAGTCTATGGCTAGGGCTAGTGTTAAGAGCCTAGAATTAGTGCTAAATGTAGGCCTAGAGCTTGTGTTAGAGCTAAGGTTAAGGCTAGTGCTAGAGTTAAGGGCTAGGGCTAGAGCTAAGTTTAAGGTTAAGGTTAAGGCTAGGGCTGGGAATAGTATTAACGGTCTAGGACTAGAGCTAATGTTAGGGCTAGATCTAGGGCTAGGGTTAAAGGGCTAAGACTTGAGCTAAGGTTAAAGCAGTTGCTAGTGCTAAGGGGCTAGGACTATAGCTAAGATTAAGTCTAGGGCTAGGGCTAGGGATGGTTTTAAAGTTAAGTCTAGGTCTAGTGTTAAGGGACGGGCTAAAGCCAAGGTTTGGGATAGGACTAATGTTAAAGGGCTTGGGCTAGATCTAAGTATAAGGCTAGAGCTATGGCTAGAGTTAAGGGGCTAAGCTAGAGCTAAGGTTAAGATCTATGTCTAGTGTTAAGTAGCTAGGGCTAGATCTAATGTCAAGTTTAGGGCTAGAGCGAATTTTAAGAGGCTAGCGCTAGAGCTAAGTTTAAGCATAGGGTTAGGGATACTGTTAAAGAGCTAGGGGTACAGCTATTGTTAAGGCTAGGAATAGTGTTAATGGGCTATGGCTAGAGCAAAGGTTAGGTCTAGCGCTAGGGCTAGAGCTAAGATTAAGGCTAGAGAGAATTTTAAGAGGCTAGCGATGGAGCTAAGTTTAAGGCTAGGGATAGGGCTAGTGTTACGTGGATAGATCTAAAGCTATATTTAAGGCTAGGAATAGTGTTAATGGGCTAAGGCTAGAGCAAAGGTTAGGTCTAGCGCTAGGGCTAGAGCTAAGATTAAGATTAAGATTAAGAGTGAATTTTAATAGGCTAGCGCTAGAGCTAAGTTTAAGGCGAGGGATAGGGCTAGTGTTACGTGGATAGATCTAAAGCTATACTTAAGGCTGGGCCTAGAGCTAGTGTTTAGGGCTAAGGCTAGAGCTAAGGTTAAGTCTAAACCTAGGGCAAGAGCTAAGATTAAAGCTAGGGCTAGTGTTAAGAGGCTCGGTGTAGAGCTAATGTTAAGGCTAAGGCTAGGGCTAGGGCTAGTGTTAAGTGACTAGGGCTAGAGCTAAAGTTAAGGCTAGGGCTAGTGTTTAGGTGCTAAGTAGTTGACAGCAGGTTCGTTTTACAAGCATTAAAATTTACAAGACATTTATTACCCCTGTCTACTACAGAGTGGAGATCCTTTTTCAAGAACAGCAGCGACAGGAAAAGAAATGTATGAATCCACCTCTTCTTAAAATTTGCTGCCATTTATGGTCAGGTGTTCCTGCCGTTCTCCTCAGTGTTCTTGACAAGCTCCAAAGGAGAATCTGTAATGTGATAGGTACTGATCTGGCGACTCGACTGCAGCCACTTTCCCATCGTCGAAATGTGGCCTCCCTCTTTCTCTTCTATAAATACTTTCATGGCTTCTGCTCGGATGAGCTTAAGTCACTGATGCCTCCTCAACAAGTGTTTACCCGTGCAACCAGACTGGCAACTGGGTCCCACCCATTCACAGTCAGGTTAGCCAAATGCAGACGACAATTCTACTCCTGCAGCTTCCTCTCTCGCACTTCCCGCCTGTGGAACTCACTCCCGTATTCTTGCTTTCCTGACGGCTATAACCTCCAGAAATTTAAATGCAAAGTCAATATTCATCTACTAACCACTGGACTCTAGCTCTCTCCCCTCCCCTGTATAATCTTCACTTTCTCTCCGCCCATGTATCTGTCATTGCACCTGCTTTCTCAGCTTTCTATTGTTCCTTTCTAACTAGCTTGTACTTCTCACTCTTTTCTAAGTAATCTTTCTACATTTAAGTAACCTCCTGCACATCAGTGGCGTTTCTGCCTTGCTCGGGGTGAAATGATTTTAAAAAAAATAAAAAAAGAAAGTTATTTAAAACCGTTATTAT
This sequence comes from Ascarosepion bandense, assembly GCA_037127315.1. NCBI lineage: Eukaryota > Metazoa > Mollusca > Cephalopoda > Sepiida > Sepiidae > Ascarosepion > Ascarosepion bandense. Next base: position 1,008,453 of record JBBBDQ010002296.1, on the reverse strand, counting down.
TTTAAAAGAATTACGGAGAAAATATTTAGATTTTAACATTAAACAACTCATATAGTGATAAACAAGATCAAGCAACGACCCAAATCGCAAATCAAGGGTCGGTTGTTTATCTCTTATAATACTCTTATATATAATCTTATAATACTCTTTATACTCTTGATCATAATATCATAATATCTCTTTATACTCTTATAATATCTTTATTATATTCACATCCTTCCACCTCCTTAGCTCACACATCTCATTCATCATAATTAATAGAGTATTAACCCACTACTTCGATTGGCTTTTGTGTAAAAAGCATACAGAATAAACACAATCAACTTTTTAGGAATCAAGAATAGTTAATACATCAACCCTCTCCTGAGATAGGCAGTTGCGGCTCAAAGACAATTAAAGTGAGAAATTTATCGTAAAATTACCACCAATACATATTTATAGTATAATTACAATAAATACATATTGCAAAATTACCAGCAATACACATATATAGTAAAATTACGAGCAATACATAGAAAATTACAAGCAATAGATATTTATCGTAAAATTACCACTAATACACATTTATAGTAAAATTACCACCAATACATATTTATAGTAAAATTACAAGCAATACATATTGTAAAATTACCAGCAATACATATTTATAGCAAAATTACCACTAATACACATTTATAATAAACTTACCACCAATACCTATTTATAGTATAATTACAATAAATACATATTGCAAAATTACCAGCAATACACATATATAGTAAAATTACCAGCAATACATAGAAAATTACAAGCAATACATATTTATAGCAAAATTACCACTAATACACATTTATAGTAAACTTACCACCAATACCTATTTATAGTATAATTACAATAAATACATATTGCAAAATTACCAGCAATACACATATATAGTAAAATTACCAGCAATACATAGAAAATTACCAGCAATACATATTTATAGCAAAATTACCACTAATATACATTTATAGTAAACTTACCACCAATACCTATTTATAGTATAATTACAATAAATACATATTGCAAAATTACCAGCAATACACATATATAGTAAAATTACCAGCAATACATAGAAAATTACAAGCAATACATATTTATAGCAAAATTACCACTAATACACATTTATAGTAAACTTACCACCAATACCTATTTATAGTATAATTACAATAAATACATATTGCAAAATTACCAGCAATACACATATATAGTAAAATTACCAGCAATACATAGAAAATTACAAGCAATACATATTTATAGCAAAATTACCACTAATACACATTTATAGTAAACTTACCACCAATACCTATTTATAGTATAATTACAATAAATACATATCGTAAAATTACCACTAATACACATTTATAGTAAAATCACCAGCAATACAGATTTATGGTAAAATTACCAACAATACAGATTTATAGTAAAATTACCAGCAATGCAAATTTATTGTAAAATGACTAACAATATATATTAATAGTAAAATTACAAACAATACCCATTTATAGTAAAGTTACCAGCAATATATATATTTATATTAAAATGACCAAGAATATATATTTATGGCAAAATTATCACTAATATATATTTATAGCAAAATTACCAACAATACCCATTTCTAGTAAAATTACCAGCAATATATATTTATAGTAAAATTACTAACGATACGTATTTAAAATAGAATTAGCGACAATATATTTTATACCAAAATGACCTTCTCTCTGTATCTGAAGGCGTACACTTGCGTGAAAAAATATTTAGATTTCGGCCTCAATAACCCATAGATGTTGATATGCTCTGAAATAAAATCAAGCATACCAAATAAATAAAGAGAAAATTCAATAGCGGCTCATTGCAAACGAGAAAAATCAATCGTTTTACAGTTAGAATCGGTTGTTACTATAAAAAGAGATCAGACACCTATATAAATAAACGGTCGGTCTTTAACAGCTTTTGTAATGAAAACAAATTCAGCCTCCTACTTCGGATCAGGGTAAATGAACTAAAACATTTCACGGCAATCGATAAAAGATATTAGAAAAGTAAAAACGATGGTCGGTCATTTAGTCATTAATCTTTGCTATTATGATCTTCGTTGTCACAGAGGAATCTTTCCAAAAATAATGAATGTTGTTTTTATTGGATATTGTCTTTATTTCCGCAAAACTGTCAGTGATTTATATTTTATAAATGAAACCTGAAGCGCTCGAATCATCATCTCTTATAACATAACGATAAAATATAAGAAATATACTGACTTAACTGATTTATTTTTGTAATTAAGTTAGTCAGACTGGGTGGAAAGAAACTCCCTATTGAAAGTTACTCAGAAATTTTTATGCTATCGCCACATTTGTATGAAACAAAATATATTTTGATTCACGAAGTCGACAAAGCTGAAGCCTATATGTAGAAGTTTAAAACTTAATAGAGTGAACGATCGGTAAATTTTCGTCTAAATGACGACAAACATATATATATAGGATGTGCGTTTTGGTGCATTTGGATATCGGCTCGGAACGAGAAATCGGGGAGCCGAGTTCGAATTCCAGCTGAATTCAATGCCTTCACTTACGCGCAAATACGCTTGGAAAATGTATTAATCCGTCTATAGCCTTGGTCGGCAATCAGTCTACCGCAGAAAGCAATGGCAACCTACTGCGGGATAATCTTCTGCTCAGTCAGTCATGTCTCTTTCGAGACATGATCGCCCAAGCGTGTATCACGTATGGCACTTAACTGACTGACATATAAAAATTCGAATGCGAAAAAAAAACAAAAAAAAACACATGTTCACACACACACACACACACACACACACACACGAACACTAAATTCAAATAATATCCCCAAAGCAATAAAAATAAAACTAGATGATAGGCAAAAAATCACTGAAAACAATTAGAAAAAAAATTCTTCACAGACAAAGAAGGCGCCAGGAGAAACTTTACGTGCGAGTGTAAAAAAAAACAACCCACACACATAAACTTTCTAACCTGGGTGGTCACCACTTGACTTATTATCTATTTATACACGATACCTTGACAATCAGAAAAGCAAACGGATCTCGATATGTGAAGTCACTAGTTTATTCGCCTGAAGAGAGTCAACTTTAGACTCGAAACACGTGTAGCGTCACAAATATCATTATCGGCACTTAATGTATCACACAAAAAGCAAGTAATATAAATAATAATAATAACAATAAATTCACACTTTAAACAAAGCGTTCACGGCTTTTTGCACTGTATATATATATATATATATATGTGTGTGTGTGTGTGTGTGTGTGTGTGTGTGTGTGTGAAATGATTTATTTGAACATTATTTTTAATATCGATACTCGTATTTAAGTAGATAGTCTGTTTATAATCAAACATTATTATATATTTATTTCTACCGGCCTGATTATTTACAATAAATTTTTGTTACGAAAATGTGTGTCATTTGACAGGATTCGAACCTGTAGAAATAAATATACCATGGCACTTAACTGACTGAACTCATTGCGCATTAGTAATATTACCAACTTGCTTAAGGTTATATGATTTTAAAAAAATATTCTGGTTAAATTCATACTAGACTTTTTATTTAATTTAATACTTATATAGAGGGACCACTGAAAAACTGAAATCGTTTTTCTTTACTTTTTCAGGTTATAGGGCATCATTTGAACATTAAAATGGATATGTCTGATATCCAGCAACGAGTAAAACTCATTGAGTTTTTCTACTCAAAGGTAAGACCAATTATTCAAACGCAGAAAAAAATGCTGGCAACATTTTAATGCGAGGGTATCCCCTAGCGATAGCACGATTCTGAAGTTAATAGCCCGATTTATAGATAGATAGATAGATAGATAGATAGATAGATAGATAGATAGATAGATAGATTACTCAAACATTTGGATAGATAGATAGATAGATAGATAGATAGATAGATAGATAGATAGATAGATAGATAGATAGATAGATAGATTACTCAGACATTTAGATAGATAGATAGATAGATAGATAGATAGATAGATAGATAGATAGATAGATAGATAGATAGATATACTCAGACATTTAGATAGATAGATAGATAGATAGATAGATAGATAGATAGATAGATAGATAGATTACTCAGACATTTAGATAGATAGATAGATAGATAGATAGATAGATAGATAGATAGATAGATAGATAGATAGATTACTCAGACATTTAGATAGATAGATAGATAGATAGATAGATAGATAGATAGATAGATAGATAGATAGATATACTCAGGCATTTAGATAGATAGATAGATAGATGGATAGATATACTCAGACATTTAGATAGATAGATAGATAGATAGATAGATAGATAGATAGATAGATAGATAGATAGATAGATTACTCAGACATTTAGATAGATAGATAGATAGATAGATAGATAGATAGATAGATAGATAGATAGATAGATTACTCAGACATTTAGATAGATAGATAGATAGATAGATAGATAGATAGATAGATAGATAGATAGATTAGTTACTCAGACATTTAGATAGATAGATAGATAGATAGATAGATAGATAGATAGATAGATAGATAGACAGATATACTCAGACATTTAGATAGATAGATAGATAGATAGATAGATAGATAGATAGATAGATAGATAGATAGATCAGAAGATAATGCTATAGCTGCATCTGAACAAGCCACATGGTAGCCTTTGTACAACTGAAAGTTTTGAAAAGTCGAAACGTTTTCTTTTTCAATCTTTTTTTTTTCTTCTTCTTCCCTTTTTTTGTGTCATGTTATAGAGCATCCCTTGGAGATTATTACAATGACGACGTTTGATGTCCATCAACGAGTAAAACTGATTGAGTTTTTCTACTCAACGGAAAGATCAATTATTCAAAAATGCAGAAAAAAATACTGGCAGCATTTTAATTACGTATGGCACTTAACTGACTGATATACAATATGGATTCCATTATTTACGAACATCGTGACCACATATTCAGTTATGTATTAAACAATTTCAAGAGTATTGTACCGATCATAATCGTCTTGTTTTTGAATGCAAGTTGATAGCGAGAAGTTTTTGTTATTTGCCTTATTTATTGTGTATCAGGTTTATCTGATACATTCGGAACAGTCTCCAGTTTCGTGAGCGAAAACTTCACGAGCTAAAAGCCACAGGTTTTTGAGCGGGGAGCAAGGTTTGATCCTTCGAAATATTACAGAGTGATGATATAGAAATTTTAAAAAATAGACAGTAACCTCAACAACGCCATTAAGAGAGAAATTAGAAAAACATGAATACAATCCAGCATAAAAATATTTGTCTATGCTGCCATCTTGATGTATAAAAACTTGTCTCTCACTCTTTCTCTTTCTCTCTCTCTCTCTCTCTCTCTATATATATATATATATATATATATATATTAATCATATCACCCCAAGCAAGGCGGTAACGCCACTGATGCGCAAGGGTCTACGAAGAGTGAAATGATTGGAAAAGAGAAAGCCGGAAACCACATCTAAACAGGGACCAAGGGATGAGCCTCTTCACCAGTTCAATAGACGTGGGTGGACTGTGAACCGGGCGATAGTTTAGTCTATCTACTCCAATAAAAAAAAAAAGAAAAGAGTAAAAAGATTGGAAAAGAGAAAGCCGGAAACCACATCCTAAACAGGGAACAAAGGATGAGCCTCTACACCTGTTCAATAGACGCGGGTGGAGTGTGAACCGAGCGATAGTTTAGTCTATCTACTCCAATTGAAAAAAAAGAAAAAAGAAAAGAGCAAAAAGATTGGAAAAGAGAAAGCCGGAAACCACATTCTAAACAGGGAACAAGGGATGAGCCTCTTCACCTGTTCAATAGACGTGGGTGGAGTGTGAACCTGGCGAGAGTTTAGTCTATCTACTCCAATTAAAAAAAAAAAAAAGAAGGTTGGTGACTTGCTAAATTTTAACTTAGTTAAAGTCCAGTCAAAGAAATTGCTGCTAAAAAACAAAATCAATATGAGTATAGGGTACATATGGATGGAATAATATTCCTTATCCAATGAAACACTATTTTTAAAAAAGTGCTCAATACAAAGTAAAGCTAATAATATTTATTCAGAAATTATAACATATATATATATATATATATATATATATATATATATATATATATATATATCCGAGTGGGTACAGAACGAAGAAAGAATTTTTCCATCCAAAACGTTAATTTAAAACAGTGCTCGATATATGATGTATAGAGCTGTGAATATTTATTATAAATTATGTTTTAGAACATGTACATTATTTTTTAATATATGTCCTCGACAATCATATGTTTGTTTCAACGTTGGGTACTTCGGGAGGTTTTTGCTTTTACCTCCTGAAGAAACGTATCCAACGTTGAAACAAACATATGATTGTCGAGGACATATATTAAAAAATAATGTACATGTTCTAAAATATAATTTATATATATATATATATATATATATATATATATATATATATATATAAGGATATATTTTGGGAGGGAAATCAGTTATTATACCTACGTTTCAACTTTTTGGTATATTCAGGTGATTTACAATAGTTGTCTTTTTCAGACGCTCCAACAGGAATTTTTTTTTTATGTAAGCGCGAATGGAATTTGTATACAAAATAACGACATTAACAATGAATGTACCTGTACGGATAAAAATAAATGCCCACTTAACGGACTCTGGAATACAGAAATGGTTATTTACAAAGCATAGGTATATGATATAAATGGTTAAAGCATATTTGAGATCTACCAAAGACAGTTTTAAAATTAGATGGATTAATCATAAATCCACATTTAAACTGGAAAACCTAAAGTATTATACCAAACTGGCTAAGCACGTGTGGAAATTGAAACTGAAATATGGAAAAGACCTTGATCTAATTTAGAGCATAGTGAAAATATCCAAACCATACAACAGTGGTAAAGTATCCAGATTGTGCCAGGAAGAAAGATTAATTTTTAGCTCCTAGAGAGAAAAAAATTCTGAATGAAAGATCAGAAATTATGTCTATACGTAATCATAGCCATAAATACTTACTAGGATCATACAATCATGGAAAAACTGTTCTAAAATTTTGAAACAACTTTTACCTTATTTTGAAATTTTTTTTTTTTTAATTTTCAGTCGTGCATTCGTAAAAATGCCTATTTGAGAGTTTGAAGAACCTTAAATTAGTTATTATAAATCTCCTTTTTCTTCTTCTTCTATGTGCCCTGTCCTTTCAGGACGTAGGTGATCATAGTTCTCCACGTCTCCCTATCCCTTGTGGCTCCTAGTATGTTTGTTCCCGTTACTCCTGTCAACCCCCGTTCCTTCCGAAAGGTTGAAACCTGGGTTGCAGAAAGAATTCATTTCCAAAGGAAAAATATTCAAAAGCTCTACAATATAAACGTATTGAGCACTTTTTAATACAAATGAGTTAGTCAATCAGTTAAGTGCAATTCGTGTGACATGCTTGGCCGATCATCTCTCAAAAGAGACGTGACTGACTGGGCAGAAGATATTCCCGCATTAGTTTGCTGTTGCGTTCTGCGGACACACACACACACACACACACACACACACACACATATATATATATATATATATATATATATATATATTGCAGAGAAATGGTAGATTTTGTAAGAACAGTAGTTACTCACGCATCTACGCATCGTTAATTCAGTAATGAATTTGAACACTGTTGGCTACTGGCGTACGTTTACATTGTATATAACACGCTAAAGTCCTCCTTCTTCTATTGAGCGCCCATAGCTCGGAGATAAAATCGCTGACTGATGCCAATTCGGTCGGCTTTCAATCCTGGCTAAAAGCAATCGGATGTCTAACCGTACTAATGAGCTGTGATACAGCGAAACAGATGTATCTTCGGATGACAATATATATATATATATATATATAATTTTCTAAAGAAATTAATGATTTTTTTCTTTAATTAATCCGAAAAAGCTTTACTATATAAATGTATTGAGCACTTTTTATTTGGTCAGTACATTTAGTTTACGTTGGGATACGAAATGAACAAATATAAGTACTTCGAGAGTCAGAGAAAAATCTATATTTAAAGGTACAATTTAACCTCGCTTGGCTATCAACGCATTCCGTAACTGAGAGATGTAATGCACTTCAAATCTAATGAGCGCAAGTTCAAACCCTGTCAGAAAGCGCCTCTTTCTCTCTACTAAAATATTTCAAATATTTAGTCCGGTAGATGAAAATAAAAAAGACGTCTGACATTACATTTGTCTGACCATTCGTCCATTTCTAGACATCTACAGCAACATTTCTTTCTACATTCTCAATATAAAAAAATAGTGATCGATAATGCAACAATCCTACACCAAGAAAACAGCAAAAGCAAACTACAGATTCTCGAGGCAATATTCATTAGAACACTTAGCTGTCAATTAATAGAATCAGCTATGAATACTGTAGTAATGTTCGAAAATGTTTGTAAAAAGAACAGTTTTTCATGCTTTAACACGTTCATGACCATGACATTACAACATACAAAAAAATTCCATTTTGGATCATTTTCACGTTCTATTAAACGCAGGCAATTTGTCAACCGTTATATTTGAAGCAGAAAAAATTAACAGAAATTTTTAGCAACACAGTTTCGGGGTTATTTTTTTGTTACCATAACTCACACTCATGAAGATGATGTCGGAAAGAGATTAAAAGTACTTGGGTACTTTGAGAAATTAATGATAATAACAACTGTCAATGTTACAGCTCATTTCTGACATCTTTCAATTATAATACGCGTAAGATTATCCGTGAGTACGAACGGATTTTATTAAAAATAAACAGACATAACTTTTGCAATTTATTTAATCCGATATATATATATATATATATATATATATATATATATATATATATGTATATTAAAAAAGGATTAATTCAAAGATGTTGAATGGCCATTTCGATATGAAGATCCCCACGGTGGACAACACATCACCTCAGCAACAGAAAAATCCTTTCAGAAATTTCAGAAATTTCAGAAATTTCAGAAATCCTTTTTTTCTGTTGCTGAGGTGATGTGTTGTCCCCCGTGGGGATCTTCATATCGAAATGGCCATTCAACATCTTTGAATTAATCCTTTTTTAATATATATTTGCTCTGTAATATTTTATTACATGGAGCTCTCTTCCTGTATCATTTTTTAATATTAAAATAAAATTTTTAATATTAATTAGGATCGGGTTTTTTGGAATTTACCTTCCTGCTTTTTTCCCTTGGATTGAAGTATCTGAATTAATATATATATATATATATATATATATATATATATATAGGTATTTGCAATTTTAATCATTAAATTGTTTTTTAAGATAATGAGAGTATTTTGTATATTAGATAAAACTTTTTTTTTAAATGAAAATTTATTATAATTTAAAATTTATTATAATAAGCTTCAAACACTAGTAAAACTAAATGCATTTTTTACTTCCATAAATAGCTACATTTCTCCTCAAAATTTGCTTTTTCTCAAAAATGGCTATTTCAGTGGGTGTGATGGACAGACAAAGGGACAAACCAAAATCTTAGAATTATATATATAAATATTTGGTTATTTGTCGATTGTTGTCGAGCCCTTAGTTGTCAGTGAATTTGTGAACGAATTTTCGGCATTCTACGCCCTCGTCATCAACCTCACAATTTCACCGACAGCTAAGGGTTCGACAACAATCGACAAATAACCAAATAATTCAACAATGCTTCTCAAAAGGAATATGAATACGTATATATAAATAAATTCAACTTCTTTTACATAGTGCATCTCATCAGATTCTCAAATCTTTTGCTACTATCCTTTCGGCTTTACTATATGTTATGTTGGTCATTTGTTTACTGTATATATTGTTGGTAATTTTTTTATGCAAAAATATATTTTTACTATAAAAAATGAATTTTTATACTTTCAAAGTCTTTTGTTTTCCTTTAGGATTTCACTATTTGGACATGGCTGGAATCTTTACTTTTACTACCCCCCCCCTGGTCAGGATGGACCTGGGAACAACAGGATTAAAAACGCCTCAACACCACCAGTCTCACTATCAGATACCTTGCTGAAGTTTATCTTTATACCCAAGACTAGGATTTTTAGGTAATATATTAAATAACTTACACATGTTTAACGATGAAACGTCTCTCAATTACCTGTCCACTGCAATGCACACTCACTCTAACATAGTCAGTCAGTTAAGTGCCATGCGCGATACACGCTTTGGGCGATCATGTCTCGAAAGAGACATGACTGACTGGGCAGAAGATTATCCCGCAGTAGGTTGCCATTGCTTTCTGCGGTAGACTGGTTGCCGACCAAGGCTATAGAACCCAATCCGTCCTGTTATTTAACCCATAACTGGAAGGAAGAGACGGATTAATACCTTTCCCAAGGGTATTTGCGTGTAAGTGAATGCAAGGAATTCTCGTTCCAAGCCGATATCCACTGCGCCACAACGCACATAGTATCATTTTTATACTTTTTTTTTTTTTTTACCGGGGCACGGGTTGCTACATGTCCGATGGTTATGCTACAACTACAGGCATTTTCTTAAATATGGCTTTTCCCTCTCCGTTGGCGCCCATAACAAACCCTTCCGCTTTACCAACTTTCTTCGAGTAAGATCTCCACTCTGAACTTTCCTTCTCCCAGACAGGATGTAAATTAGGGTGATAAGGTCTAATCTGTCCTACTAGTTACCCATATCTTGTGTGGGGTAGAATAGATGGGCCCATAACTTTTTCGAACTTATTTGAGCATCTGTGAATATGATGAACCCTACTGCAATTCGCACCCGACTCTTCGATTACATGTTCGGAACGATAATTTATTACACCAACCGCACATCCAAAATTAAAACATCTGGTATCTCCAAGCGGTTACTTGTCTTGGGCTCAACGTTGCTTAATTTCAAGGGCCGGTGTTTAAATGGAATATGACCGTAAACACACACACACACACACACACACACACACACACACACACACTTTATTTTCTGGACATGTGCAAGACTGTTCAACTGATTTGTAGATTCAAGTGATCTTCACTAATCTGTTAGCCATTATCAATGATATTTTTTTGTGTAATTAATGTATAGAAAGAATGACAAACCCATAAAAACATAGAGAATAATCCAAAAAAATTATCTAATTAATATAAAATATCAAACAATTTTATTACCATCAAATATTATTTAATCGGCTTTGTAGAAGCAGTCTATAATATTTTTATAACTGCTGAATTAAATTCTGGATTTATAAGCGTTTAATTATGTGTTAATTTCTCTTATATATATATATATATATATATATATATATATATATATATAGAGAGAGAGAGAGAGAGAGAGAGAGAGAGAGAGGCAGCAACCTTTCTTTTAAATATGTTTTGTTGAAAACGACTGACAAGGAAGATTTTATTAATTTTTTATTTAATTTTTCCATTATTCGAACATGTTTCTTTTTGCTGGATATACGGAATATAAAAATGTTCCGTAAGTATTTTTCAAATGCATTCAGCCAATTCTCTGGCCATTCTCATTGGTATTATGTTCCCGTTGTTGGTATTATGTTCCCGCTGTTGGTATTATATCCTCATGCTTTTGTCTGTAACATAATTTATTTTGCGCTGTTTTTGAAAATGGGCCATCATTTCAAAACTATCACGTGCCACACGTGATACACGCTTTGGGCGATCATGTCTCGAAAGAGACATGACTGACTGGGTAGAAGAATATCCAAATCTGTCTTACTATTTGACTAATAGCTAGGGGGGAATGTATTATATTATTACGTAATAATTAGTGGGGGATCAGTTTATTACTTCACAGCAATAATAAACCGATCCCCAACTTTATGACCAGTAGAAGCCTTAATCATGATTCCAACTATTTTATATTTAGTCAGTCAGTTAATTGCCATATTTGATACACGCTTGGGGCGATCATGTCTCTTTCTAGACATGATTGAGCAGAAGATTATCCCGCAGTAGGTTGTCATTGCTTTCTGTGGCAGACTGGTTGCCAGCCAAGGTTATAGAACCCAATCTATCCCGTTATTTAAACCATAACTGGAGGGAAGAGACGGATTAATACCTTTCTAAAGGTTATCTGTAAGTAAGTGAATGCCATGAATTCAACTGGAATTCGAACTCGGCTTCTCGATTTTCTCGTTTCGAGCCGATATCCTCTGCACCACAACGCACATCCATAATACGATATATAAAGTTATAAATATTTTAAAACTTAACCAGTAAATACTTCAATCTTTCACAAGTTTTACTTTAACAGCTCTCGTTAAGATTATATAAATTTTCACTCTAGCCGGAATCGATGCAAATTATTAATCATAAGTAATTTTCATTTTTCTGAACCAACTGTCATGATGAATGTGTCTACCTAACTATTAATCATATATAGAAATTACGAAGTACACTAACATCTGATAATGTTTGACGCAAAAGGCAACGAATTGACAGGGATAATTATCCACAAAAAAAAATGTATTCTTCATACATACATTCATATATTTATATCCATATACAATTATTGGGTTCACACACACGCACATTTATGAGGAGCGGATCTACGCACACATGTATACACATCCATATATATATAAATATAAATATATAAGCAAGTTTTTATATACCCCTATACGTAAAGAAAATGTACGACTGTATACACTTATCCATCTACTTTTAACTCCCAAACGAGGTGGTATATTTCACCTTCATACCTCTTAACAAACATTACACATATTTATATATCCATATTTATTTATTTATTTATAATGGCGTCGTCCCAAGCAAAACATTTTAGTGCCACTGTTGAGCAGGGGGTTACATAAGAGGGAAGTTATGAGAAAGAGTGACAGGTTATAGGGCGTGTCAGGACGTGAGTAAGAAAAGGATGAGAATACTGATGAGAGCGGATCGGACTGAGAAAGGAAAATGAGAGAGAGGATGCAGGTTAGTGAGATAGGAGATGACTATTGACTTTACATTTGAATTCTTGAAGATTCTAGCTGTCGGGAAAGCAAGTAAACGGAAGGGAATTCCACAGGTGGGAAGTGTGAGAAAAGAAACTGATGGAGTAGAATTTGCGTTTACAATTTATTGGTTTCACAGTAAAAGGGTGGGACCTAGTTGCTAATCTTGTGGCTCGAGTAAATTCATGTATGGGGGGTACCAATGAGCTAAGTTCATCTAAGCAGAAGCCGTGAAAGTATATGTAGAAGAGACACAGGGAAGCCACATTGCGCCAGTGAGAAAGTGACTGTATCCCAGCTGCTAAGTTGGGATCGATCACATGACAGCTTCTCCGTTGGATTTTGTCAAGGACACCTAGGTGGATAGTAGGAGAAGCCGACTAGATATATATTTATGAGTATACAGATCAACAAAGAAGAATACATACAATTCCATATATAATACAACATAGTAGCACGCATATACTTGCATATAAACTTATTACAATGGTAAATTTTCGTTTTAAATCCCGTCGCTTTTCCCCTTCAAATTTATCCAAAATAGCATTACCTCTGTGCAAATGTATATGCTGAACTCAAATCAACTCTTAGTTATTGAAGAAACTTACCTTTTTTTTATCTAAATGTCCATAAAAAAACGAACTATATCTTGCACTTTTTCTCTCCTGTAACTCTTACGAAGTCATGTAATTAACTGCAGAATGACTGACTGCGTATGTGCACTAATTTTTGTCGATTTTTTTCATTTACTGATACTTCCGGCAATGTACTTCCGGGAATGAAAGCAATGCGCTATTGTATTTCTACGCTTATTGCTCTCAAAACCGAAAGTGCATCGCCGGAAGTTTCAGTAAAGGACGAAATTCGACCAAAATTCATAACAAAATTTCTGCATACGTAGAACGCCATTCTGCAGTTAATTACATGACTTTCGTATATGAAAAAATTGTGGTTATGGTCTCCTATGTATTCGATATATATGCTAGTATATGCGTAAAACTACTTTGTATTTTGTATGTAATTTAATATAAACGCCATTTTGGTGTGTATAGGTGGACACTTATGTATATGTATGCTAGCATTACATTTGTGTAGACAGGTATAAAATTTGTCTTCGTAGGTGGTTACATAAATGTGGAAATGCGAGAGTGTGTATACAGAAGAATTTTATATGTATATGGAGAAGGATTTGTGTATGTGCATACATATATGTATATACTAGCATGTGTGTGTATATGTATGCATATATCTATGTCTGTGTCTGTAAGTATGTATATGTATGCGTATTCTGTGCGTATAGGTGATGTTTGTTAATAAGCTTGCGTAAATTTGTTTCGGTATTAATTTTACGCATATATGACTGGTCTTCATAGATGTGTGTGTGAGTGTGGGAACACGATATTGATATTTGGATATAGATGAGTTTTCCATATATATATATATATATATATATATATATATATTTATATATATATATACTATTCTAAATATGGACATGTGAGCGTCTATGTAAAAAAAATTCAGAAAATAAAAAATTATGTAACAAATAATTTATACATTTATGTAAAAAATAATTTATGTAAAAACATTCTATCTTTATATATATATATATATATATATATATATATATATATATATATTAGTCTACATACGAACATATGGGCGTATATGGAAAACAAAAATTTTAGGCGATTTTTGAGGACCAACTGCTGTACCATTTGTATATATATACATGACATATATGAAAACAAAAGGTGCACAAAAATTTTTCACATGGACAAAAAATTGAACACGACAAAAAATAAAAATAAAAATTACAAACATAAATTTGAAGAGCCTATATAGGAAAATATAAAATACACTCACAAGTAATTAACAACCCCAACATAGAAAGCCAAAAGAAATTAAATTATAATTAAAAAATATATAATTAATTTAAAAAATAAAATAAAAGTAAGAGATTCACAATAAAAAAAAGTAGAAAATTATAGAAAACATGGAAAATATTTTTTTAAAATGACGCAATTTGCTAAAAAATGTATGGTAAGGAAAAAGTCAAAACCAACTAAACAGGTAATTTAAATATTATTTCTGTGACGGCATTTAAAAATAATTCCATTGTTATTGGTTCAAAAGCTATTAATTACCATTTATTTTAAATTATTGGTTTTCTTATATAAGTACAGGTTACATAAATTTGTAAAGCTAATAGGAGCTTGTGATTTTCCTATAAACTCCAATTCAGTCTGTGGAAACAGTTCTCTGTCTTTTAATCCCCAGAAATATTTAGACAGAGCGGCCTGGAATTTATGATGGAGTCTAGAGAAAGAATATTTATGATTATAGATACACACACACACATATATATATATATATATATATATATATATATATATATATGTGTGTGTGTGTGTGTGTGTGTGTGTGTGTGTGTGTGGCTCCACTTCATGAATTTACTCGAGCTATATAGAATCCCCTTCCGTATTCTTGCTTCCTCGACAACTACAATCTACAAGAATTTAAATATAAGGTCAATTGCCATCTGCTATCTCACTGACGCGCATCCTTTTCCTTATGTTTTTCTCCGTCCATTCTACTCTCATCACACCAATATTCTCATCCTTCTCTTACCCATTCTCTGACACCCGCTATAACTTTTTCCTTTTTCTCATCACTTCTCCTATGTAACCCCCTGCACGCCAGTGGCAGTAAAACTGCTGTACTTGGGGAAAAATTATTAAAAAGCTATAGAGAACCAATAATATTTACGAATATACACGTCCTTTTGAAGAACTTAAACCATTTTCGTAAATAACTAAATTGTATATACAACAAACCGTTTGACGAGAATATTCACGTTGCATCACTCAGACCATATTTCAATTTGACCTCATTTAAATACACATTGAGAACTACCAAACTCTATCCATAACTCGTTTATAATACATAAATAATAGCGTCATTCGCATTCAAATAAAAGCTAAAATAATGAAAACCTTTTTAATAAAAAGGAAGATTGAACACCTAATAATGCCAACTAGGGGCACAACAATGTGCTTATCGTGTTCGGAATATGAAATATACATATGACTCTCCACATATTCTTTATATGCCGTGTCCCTCCAGGACATAGGCGATCATGGATGGACTTCCACTTGGCTCTGTCTCTTGTCGCTTTTAATATTTTTCTCTTGTTATCTCTTCCAAACCCCGCTCCGTCACCCATTTGCTCAGGCCTATCCAGTATGTCTCGCACTTCTTTCCCCTGTCTCTTCTTACCTCTATCCGACCTGTGAGTATTAATTTCTCCATGCGCTCCTTCCTCATTACGTGTCCCAGGAACCTCATTTGTCTCTTCCTGATATTTATTATCAGTTTTCTTCTCGTTTGCATCCTTTCCAACACCTCATCGTTGCACACGTGCTCCGTCCATGGTATCCTCAGCATCCTTCTGTAAAACCACATTACTGCAGCATCAAGCCTCTCCTTCATACTTGATGAGATCGTCTAGCATTCAACTCCATACGGATCGACAGATATCACATAGCAATCCAGCACTCTTTTCTTTGTTTCTAATAAGATTATCCTGCCGTTTAGTACTCTGGTTAGCTTCTGAAATCCTTCTTTGGCCATGCCAATGCGTCCTTGTATCTTCATGTCGCACTTTCCATCCTCTGTCAAAACACTTCCCAGGTATTTGAATTCTTTCACTTGATTTATTTTAGTTTCTCCGACTTGTAGTTTGCATATTGGGCTCTTCTTTTTGCTGATGAACATACATTCAGTTTTCTTGAAGTTTATGCTCGGTCGTCTCTTCTCGCTTTCTTTTGCTACCTTCTGTAGAAGGTCTTGGGTTTTCCTTTCCGTGTTTGCTATCAGCACCGTGTCATCTTATATTAATGAGATTGTGGTCGCCAATGACGAATCTCGGCAAGGCTTTTATTTCTCTCATAATTGCTTCGCTTTTTAAATAACACTATGTATATTCACTTACTCGTAAAATAAAATTAATCCTTGATAATTGCTAAAAGCATAGCCGAAAGCAATCGGAAAAATAAAACATTTGGTCAATTTTTATATAATTTCTGTTCTGAAAAGAAAAAACTTATATAACAGCTTAACAATAATGCCTTGTCTATCATCTTTAATGAAACAAGCATAAATAAATTGCTGTCTAAAGACAAAATATATATATGTTGTTATAGTCATTTATCAAAGAGAATAAGCATTCGGTAACTATTTAGTTTATATCCATCCACTTTTCATAACATATATATATATATCGCATGATGTATGCATATGTTTGTCGGCTTGTGTCTGTATGGGTGTTGTGTATCTTCGTTGCCAGTTTGTTGAGAAATTTTGGCGAAACTTCACCGCAAATATGCAGTGACCAGTTTAACCAAAAGTAAGAGAAGGAACAAAAAAGTAGCTTCTAAACAGTCTATTAGTATAACAAGAAAGAATATATTCAAAGGAAGTGTTTATTATAAGTAACATAGAAATAAGTTAAGTCCGAAGGTATTATTACGCTGCTTATTGCCTTACTAGTAACTGTCGTCAACTGCCGTTAACTGCTTTCGTTAACTGATGTTGTTAACTGCAGTATTCAGTTACCTTCCCACTAAGGCAAAATGTAGCTCAAGGCCTTTTTAATGTGGGTTCTCCGGTCTATATATCCCGGCCAAAAATTGATGTCTGATTTTCCCCAGACGAGACTCTACCCTTCGGCGGAGCCTCGACTGGGTTAAAACTCTCCGCCAGAAGGTAGAGAGTTAGACAATGCGGAAAGCAGTTAACTGCTTTTGTTAACTGCTTCCACAGAAGTCAGGCAGGTAATTATATATAACAAGAGGAAGAGTCCATTCCTCGACGGAGGGCACCATAGCAGGTGTTTCCAATCGTGGGGCACATAATTTAAGGAATGCTAAATCGAACTTAGAATCGATGACCTGTACTCATTTTCCGATCGGTTTTTATATGCCTGTGTTCATATCATGCAATTGATTTAAATATTAGATCAAATCAAACTTTTCATATTGAAATCAACTGAACACGTGCGTACTACTTCGTTTACGCGCATTGACACTTAATTGCACGTGAACAAATGCTTTCATGCAATTTTCTAACCAGCAAAGTATCAGAATGGGAAAATGTCCCTTTTAGTGATTTTGAACGATGCATGATTGTCGCTGGAAAAGGAGTGGGTTTGATATTTCAAAAGACTGCTGATCTACTAAAATTTTCACTTAAAATAATCTTTAGGATTTACAGTGAATCGTCAGTAAATATTTTCAAATCCAGTGAGTGAGAATTCTGTGAATAGAAATCCCTTGTTTCCGAGATGAGTGGCCAAAAATATTCAAAGTGATAGAAAGGCAACGGTGGCTCAAATAATAAAGGACAAGCAATAAATACAGAAAAGGATAGCTGAAGGTACAAATCGTCGAACCTTGAATCAGATGAGCTACAGCAGCGGAATAAGAAACTGTTTAGAATTCTCTAAGGATCACAAAAGTCGAACAATATTAGACGGGACTGTACTGATGATGACATTAAGATCACTGGGCAGAACTTTATATAATCAGAATGAAAATATAAATCTACCCTGCCTTCTATCAACAGTTCAGGCTGCTGGTGATGGTGTAGTGGAAAACATGTTCTTGTCATATACTGGGACACTGAATACCAAATAATGATTGTTTAAATATCACAGACTATCTAACTATTGCGGTTGATCACATATCTAAATTTATACATTTTGTACACCCATCCTCTGATGACACCTTCCCACAAAAAAATACAGCATGTCACATAGAAGCTTCCAAAATTAATACTCTTTCAATACATTTTCGCTTTAAATGTGGTTCTACAGAAGGCTGCTGCGGATATCATGGACAGAGCATGGGAGCAATGACGAGATTTTGGAAAGGATGGAAATGAAAATGAAATTGATATTAATCATCAGGAAGAGACAGCTAAATTTCCTGGGACATGCAATGAGGAAGGAGGGCTTAGAGAACCTGATACTAACAGGCGAAGATAGAGGGAAAAAGAGACAGTGAAAAGTAGCATATTTGAAGGACCTGATCAGGTGGATGACGGAACGAGGGTTGCATGGTGCATCAGGAGAAAGCGTGTTAAAAGCCACCAGGGATAGGGAAATGTGATAGATAGATAGATAGATAGATAGATAGATAGATAGATAGATAGATAGATAGATAGATAGATAGATCCTGCACAAGAACAAGAAGATCTAACTATTGCGGTTGATCAGTCAGTCAGGTGAGTGCCATACGTGATAAACGCTTGGGCGATCATTTCTCGAGAGAGACATGACTGACTGCGCAGAAGATTATCCCGCAGTAGGTTGCCACTGCTTTCTGCGGTAGACTGGTTGCCGACCAAGGCTATAGAACCCAATCTGTTCTGTTATTTAACCCATAACTGGAAGGAATAGGCGGATCAATACCTTTCCCAAGGGTATTTGCGCGTAAGTGAATGCAATAAATTCAGCTGGAATTCGAACTCTGCTCCCCGATTTCTCGTTCCGAGCACATATCCAAATTTATGCTTTCTGTATACCCATCCTCTGATAACACCTTCCCGCAAAAAATACATCATGTCACATGGAAGCTTCCAAAATTAATAATCTTTCAATACATTTTCGCTTTAAGAAATTATTTCTTTCAATTAAAACTTCCTTTCGGAAATATGGCCAGAAATACCTTATGATAAGGTTAAAAAGAGTTACGGTACAATAAAATATGCCCTCGTTTTATATATAAAACTGATTCCACTAATAAAACTGTAACGAGTCTGAAGAAGTGCCATCTCGTGACGAAACGCGTCACAATAAAGTTTTTTTTACTTTTTATCTTGTCCTTCGATTACCCGCTATCATTCTAATGCATTTGGCGTACGGCCATATAGCGTAATATCGTAATATCGCCGAGGTTAAGCAAGGTCGAGCGTGCCACTATCTAGATGTGTACTAGTTACTTCAGCTTGGATGTGAAATACCAGGTGCTATAAACTTGGATGTGTGGGTGGTGTAATGGATAATGGGACGGATTTGTTAATAGGAAAGCTGGGTTCCAATTTCATTTGGATTCGTTGTATTCACTTACGCACAAATACCCTTGCAAAAGATATGAATCTAATTCTGCCCCCACCTTCAAACGAGTTCTAGGTTAATATATCTATTACGCTCTTGCCCGTCGATTGAGCACTCTGGAGAAATGGTAGATATAAATAACCTGCAAGGGGGTTGATAAGCCGTAAAAACTAATCAATCAACCTAACGTATTTGACTCTCCCTATCATGAACCAACATTTCAGTTTTTGAATTGAATCACTTGATTACTCATGCTGATGGATAACGATTTACTTTTGTTTAACTAGTAAATCAGATAGTTCCGGTAATTAAAACTGGTAGCTGACCATCAGTCAGTTGTTATTGGTGCAAGAAATAACTTGCAAATTTGAACACTTCCAAACCAAAACTACAGTTTTTTTAGCCAACTTAGAAAATATGTATTTAGTCTTGTCATATGTATTTAGTCTTTCTTCTCTGCCTTTTGTAGGAGCTCCTGCATTTTCCTTTCTGTGTCTTCTATCAACACTGTGCCAACTGCATTTCATGCTGTTCTTGATGGTGGCCGGGAATAATGAATCCTGGTCTGACTTCTAATTCTCTCAGACTGGCCTTGCTGTATAGTTCAAAAAGGTCTATTGTGAAGACGCTTTCTTGTCTTACTACCCATTTCGATTCTTCGGTATTAACTGAAGTCATTTCCTATCAACATGACACCGATTTTCTGCCAGTATAAGTTATAGATTGTTCTAATACAAGAGGGCCCGAGTCGTCAAAAATGACAGCAAAATATTTATATCAATATGACGTCGAAAACGACAGCAACATATATATTGATATACCTATTATTAAGACATAATAAAAAATAATTAAAACCCCGGAAAACAGGATATATATATATATATATATATATATATATATATATATATATATATCTTCTATTCAGTATCTAACATTAAGACATAAGACAAAACAACAAATTAATACACCTGCGAGCGTGACAGAAGTAATAGATAGATAGATAGATAGATAGATAGATAGATAGATAGATAGATAGATAGATAATGAAAAAACATAGATAGATAGATAGATAGATAGATAGATAGATAGATAGATAGATAGATATAGAAAAATAATGAAAAACATAGATAGATAGATAGATAGATAGATAGATAGATAGATAGAAAGGTGACATGTAAGATAGATAGATAGATAGATAGATAGATAGATAGATAGATAGAAAGGTGATATGTAAGATGTAGATAGATAGATAGATAGATAGATAGATAGATAGGACGACTCATGATTAAACATAATAAACATTCATTTGTCTCTTATGTTTAAAAATATATGTTAAATAATTATCTCCTGCTTCAATATATATATATATATATATATATACACACACACACACACACACACACACACACACACATATATATATATATATATATATATATATATATATATATATATGTTCTTCACTACTCAACAACATAATTATTGCAAGAAATATGTGGAGAGAGAGAGAGATGTATGATAAATTTTAAAAATTTAAAAGAGAAAGCAAAAGCAAGAAAGAAAAATAGAAACACTGAGTAATAGTGGAAGAGAAAACGGGCAGAAGTAACGAAAGAAAAAGAGAGAGAAAAGGAAACAGACAAAAATAAACAAAGGAAAAAAAGAAGAACAGAAAAGAAAGAAAAATAGAATGGATCCGAAGGAGATAGAAAGAGCAGGAAAGTAAATAGAGAGAAAAAAGAGTAAATGAAAAATAATAAGAAAGAAAGAAAGAAAGAAAGAAAGAATCACTGCGAGGTAAAATGAACGATAGAGACAGAGTAAGAGAAAATTAGAAAGAAAACAAAAGAAAAAGCAAGATGTGAAAGAAAGAAAGAAAAAAGAAAGAAACATGAGAAAGATAGATGAGAAAGAAAGAAAAAAGATATATTTGAAAAAATAAATAAAGTTATTACATGTAAAAAAAAAATTAATTTTCCAAGATCGGATGGCCATTTCGATGACTAAATTTAAAACCCAAAAGAACTATCCATTATCAGGAAATAAATATTTATATTCTGCTAGAGTTGCCTTCATTTACAGATTGAATAAATCTGGTAAGAAGACACATCCTTGTCTTTCACTTCGTTCTACTTTTATATATTTACTGAATTCAAGTTCTGGATTATTATAATATCCTTCCAAAATATGTCAAGGTTACCATGAAATTCGAATGGTTCTTTGCGAGATTTATTTTATCAACGCTGTTGCATAATCTATAAACTATAAACAGATTATCTTTTTTATTTGTATTACTCTTTTTTCATATTTATTCTGAGAATAAATATCGATTTCCTTGGTTTAGTGTCTTTAACGAACCCGCATTATTCTTGTTTTATTTCCGATCTGATTAAACATCTATGTCTATATTAATATGCTATAAAAGTTTACATAGGGTATATCTGTGAAAGGACAATATGAACAAAAATAGAAGGAAAAATTTTCTTAACCGACGCGTTTCGTCCCCTAAGGGAATTCATAAAGTAAAACGCATAGATTTTATTTTTGTTCATATCTTTATATACAAGAACGAAAATGTTGTTGGTTTTGGATAAAAGATCGAAAGAACGGAAACATGTACACATGTGTGTGTGTGTGTGTGTGTGTGTGTGTGTGTGTGTGTGTGTGTGTGTGTGCGTGTGTGTGCAATAGAATATAGGTGTAAGGTATGCTATATTTCTGCGTTATTCTCAGTAACTCTTTGGTACAGACTGAGAGATAAAAACAGAGAAGGAAATTATATATATATATATATATACATTAAAAAAGGATAAATTCAATGATGTTGGATGATCATTTCGATATGAAAATCCCCACGGATATATATATATATTATAAGCGTTTCACCCCGAGCAAGGCATTTCACTGCCACTACTGCGCAGGGGGCTACATAGAGTGGAGGAAGGATGGTTAAATATAGGAAATGTCAGAGGGTGGGTGATAGGCGGGTAAGGATACCGAGAATGAGGGTTCGGTAGATGAGAGTGTTCTGAGAATAATTGGAAGTTAGTGTGATAGGAGGTGTCTATTGGCCCTACATTTAAACACCTGGAGATCGTAGTTGTCGGGAAAGCAGACATGTGGAAGGAAATTCCACAGGCGGGAAGCGCGAGAAAAGAAGCTGTTGGAGTAGAATTTACGGTTACATCTTATCTGTTTAACTGTAAAAGGGTGGGACCTAGTTGCTAATCTAGTATCTCGTGCAAATTCGTGCTTAGGCGGCATCAGTGATCTAAGTTCATCGGAGCAAAAGCCATGAAAGTACTTGTAGAAGAGGCACAGGGAAGCCACATCACGCCGGTGAGAGAGTAGTTGCAGCCGGTCTGCCAAGTCAGTATCAACCACGTTACAGATTCTCCTTTGTATTTTGTCAAGAAGCCCAAGGAGGGTAGCAGGGGCACCCGACCAGATATGGCAGCAGTATTCAATACATGGGCGGATGGTAGATTTGTATATGTACAGGATAGAATCAGGCGGGAAAAACTTCCGGGCCCTGCACAGAGAGCCGACTTTCATTGCGGCAGATTTGGCAATGGATTCAATATAGTCATTCCATTTGAGGTCCGCCGAAAGCGTAGGGCCAAGGAGGCGTAGTGATTTACTCTCTGGGAGGTAAGCCTGTTCCATGCTAATGGGAGG
Organism: Ascarosepion bandense; assembly: GCA_037127315.1. Taxonomy (NCBI): domain Eukaryota; kingdom Metazoa; phylum Mollusca; class Cephalopoda; order Sepiida; family Sepiidae; genus Ascarosepion; species Ascarosepion bandense. Next base: position 984,606 of record JBBBDQ010002296.1, on the reverse strand, counting down.
TAGATGCGATTATCTATGGTGGTTAGATGATAACAGCTTCGTTTTAGAAGCATTGAAATTTACTAGCCATTTCCTACCCCAGGCCACTACGGGTTCACTTTGTCGCCCACACCGGGTTTTTGATCGAGGCGAGAGTAGATTGTGGTGTCATCGGCGTACATGCCTACTTGGGATCTAATGGCGTCGGGGAGATCATTAATGTACAACAGAAAGAGCGTCGGACCTAGGATAGAACCTTGAGGGACGCCCGCGTTCGTATGGTAGTTTTGGGAGGCATGCCCATTTAATACTAACTTCAATGTGCGGTTAGAGAGGAATGACTGGATGAGGTCAAACAGATGTCCAGTTATACCGTAGCTCCGGAGTTTGCATAAGAGGCCAGCGTGCCAGACCCTGCAGAACGCTTTGGAGATATCTAAAGCAACGTTACGGGCTTCGCCATTCTTGTCAAGAGCCCGGTATATGTACTCGGTAATGGTCGTTAGCATATCAGCAGTAGACCTGGTGAAGCGAAACCCGTACTGTTTGTCAGAGAGAAGCCTGTGGGCAGTGAGATGCTGAATCACCTCGGCGTTGATAATGGCTTCGAAAACTTTGCCGAAGATCGGAAGGAGACTACTAGGACGCTAATTGGCCGGGTCTGATAGTTCGCCAGAATTCTTAAATATAGGAACTACACAGGAGAACTTCCAACAGGCAGGAAAACAGGAAGCAGATAGGCAGAGGTTATAGAGTTTAGAGAGGACAGAGGAGAGTTGATATATATATATAAACTTATTTATAAATGGAACTGTGTGTGTGTGTTTCTGTGTGTCTGTGTGTGTCCGTTACCTATAGACTCCGAAACGGCTGAACCGATTTTCTTGAAAATTTAAACAGTTGTACTATAAGCGTCTGCAAGTGTTCTTAGCTAGGTTTTGTGTCGAGGTACCCCCGATAAATATCGAAAATCGATAATCGAAAAAATCGGGTTATAAAAGGGGTGGTCCAATTTTAATCAAATTTGATACACTCATAGACAAAGACATAAGAAACGATATTTAGAAATTTCAAGGTTGCAGTTCTTACAATAGTGCAGAAAATCGAATATATATATATATATATATATATATATGGCAAGATGTTTGTGTGTGTGTGTGTTTATCTGCCTGTATGTCTGTATCTTTTCAGCTCTTTTATTTTAGTCTTTGCATCGAGTTTGGCTCTAGGTAGGTATAATTGTAGTTCTTAGTCTCAGCCATGATACCATTTACTTATTTAGCCTTCAAAATTCAGTTTAGGACGAAAATAACTTATTTGATATTGATACCAGGAAATCAAAATTTGGCTTACATCCATTCATTTTTCTTTCAGTCTACGGTTTCGCTTTAACTGGAAACAAATATTGCTTTTTAGTCTTTCGTGCCAACGTCCAAAGAGTCTGAGCTCCAGGACCATGGATTAGTTTTAAAGCTTTCATTACCCCCGAGAAACCCCAGGTTATACTGCTATTATATATATATATATAGTAATAACTTCATTATAAGCTTTTATAATATAAACATAGTTTACTGCAACACAAGAGCCGTTGTGTTTCGGTGTCTGTTTATCAGCACCTCATCAAAAATATTTTTTCTGTTAGGATTCATTAAATATAGACATTTAGAAACAACGCATATGTTGCATAATCTAAAACTATAGACAGACATTCTTTTTCATTTGTATTGCTGATTCTCATATCATTCTGAGAATAGACATCGATTTCCTTGAACCAGTGACTTTAATGAACCCGCACTGTTTCTGTCTATTTTTCCGGTCTGATTAAACATCTATATCTATATTAATATACTATAAAAGTTTACATAGGGTATATCTGTGAAAGGACAATATGAATAAAAACAAAAGAAAAACTTTTCTTAACCGACACGTTTCGTTCCCTAGGGGACTTCATGAAGTAAAACGCAAGGATCTTATTTTTGTTCAAATATTTATATACAAGAACCAAAATGACGTTGGTTTTTCAAAAAGGTTTTATTTAAGAACATTCATAAATATTCATCAGGATGATCGGAGAAGTCAAGCAAACTATGGAAGACGTGAAGTGATACAATTCAATATATAATAAACGAAAGTGAATAAGTAATGTGCTTAAACTAACTATTTTAATGCAAATTAGTCAGTCAGTTAAGTGTCACACGTGATACACGCTTGGACGATCATGACTGACTAAGCTGAAGATATTCCCGCAATAGGTTGCTATTACTTTCTGCGGTAGACTGGTTGCCAACCAAGGCTACAGAACCTAATCTGTCCTGCTATTTTACCCATAGCTGGAGGGAAGAGACGGATTCTTACCTTTCTCAAAAGTATTTGCGTGTAAGTGAATGCAACGAATTCAACTGAAATTCGAACTCGGCTCTCCTATTTAATTGAAAAACAAAATTTGAAAGACTGCAAAAATAGATGAAGTTGTTTGAAATAGATGAATTAATTAAATGTCATAGACGAGAAGAAAAGACTGGAAATTCTTTCTAAGCATTGGAATCTTAAAAAATGCTATGTGTGATAATCGGAGTACATAGGTGAAGAAAGAGGATAACATCTATTATCTGTGTTTCTTTGGGAGTCAAAGACAGAAGTTGACTTGCGCGGATTAGTAATCTTTTGATTTTCAGTAAGCAGTGGACCAAGATGACGATCCATGACTGAAAAGGCAAAGGTTTTTCCCGCAGTAGGTTGCCATTACTTTCTTCTGTAGACTGGTTGCCAACCAAGGCTATAGAAAATCTGTTCTGCAATTCAAAAATTTTATCCAGAAAAGTCAGTTAAGTGCCACACGTAATACACACTTAGGAGATCATATCTCGAAAGAGGTATTAATGACTGGGTAGAAGATTTTCTCGAAGTAGGTTGCCATTACTTTCTTCTGTAGACTGGTTGCCAACCAAGGCTATAGAAAATCTGTCCTGCTATTCAAAATTTTTATCCAGAAAAGTCAGTTAAGTGCCACACGTAATACACGCTTAGGAGATCATGTACCGAAAGAGACATCACTGACTGGGCAGAAGATTTTCTCACTGTAGGTTGCCATTACTTTCTTCTGTAGACTGGTTGCCAACCAAGGCTATAGAAAATCTGTCCTGCAATTCAAAAATGTTATCCAGAAAAGTCAGTTAAGTGCCACACGTAATACACGCTTAAGAGATCATGTCCCGAAAGAGACATCACTGACTGGACAGAAGATTTTCTCACAGTAGGTTGCCATTACTTTCTTTTGTGAACTAGTTGCCAACCAAGGGTATAAAACACAATCTGTCCTGCTATTTAACCTATAGATAGAAGGGGAGACGACTGATTAGTGCCTTTCCGAAATTAGTACTTGAATTATTTGAGTTTCGGGTTAATTATGTGTAATGTATCTTAAATAACATGAGGTTTCTTTTAATTTTTTAACAGTTTTATTGACTTGTATGTTAGATTGATAAAATAGTAATTCTATCTTCGCATTTCACTATCGCACTTTTTGTGCACTGTTAATAGGCTACCCAGATAATAGGCTACCCAGATAATAGGCTACCCAGATAACTAACTTGCTGCACTTGTTTAATTCCAGTATCTTCTATTTCTAATTTGATGTTGGGCATTACGTTTTGCTGACGATAATGCAGTCAGTCATTTTTGCAATTGATGTTGTTCTTTTCTTACTTTCTTTAACTACTTTCTTTACGAGTGAAAAGGGAAAGATGGAAAAAGAAGAATGAGTTTGAAAGAGAAAAAAAGAAAGAAATATAATATGATAAACAGAAAAAAGAACGAAAGACAGAAAGTGTACATTACCGGTCATATTTATTAGGCCACCCCAGTGTTTTAAAAAATGATGTATTTCATACTATTTTTTAGCATTTATTGCTAAGTGAATAATTGTAAACAAAAATAGAATGGTTCTTTTGTTAATACTGCACAATAACATGTGCATCAGATGAATTTATAAATATTTAATAATTACCAAAATAGCATTTTCATCAATGAAAGAATGAAAAAACTTAAGGTGATTCGGACGAGTTCATCTTTGCTTCTATGCCTTGTAAAAATTTTGCAAAGTAATAATAACAAAAGAACCATTCTATTTTCATTTGGCAATAAATACTAAAAATAGAATGAAATACATAATTTCTTTTTAAAAAAAACCGGGGTTGCCTAATAATTATGGCCGGTAGTGTAAGTTAGAGCCAAAGAATTATAAAGAAGAAAGTTTAAAAGCAAAGTTAGAGAATAAAAGAGAATATGGAATTGGTTCAGAATAACAAAAAAGACTAAAAAAGACGGACCGAAAATAAGGAGAGAGAGACGAAAGAAAGAGAGAAAACAGAAGAAAAAGAGACAAGGTTGGAGATGATAGACAAAAATAAACAAAGAATTATAAATTATACAACAAGAAACCAACGTGATTGAGAGAGCGAAGCAGAGATAGAGAGAGAGAGAAAGAATAAAGTTGGTGTTAAATAAATCAAATATAAAGAACTATAGATAAGAGACAAGAAACAGACAAAATAGAAAGAAAGAAAGAAAGAAAGAAAAGAAACACGAGAAAGAAAATAGAAAGAAACACGAGAAAGATGAATGAAAAAGAAACAAAAAAGAATAACGAGAACAAATAAAGTTGAGAAAGAAAAAAAGAAAAAAGAAAGAAAGAAAAAAAAAGATGAGTAAAGAAAAGAGCATGAAGAGAAAGAAAGAAAGAACGTTGAGAAATAACGAAAACGAATGTGAAAAAGAAAGCAAGATGAGAAAGAACGAAACAAACCAACCATTAAAAATGGAAGATTTGAAATGAATAAAGAAATATTAGAACAAGAAAATGAAATCTCATCACAGTCTCACCAATTTCCAACATTCATGTTTCCATGATTCACACACGAACCTTCCAATGGAGAGAAAAAAGTTCTTAATGCCAATCAATGCGCAACCCTTTTTATGTCAATATTTCCCCAATGTCTCTGTACACACACAAAAGGACAAATACACAGGAGAATGTATACGGAAAGAATAAGGAAAAAATACCAAAAATTATGTAAGAAAATCTATAATTTAATATTGAGAAGAATTGCGAAACGTTTGAGGATTTTGTCATTTGTATAATGCTTTGCCAAATCCATTTCTTGTATGAGAAAGGCAAGTCTGGAAAATGACTTTCTTTTATTCACCTTTTTTACTGCTGTTACTATGTACAATTGGAACAAAATCAAAAACTATTTTCTTTATCTACAAAACTAACTTCTTCATTAAGTTGTGTGTCTCTTTAGAACGTTGGCGATCATGGCTCGCCACACTTTCTTGACCTTCGTAGCTATTAATAAATTGTCTTTTTATCTCTCCTAAACCCTGTTCCGTCATTCATTTAATCTCACTAAGTATATTATGCGTTGATTTCCCTGCTGCCTCTCTTTTTCTATGTCTATCTATCTATCTATCTATCTATCTATATATCTATCTATCTATCTATCTATCTATCTATCTATCTATCACAGTCTGTTCATATCTATCTATCTATCTATCTATCTATCTATCTATCTATCTATCTATCTATTTCAGTATGTTCATATCTATCTATCTATCTATCTATCTATCTATCTATCTATTTCAGTATGTTCATATCTATCTTTCTATTTCAGTATGTTCATATCTATCTATCTATCTATCTATCTATCTATCTATCTATCTATCTATGAATTCATTTACTTAAACTCACTAAGTATATTATGCGTTGGTTTCCCCACTGCCTCTCTTTTTCTGTATCTATCTATCTATCTATCTATCTATCTATCTATCTATCTATCTATCTATCTATCTATCTATCTATCTCAGTATGTTCTTATGTATCTATCTATCTATCTATCTATCTATCTATCTATCTATCTATCTCACAAACACACACATACACAAACACAAACATTCTTCTAATTCTTCTTTCGATCGTACCCATTCAAAACGTGAGCGATAATGGCTCTCCGCAATTTCCTCTCAGAATCTTTTAATTTTGATATGTGCTTTGACTGCCAAATTCACTAAGTCTACTTCGGAGCTATTAATAAATTTTGCTGTTCTGCCATCAAGCTCACTAAGTACGTTATGCATTCTTTTCTTCTATTCCTTTTGCCTTCAATCTGTCCTGTGAGTATCAGATTTTCCAACCCTCTTTTCTCATTATATACCCTAGACATTTCAACTGTCTCTTCCTGATGTGAAGTATAAGTTTCCTTTTAGTTTCCTTTTCTTTTCTCTAAAACTTCCTCGTTGCTCACTTGATATCCTCAGTATCCTTCTGTAAAACTACATGTCTGTTTCTTCATGTTTTTTTTTTATTTTTAAGAAGACTGTCCAGTACAGCCTGTCAGATAGGAGGAATAATATCCCGTAAATATTTTGAACACTTTTCTTTGTTTTTAACGAATTCTTTCTGTTTCTTAATACTCTGCTTAGCTTTCGGAAAACATTTTTAACCATCCCAACGCAACTTCGGAATTTAGTGACGAACTTTCCGTTCTCTCTTAAAACACTTCCTATGTATTTCAGTTTTTATACTTGTTTGGTTTTGGTATCTCCGATTTGTAATTTACAAATTGTACAAAGTTTCATTTTGTTTGCAAAAGATCATGACTGCTGGCATCACTTCTCTGTTCAGCTATCTATATCTATTTTAGTACTTTCACCCAGAGCAAGACAATAAAGCCGCTAAGATGCAATGTGTTACTGAGTTAAGAGACTATGAGAAAAAACTACTATAAAGGTGTGAGAACAGCTAAAGATGAAGAATTAAGAAGGCAGAAGATAAAGATTTAAATTCTTTTTACATTTGTGGAAATCATAGTTGACTGAGACGCAATAAGCCTGTAGAGGTGAGAAGTACGATAGAAGAAACAATTGACATAGAACATCCGGTTACATTTAGCCATTTCAACTGTAATTGATGATACCTTTAAACGCCAATCTAGTCAGTCCTTTAAGTGCCCTACATGATACACACTTCGGGCGACCATGTCTCGAAAGAGATATGTCTGACTGGGCAGAAGATTATCCCGCAGTAGGTTGTCATTGTTTTCTGTGGTAGACTGGTTGCCAGCCAAAGCTATAGAACCCAATCTGTCCTAGCTAGAGGGAGAATCGATGTATTATATTATTACGTAGTAATTAGTGGGGGGTCGGTTTATTACTTCACAACAATAGAAAACCAATCCTCCACTTTATGACCAGTAGAAATCTTAATCATGATTCCAACTATTATATTCAGTCAGTCCGTTAAGTGTCATACGGGATACATGTTTTGGGCGATCATGTCTCGAAAGACTGACTAGGCAGAAGATTATCCCGCATAATTTTTATTGCCATACGCTTTCGATAGATAAATTCTCTGTTTTTTTTTTTTTATCTTTGAAGCTTAAAGTATCGTTTGGTTACAGTTTACCGGGTACTGTAGTTAAACAAAAACTTGAATAAACAAAATAGAATTACTTTATTTATATTGTCCTTACCTTTGTTGCCATTTACACAACGTTTCGGCCGTTGTATCCTCCGGCCTTCTTCACGTGCTGGGAATTTCGAACCGAACTCTTTATTACAATCACTGGGGTATATGATTCTCATTCCTTGCGCGAAGCCTCTTTTGGTCGTCATGAGTTCTCTCCCTTTAATCCTCTAAGTTACTTGTTCACCACTGTTGTAGCCTGGTATTGAACTCACAACTATTTGAGTCAAGTCACTGGAACTTACCAACGTCAATATCCACTGGGCCATGCGCCCTTAATATATACCCGGGTGAGTGTAATAAATGTTTCGGTTAAAAATTCTTAGCACCTGAAGAAGGCCGAAGCGTACAACAGCCGAAACGTAGTACAAATGACAACAAAAATGAGGACAATAGTCCAAATAATGTAAATAATGTAAATACTATCTCATCTCAGAAATATAGACAAATACAAAATGGAATGAGTATAACTGATAAAATAACGATGCAATCTCGTTGAAATCTTTTGGCAATTACAGACACCATTACAGAATTAATACTTTACCTCATAACTCAGCTTAGGTTGACAAAAGGCCAAACGTATAGGGCACCCAGCGAAGAGCGAAATAACTACTAAGTCGTAACTGACCCAGTATACCACGTCGAGGTGCCGAAATGATTTTCTAATCCTAGATTTTATGTGACACAAGGCCAAAAGTGTGGAGCATCTAGTGGTAGATCGAACTCACTACTAAATCGTAATTGACCTAGCGAAACAAGATTGCTAACCAGAACACCAAGTCGAAATTCTCATAATTTAAGACTAATTATTACGCCGTAGACTCTAACTGGTTATTCAATAGAGCGACAGTAAATTGATAAGCGAGGATAACGTATTTAAATTATTAGTTTTTATTCTTGGGTTTTCTTTGAAATTGTTCTTCCCCACCATAATTGTCTTTCTCCAGACACGAGCCATTATCCATGTGAGATCTTCCAAAATAAATCTATTGTCCCCTCCACATACAGCTTTCTAATTAACAATTCCCAGATATTATTTATTACATTCAATGATCGTACAGAGCGTGTGTTTCAACGGGAGATGTATTTATAAACCCACTAGCAGTATAACCCGGCCTTGCCCGGGTGTAATGAAAGCTTTAAAACTAATCCATGGTCCTGGACCTGAAACTCAGCCTAAAGAATATTTGAAATAATAAAATGATTGTGACAATTTACCAATCGCACCTAATATATATATATATACTAGCAGTATAGCCCGGCGTTGCTCGAGTGTAATGAAAGCTTTAAAACTAATCCATGGTCCTGGAGTTCAGACTCTTTGGACGTTGGCACGAAAGACTAAAAAGCAATAGCTGTTTCCAGTTAAAGCGAAACCGTAGACTGAAAGAAAACTGAATGAATGTAAGTCAAATTTTGATTTCCTGGTATCGGTATCAAATAAGGTTTTTTCGTCGGAAACTGAATTTTGAAGGCTAAATAAGTCCTCTGAGTAAATTGTATCATGGCTGAGACTAAGAACTGCAAATATACCAACTTAGAATCAAACCCGAAACAAAAACTAAAATAAAAGGGCTGAAAAAAATACAGACATACAGGCAGATAAACACACACACACACAAACATCTTGCCTTTTATATATATATATATTATCGATTTTCTGCACTATTGTAAGAACTGCAACCTTGGAACTTCTGAATATCGTTTCTTATGTCTTTGTCTATGAGTGTATCAAATTTGATTAAAATCGGACCACTCCTTCTATAACCCGATTTTTTCGATTATTGATTTTCTATATTTCTCGAGATCACCTCGACACAAACCCTAGCTAAGAACACTCGCAGACGCTTATAGTACAACTGTATAAATCTTCGAGAAAATCGGTTCAGCCGTTTCGGAGTCTATAGATAACGGATACACACACAGACACCCACACACACACACACAGACAAAGTTCCATTTATAAATAAGTTTAGATAATTTCCTTACATCATAATAATGACAGATATTTTTCAAGTTTCATTCCATTATTGTATAAAGATTATGTCCGATGGTAATAAACCTTGTCAGGTAAATAAACCAACTTTATTTATGTTAAGGTTAAATTGAATAATTTTGTTTGCTTTTGTTTAAAAAAAAAATGTTGAGTAGTTTTAAGCGTTTGGTCACGATTTTAAATTTAATTTTTTTCCGAGAAAACAGTTTCCTTTTCGTTACGTAAGAGACTGCAAAAAGTTGCAGGTCAAATTTGGAGAAGAGAGTGTGATTTTTTTTTTAATTTTTTTTTTCTTTAATGAGATATTTCGAATATTCAGATCGGTAGGCGAAAATATATTGTTTATAAAATAAATGAAATGTCTACTATATAAATATGTGTATGCGGTAAAAATAACGCTTAAAGTGATATACATACACTAATCTATATATATATATATATATATATATATATATATATATATATATTAATATATGAAATTAATAACAAAACGTTCAGCACTTACTTACTACCTAGGTTTCAACCAAATATATATATATATATATATATATATATATATATATATAAACCTTTAAATTGGGTAAATCTTATATATATATATATATATATATATATATATATATATATTCTATACATATGCTATTAAATATAAGAGACAATGAATGTCTATTATGTTTAATCATGAGCCGTTCTAAACGTCGTATTTTTGCTTTAATTTCAGTTGAAAATAAAGACAAAAATTCTCATTTGGATAATTATTTATTGGTTTTCTTCTAAGCTTTCGGCTCACATGAGCCATCTTCAGAGAGGTAGTTTAAACTGAAATATTATAAAATCCACCATCACCGACGATTTTATTTTGTGTTGACATAAAACTCCGCTTGGCAACGGCAATAGTTACCAAAAATAATAAACGCAGTTCTGAAGTTTGCGATGCGGTTTTATGACGTCACACCGCGGGATAGCGCGAAATGACAACAAAACCATCTAGTCAAATGCAATGTAATATGTTATTTCCTGTTTTAAAGTTGATTTTATTGAGTGTTGGTTGTTTTGATTTGATGTACATGGCCTCCAATATCTGCAGGTTCCTCTTACTGTGTGTATGAGTAAGGATCACCGTATTGTTGACCAAAATCTGTCTGATATTACCTACATGTTTATGTTTTTCAGAGAAATGTTGTTTCATAGTACTGTGATCAGAAAGATGACATGTAAGTCTACGGGAGAGCGTGGTTGTGGTAAAACCAATATATGTACTAGGTTTTTGAGTAGTATCAGAGATGCAATCTCTGAATGGGCATGTAAATTGGTACACTACATTGGTTTTTTGTAAAGAATTTAGTTTAGTGCCTGTTGGGTTATTATAGACTATGAGGTCAATTGTTTTATATATATGTATATTATTATTATTATTATTAGGGCAACAATCTCTCTTTTATAAATGTTTCATTGAAAATGATGGTATTATCATTAAGTTTTTATATAATTTTTCATGTGTTTGTATAATTTCTTTCTTTTCATAAATGAAATTATATAAGAATTGTCCAAAGCTTTTGTACTTTCGAGCGCTTTCGGCTATACGTTTAACCATTATGAAAAATTAATTTTGTTTTACTTATAAATAAACATCTAGAAAGTTTATGCATATAGAGTTCTTTTGTGTATGTGAAGTTTCGAACTCGGTAAGCACATTATATAATGTGCCTTTCAACGATGTCCATCCTTCGCTGTTACTACTGTCTTTAATTGTAGTGTGTGTGTGTGTGTGTGTGTGTGTGTGTAACACACTTACAGGTACACACACACACGCACTCACTACAATTAACGACAGCAGTAGCAGCGAAGAATGAACCATCTTTGAAAGGCACGGTCCACGAGCGGACGTGAAAACAGGCTCCCATACCATTCTGAAGATGATTTTGCTTTCGAAATATTAATGAATAATAAATAGATAATACCCAACACTTTCTTTACCTTCTTTTATTTTACTAAGCGCATTGTGATAGCGTTCAAGACCTACACATACATTTAATATACACAATGCTTCAAGCAAATTATAAAACTCTTACATATATATATACTGGATTTCCCTAAATTCCGACACACTGGAAATTTCATGAACTATATTTTTTACCTTCATAGATTAAACATGGTTTTGTCGCATAAAGAAAAATTAACTCCTTTTTACTAGGATATTTGGAAGAAGGTGTATTCAATGCAAATCACAGATGCGACACACTTGACTCAATTCATAAGGAGTGAATGTGCTAAAATTGACGGCGTTGTGGAATTATTGCATCGAGTTCATGTCAATTGAAATTTTATTTGTTAATATTCCTATTGAATAAAATTTTGTTGAAAAATGTTTTTATCGTTTCACCCCAAGCAAGGCGGTACCGCAGGGGGCTACATAAAAGAGTAAAAGTTTAGGCAGGAGGAGAGCGAAGAGTAAATGGAACCAGTTACAGGGTGTGTCAAAGAAAGAGCAAGATTAGGATGGGAATAAAGGTGTGATGACAGCTAAGGTAGAGTGAGAAAAGAAAAGAACAAGATATACGGATTGATGTAGAAAGACGAGAGAAGGACTGGATTCAAGTGGATAAGAGATGGGAATTGACATTGCATTTAAATTTCTGGAGGTTGTAGCTATCAGGAAAGCAAGTTTACGGGAGTTCCACAAGTGGGCAGTGCGAAAAAAGAAGCTGATGGAGTAAAATTGTCGGCTACATTTGTTGGATTTAATTGTAAAAGGATAGGACCTTGTTGCAGAAGCCACGAAAAATATTTGTAGAGAGAAGCCTCATCCCGCAACTATTTTTGCCAGTGTAATAAAAAAAATGCCAAGAGAGAGAAACACATTAAAAACAAAAAGAAGCATCTAAAGAAGAAAGAAACAATTCTCTTTCATTTTAATAACTTTGAATCGTTGAACCTTTTCATATCTAGTAATGTGCATTGTGGTGCTGTGGATATCGACTCGGAATGCGAAATCGTAGAGCCGAGTTCGAATTCCAATTGAATTCGTTGCATTCACTTACGCGCAAATATCCTTGAGAAACGCATTAAACCGCCTCTTCTTCCTTTCAGCTTTAGATTAAATAGCAGGAGGGATTGTTCTATAGACCTGGTTAGCAACCAGTCTACCGCAGAAAATCATGGCAACCTATAGCGGGAAAATCATTCTTTCGAGACATGATCACTCACACGTGTATCAAGTATGGTACTTAACTAACTGAATGTGTTGTTATTGTCTCCTTTGCAGATTCCGATGGCAAATTTTAAACAGAAGATGGGAGCTTCTTATATAATGCAAAGCTTTAGATCTGATAAACTTTCTGTTAGATGAGGCTTTCAAACATATTTCTACTTGTTGTGACTGACCACAATTTTGACATAGAAAAGGCTACTGTGATCAAAGCAAAAAATAATTCACAACGATGTAAATGTCGAGAGATTCCTTTAATCGCAAACTTATCTACAGTAAATTTTCCCCTTTGGCTCTTATAACATTAGAATACGTACTTACAAAAGTAATGGAGAAAAAAAAAGAAGAAAAGTAAAGAAAATCCGGCTAGATAAAAAATAAACAATTTAAATTCCTAGAACCTCTCTGTCGAGTGCTTGTGTAGTCGTATCAACAAAGCAAATTAAGAACGAAACGCGTCGCTGGTAAACTTTATCTGCTTTGTCACACAATTCCCCCAATATATATATATATATATATATATATATATATATATATATATATATATATATGTCATGGGTACTTACCTGTAACTTAAGAATGAACTCTTCCTAACACTATATATACTATGCCTCCAAACCAGACTGACAGTCATACTAACACCTTCGAGTCACTGCGTAGCAGACTTGCTTCTGCTACTGTTGACACTGTCAGCACTCTGCCTTCGGTAGAGGGCGCTCTCTGCTTCCGAGCAGAGAGCACAAACCCAGTCGTGGTTCCGCCGAAGGGCAGAACCACGACTCGGTAAAAATAGACAGACATATTTTTGGCCCGGCTATATGGCCGGGAACTCCCATTTTAAAATGACCATGTGTCACATCCGGCCTTGTGTGGGGAGGCTAGTGAATATAGTCATACTAACACCTTCCACATTTTGTATTGTTATTTCTTGTTAATATAGATTTGTTATTTCTAACCTTGTGGTTGTGTTGTTCTTTTCGGACCTTAATCTGTGTGTGTGTGTCAGATTGAATACATTGCAAATCTTATGACTGCTTATTTTTAATAAAAAAATTATTAAAATCATTAAAACACTTAAGCCGTCAATTAATTGAATCAGGTATGAATACTGTAGTAATGTTCTAAAATATTTGTAAAAAGAACAGTTTTTTTCATGCTTTAAACGTGCATGACAACATATAAAATAATTCCATTTTGGATAATTTTTACGTTCTAATAAACGCAAGCAATTTGTCAACCGTTATATTTGAAGCAGAAAAAAATGTACAGTAATTTTTAGCAACACAGTTTTGCAGTTATTTTTTGTTAACACAACTCACACTCCTGAAGATGATTTTGGAAAGAGGTTGAAACTACTTGGGTAACTTGAAAAATGAATATTGATAACATCTGTCAACGTTACAGCTCATTTCTGACATATTTCAATTATAATACGCGAAAGATTATCCGTGAATATGAAAGGATTTTATTAAAAATAAGCAGACAATGTTTACAATTTATTTAATCTAACATGTTTAAAAGAAGATTTGCTGCCTAAATACACGAATATATATATATATATATATATATGTGTGTGTGTGTGTGTGTGTGTGTGTGTGTGTGTGTGTGTGTGTGTGTGTGCGCGTGTTTTTTGTGTGTGAGTGCGTGAATTAATAAATATATATAATGGAATATACACATGTATAAAAAATAATATCAGGTGTTAATAAAATAGTGCTCAATGTAGCATAAACAGAGCTATTAATTATATATTAAATATAAATATTATCCTACATCCGTGGCACGAGTTGGAATTTCATACACTGCTCAATCATCAGATGCATATTACAAACTGATTATATATATATATATATATATATATATATATATATTAGGCCATATTTATTAGGCCATAATTATTAGGTTACCTGAGTTTTTTTAAAAGAAATGATGTATTTCATACTATTTTAGTATTTATTGCTAAATGAAGATAGAATGGTATTTTTGTTATTACTTTGCAAAATTTTACAGGGCAAATACATAAAGATGAACTCGTCCGAATCACCCTATTTTTTTTTCATTCTTTCATTGAGGAACCTGCAATACAGGTAATTATTAAACATTTATAAATTCATTTGATGCACATTTTATTGTGCAGTATTAACAAAAGAACCATTTTATTTTCATTTACAACTATTTACTATGCAGCAAATACTAAAAAATAGTATGAAATACATCATTTTTTTTAAGAGACTGGAGTGGCCTAACAATTATGGCCGGTAGGGTATACCACTTTAAGCGCTTTTTAAATGGATGACCATATTTGTGAAGACGATTCGTTATTTTTAAACATTTATTTTAGTCTACTGGACTGAATATTCAAGAAATCTTAATAAAGAGAAAAACGAAAAAATCATGCCCCCCGGTAGAACTCGAACCTCTTTTGTAGTTTCTGATGCAAGGAAAAGTAACTTGTATCTTCTACATACATACATCTATCTATGTGTCTGTATCTGTCTGTGTCGGTGTATGTGTGGCAAGAGATGTCGCAGTATGGTTTCTATTAGCTACTAATTTTATTTCAAATACATTTTAACAATGGCCGTGAAAAAAAAAACAAAAAAACGACTCAAATTAAATTTTTATGTCTTTAACAAAAATGAATCTCCTCCAAAAAAAATAAAAGCACAATTAAATAAATACATAAAAATAATAAAAAACAAAAAGTCTACTTTTTATTTCACAGCTGCTTTGAATTAATTTTAAATACTTTGCTAAAAAGAAATCATTTGAAACATTTACCCAATGCGACAAAATATCGAATCAATAAATCCAATTCAAATTGCAAATGAAACTTGATTTTTCTTTTATATTTATCATACTTTTTTAAATTTCAAGTAATCTTGAATTTAAAGTTTTTTTTGTTTTTTTTAATGTTAACCAGTTTGGGTTTCTCAGGTTTGCTGAGAATCTGACAGGGCATCAAAAAGTTTTATTAATTGGAATTTACTCTTAATCCTCTTTACTATCACGAATCATGTTGTGGAACGGCAAAAATATTTTAAAAGTTCAGAAGGATTTTTTATAAGAAGCTTAAAGGTGTTCAAACATTCCACAAATAAAAATATGCAAGAAACAATGACAACGAATAAATGAGATAATCGAAAGAAAACAGTTGGAAATAAACAATAACACAAATTTATATACACAATTACAGGTTTTTTGCAGGGAAGTGAAAAAAGGTGTCGAAAGTGATGGGATAGATTGATATTGTTCGTGGGTTGACGAAAAGTCAATAGTTTGTGTCAGGCCGACAGAATTAAAGTTCGTGGAGTACAATTAAATGTTCTGTATAGCGATAACTTATGAAAAGCATAAATAACAGAAACGAGGGCGTGTGTGTGTGTAATTGCGAGTACGAGTTGCGTCCCTTGGACTGTAAAAGTAATGTAGAAATGTAGTTGACAGCAATTATCAACTGTAATAAGATTACTTGTAGTAGTCATCGATATCCCAAGCTACTGTCGATTCGAGATGTGTTTTTGGCGAACGGGTTTTGCCTCGTAGCTGGTGGTGAGTTAGTTCGGAACGGTCGCCGCGTTTAGCGACAGAGATTCCGAAGGCAACTGGAAACTAACTGATTCATCAGAGTCAAACTTCTGCTTATATAGTTGGTCCAATCTCCGCGTTCGTTAGGTTCGTTTTGGCGGGGGAGGCGCATTGTATTAAACAACGCGATTGGTCAGTGTATCAAACGAAAGACTTGATTGGTTGAAGTTGTTAATGGATTGGTCAATTAATGAGTAAAGGTAAAATTGGTATATGAGCAATCCCACAATTACATAAACTTGATGATTCAAGATGCATTTTAAAAAGAATTAGTTTCTCATATGAATGTACTCCGGCAAACCAAATCTATAGTGGATTTTATAGTGGACATTTGTTGAAAAATTTAATGTTATTAATTTTTTTCTGTATGTTCAGCGCTGCTGGCTGTTACCTTAGAAACAAAAAGTGACTTTGAAGTGATTTGGAAAATTGTTGTTGACCAGCGTTTGTTTCATTTTGCTAAGTTCTTCAAAGAAAAGCAGACGAGAGGAAGAATTCTCGTCCGCTCACATGGGGAACTTTTTTATAACTTCGTTATATAAAAACACAAGTAAAAACACTTGCACCTAATTTTAATTCGTCAATATGCTTTTAGGCATAAAATAGGTGTTAAAAAACACAAGGAAGATTAAATAAAAAAATTAAAACGTAGTTCCTTGTCAGTTGTTTTAATGAAATTTGTAAAGAGGAATTACTGCCCAAATAAGTAATATATATATATATATATATATATATATATATATACGTGGAAGGAAAAATGCTTATAAAAACAAGAAAGAGCTAAGCACATGAACATCAGCCAAAAGGATTCGGACCAAGCCAGTACGTAGCCCAAAGAAAAAAACCCGAGACGCGTAATCAACTAACAAAAAAGCGCTCAATACTTAGGTAGAGCAGAATAATAAAGTATACCTAGTGAGCCAACAAACCCACCAAGGTTTCATCTAAGCGGATCGTCAAGGAAAGCTTTTGAAAAATGTGTGGGTTCCTGGGGAGATGTGAAATCTCTTTTAGGGATTTCATGTTGAAATGATCATTCAACAATTTTGAACAATTAAAAATTTATTTTATTTTATATTAGCTCTGTAATTTTAACTACATTGAGCTCTCCACCTGTATCATTTTTTAATATTAAAATAATATTAATTAGGATCGGGTCTTTGGGATTTACCTTCCTGCTTTTCCTTTTGGATTAAATTTATTTTAAAAAAAAAATATATATATATATATATATATATATATATTTATAAAAATTTATTTTATTTTGTAATTAGCTCTGTAATTTTAATTACACTGAGCTCTCCACCTGTATCATTTTTTAATATTAAAATGTTCCGGTTGAAAACTAAAAATTAATTAAATATTAAATTTCCAGTTCGCGAGCCTACGCGAATTTTATTTATCAGCCAATGGGAAGCCCAGAACCAAATACAAGTGTGAAATCCCAAATGAGCAGCTGTGATCCAAAAAGAAGATATAAATAGCGGATAGAGAAAGACAGACCGACGCAGGCCGACACACACATGGACTGACTCGAGAGAGAGAGGAGTGTAATCAATATCTCCTTGACCTAAATCAAGCGGCTATGCTCGCCTCCCTTTACTTCTCCTTACGTTCTTCCCTGTCTCAAAAACTACTTACTGACCTATGGATCGAATACATCAAAGATATTCCTTACTTACATGCTACCACATTCTTAAGCATTAATTCTCTTTCAGCATTTTATTGCCATGAACATTTTATCATTCGTTGGACCTATATTTCAAGTATTATTTCAAGTGTAAAAACATTAATTGATATGTGTTATATATAAAATGTTATCTTTCAACTCAATTTGCTTTTCTTGGTTTATAACCTTTCTTTATGGCTTATAGTGGGCTATCTGCAACAAGGCCAAATTCCATTAACCTGTATCGGTATACAACTACCCTTCACTAGAACGGACTCTCTATGTTGAAATAGAAAGTCTCTTCTGCCTTGTCGAAAGCTGGATAACAAGTAAGTGGTGTGTATTCTGTTCCTTAACACACACACACACACACACACACACACACACAAACATATACACATATTATATATAACTAACAGAAAAGAATAGATAAGCAACCCACTATAATCGAACTTTAAGTTTACGCTTACGTTGTGGCGACTACACGTGCGCACAAAAAGAAACCCTGGGAATTTTAAATTTAGAAATAACTGATTTTTTTTTATGTGTTTTTGATAATGTAGCCGCTTTCATTTAGTTTCTTTTCTTTTTGCTAATTTTGTTAACCCTTTAATAATAGATCTGTCAAGAATGGGGAGACGTTGTAACAACCTGGATGCAAATTTGCCTTGGATGATCGGGCAATGAAATTACTTCTTAAAAATTTTCATTTTAATAAGTTGTTTTCTCTTTTAATTATATTTTTATTTTCAAATCTGAATTTTGGTCCGTCTTTTTATGGTGAACAGCTATGCATCTAATAAAAGTCTGTAAAAGCTTCCTTCTGTATTCATATAATCGTTTATTTAAATCCCTTGAAGTTTCTCCTTTCTAATCCTTGGAGCAATTATTACAGGTAATAGAGTAAATTACTTCTTCAAGTTCTAGCTAATTATTTATTTTTGTATTAACGTTTTTAATATTATTATTTTTTAGACGTCAGTCAGTGAGTTAAGTACCATACGTGATAGACACTTTGGCGATCATGTCTCGAAAGAGACATGACTGACTGGGCAGAAGATTATCCCGCATTAGGTTGCCATTGCTTTCTGCGGTAGACTGGTTACCGACCAAGGCTAAAGAACCCAATCTGTCCTGTTATTTAACTCATAACTGGAAGGAAGTGACGGATTAATACCTTTCCCAAGAGTATTTGCGCGTAAGTGAATACAATGGATTCAACTGGAATTCGAACTCGGCTCCCCGATTTGTCGTTCCGAGTCGATATCCACTGCACCACAACGCATATATTTAGACGTAGATATGAAAAACTTAAAAATAAAGCCATGAAAGTATCTATAGAACAGACAAAGGGAGGCCACATTTCGTCAGTGGGGAAGTGGCTGTAGTCGAGCCGCCAAGTCAGTACCTATCACATTACTGATTCTCCTTTGGAGCCTGTCGAGAACACTGAGGAGAACGGCAGGGGCGCCTGACCATATATGGCAGCAGTACTCCATGCACGGACGAACGGTTCACTTGTATATATGCAGGATGGATTCAGGCAGAAAAATACCCTGGCCCGACACAGTGACCCAACCTTCTTAGCAGTGGATTTAGCTATGAACTCGATGTAGTGGTCCCATTTGAGATCAGACGAGAGGGGAAGGCCGAGGAGGAACAGTGTATTGCTCTCAGGGAGAATCGCTTGGTCCATGCTTATGGGAGGCAGATGAGGTTTCCTGTGATGATTGACAGACAACAGCTTGGTCTTAGACGCATTGAAATTGACAAACCACTTCTTGCCCCAATTCACCACAGAGTGTAGATCCCGTTCAAGGTCAGCAGCGAGATTATGTTTGTCCACCACGACTTGTGTCTTACTGATGCAGGAGTAAATTGTGATGTCATCTGCGTAGATGCCTATTTGGGATTTGATCTCATCAGGGAGGTCATTGATGAAAATAAGGAAGAGCGTCAGGCCCAGGATAGAGCCCTGTGGGACACTAGTATTTGTGCTGTAGGATGAAGAGGCATGCCCATTCAAAACGACCTTCATTTTGCGGTTATTTAAAAAAGATTGGATTAGATCAAGCAAGCGTCCGGTAATACTGTAATCCCGTAGCTTGCATAGAAGGCCAGAGTGCCAAACCCTGTCAAAAGCCTTGGAGATGTCCAGAGCAAAAGCACGAGCCTCGCCTGACTCATCAAGGGCCTGTAGGATGTACTCCGTAACGGTTGTTAGTATATAGGTCGTGGACCTGGCAAAGCGGAAGCCATACTGCCTGTCAGAGTAGATTTTGTGGGCAGTAAGATGTTGAACTATTTCAGCATTAATTATGGCCTCGAACACTTTACCAAAAATTGGTAGAAGACTGATAGGGCGATAGTTGGATGGGTCCGAGGGTTCGGAAGATTTTCAAAGCAACGACGAACACGTGCGTGCGTGCGTGCGTGCTGGAAGCGAAAATCGCACTACAGCGTGACGTTACACATGACCACGCGAGAGTGGGAGAGGGAAGTATTAAGTATGGAAAGCCGTTGGGATTAGTGGAGATTTGGTAGTTTATTTTGTTCATATATATATATATATATATATATATATATATATATATATATACTGCTAGTATATATATATATATATATATATATATATATATAAACTTAATTCAAAAACGAAGAAATTGCGGACATATGTTTATATGAAATTCTGTTTTTGTTTTTGTTTTTTGAGAAACGCGCTCACAAATTTTGTAACATTACTTTTGATACACCTATATATATATATATTTTTGCAAGTAGGTGATATTTGTCATTCTTGTACATTTGTGGCTAGTCAGTCTTCACCGTTTAACGTATGTGGTAGTGAGTTAACTGAAAAACATTCTCTTTAACAATGGCAGGATATTCATATCTTGAGCAGGCAGATATGATTTTTACAAACGGCTGCGAGGCTACACAGCTTAGATATTCTGTTTTCAATTAAACAGTATATGTATTATATATATTTATCTTTACCAATTTATAAATATGAAATTAATTTCTTATTCATAAATTTATAAATATTTACTGAATTATTAAAACATATGACCCAACTATAAAAAATTCCTTATTTTATTTTCATAAAGTTTGAACTGATTTGTAATTAGCCAATATTTTGACAACCATTCCAATCATATAATAATTCTGCTTGTTCCTTCCTTAGTTAGTTGCTTAATTTCTCTGTCCTTTATGCCACTTACTCTCTATACGAGCTTTTCCTTCCCCTCTATCTTTTTAAATGCTACTCTCCTTGTATGATGAATTTGTTTGGCCTTGAAATGTATTACGTCATCTGTAATTGCATCAGATTTTTATCACACTATTGTCTCGACTGTCGATTAGTTGTCCTATGGCCATTGTCTGCGATGGACGGTACAAAAAGGAAGCGTATGAAAATTATAATTCTGCAAGAACACACTGGCAAGCCTTACAGAGAAATTGTTGGTGTCAGCCTTTCAACTGTCACTCGTGTCATCAAGGCAAAGAAACAAGCTGCATTTATCAATCCAAAACGTAAAGTAAAAAAAAATCGAAAGTTAAAACCAACGCAAAGAGATAACAGAAAATGTGAAAAATTCTAGGAAGACGTTATTCGTTTTGTTTCAATCAATTTGCAAAAGCGTATATATATATAGTGATTTTATAGTGATATATATATATATATATATATATATATATATATATATATATATATAGTGATTTTCTAAGCAGAGCTTAGATGTGGTAAAAGGCCGAGATTTTAGGACACCAGTAAGAATCGTACTCACTACTGAGTCGTAATTGACCTAGTGAGACAAGCACGCTTACCATTACACAAGGTCGAGGTGCCCACACGTGCGTATATATATAGTGATTCTTCAAGCGCAGATGTGAAACGATGCCGAAAGTATGGGGTATGATTCTCTCATATTTTTACTGACTTTGGGAGTGGGTTCCTCATGCCAAAACAAGGACAAAAGTTCATATAAACCTATGTTTACAAATCCTTCCATTTTGTGGAAAGTTTAAAGTATCTGCTATTCTGTTGCTATATGAAGTACGTTACGTCAATTGTGTTCATTTGTGGTTAGTCTGTTTTCACCATTAAACACATGTAGTAGTGAGTTAACTGAAAAGCATTCTCTTTAACAATGGCAGGATATTCATA
Organism: Ascarosepion bandense; assembly: GCA_037127315.1. Classification (NCBI taxonomy): domain Eukaryota; kingdom Metazoa; phylum Mollusca; class Cephalopoda; order Sepiida; family Sepiidae; genus Ascarosepion; species Ascarosepion bandense. Next base: position 962,476 of record JBBBDQ010002296.1, on the reverse strand, counting down.
TCTTGAGCAGGCAGATATGTTTTTTTTACATACGGCCGCAAATGATAAAGGCCGCGATCCTGCATGGTTGTATCGGATTGCATTTCCAGACTGAAGGCAGCCAACTCACCCAAATGTTGCTGCTGCTTATCGTCACTTTGCTGAAACATGATTCGTGGCACCACGAACTATAGATCGAGGAAGTTTGAGATCTGCTCATACGCATGACTACGAATAACACATTCTGCTAACTATCAGAGACGATCCAGGTATCAGTATACGTCAAACGGCACCTGTATGTACCGCATGGGGGTACTTCAATAATAGTTTTTTTATCCGTATCATTTGCAAAGTGCGCAGAGTCTTTCACCCTCTAACCCCTCACCACGGGATAATTTTGCTGGTGTTTTTTTTTTTTTTTTTTGCAAAAGCAGCCTATCCGTTGTTTTTCTCTTCAGTGTTGTTTACGAATGAGTCAACATTTGTGGGCGGATCCGAATCCGCATGGTACAATACAGGCTGGTTTACGATTAATGTCTGGACTGGAATGGTAGGTGACTGCCTCGTAGTTTAATTTGACCTGGCAAAAATATGATTGACATCAAACGTAGAAAACACAGGCAATAGCCGACAAAGATATGATCAACATCAAAGGCAGAGAGCACAGGCGGTGGCCGACAGAGTTATGATCGACATCAAAGACAAAAACACAAGGCGACAACAAAATGCTTGAAAGGCAATGGCCGACAAAAATATGAATATAAACGTCAATTGAATGTCATCCCGAAGGGGGCAGGGATGCGTGGGGGCTTTTTGGTTATATAAGTCAAATACAGAAGGAGAAAAAGTGAGACACAAACAGAGAGAGAGATATAACAGAGAACTTCCGCTGGTTAACGATTCCCCGTCGGTTCCCTCGTATGTGCGCGATATTTCCCCAACTGCCCATTACTCCACACCAGTGTCATCGTCGTTGTTTGCCAGAGCGATTGTTGTTCGTTGAGATCTAAAACCAGGAAGTATACATCAATAGATCCATCTGCTCTCCCAGCACATCATACTCGAGCTGTATACAGGGACCTTATTTTGAACACAATTTAAGACCTGCTAGAGGATGTACCCCACCTAATACAAAGACATACATGGTTCGTGCATCATTGGGCTCCAGAATATTTTAGTCGCATTGTTCCTGATATACTGGCTTACACCTAACACGATAAGGTAGAGGGTACGGTTCCATAGCCTGCACAATCCCACGATCTCAATTATTTGGAATTTTATCTGTGGGATAACTTAAAACAATTGATTTGGTGCAGCAGATATTAATAATGCAACGACGCTTCATCAATGTGTCGTGGGGTCCTGCGTCACCATTCGATACATGTGGAAATATTTGAAAGGGTCCGCAAGTCAATGATCCGACGGATGCATGTGTGGGTAGAAGCAAGCGGAGGACAGTTTGAACATTTGTTAGGAGTTGCTCTGTTTGTGTACAACGATGGCTTCTTGTACATATGTTTATATTGATATTTTACCTGGTTTTGGCGTCGAGAGCCCGCGTCTAAATTTTGCTAAAGTAATTTTGGCTTGTATCTTGGATTGTACATTTAACAACGTCCACCGTAAATTTTAATCTTAATAAATCAAAAACGAAGGATTTACGGACATATGTTTCTCTGGACTTTTGTCCTTGTTTTGGCGGAAGGTACCCACCCCTAAAAATTGTAGCTGTATTTTTTATTCACCCTGAATAAATATAAATCAAAAATATATATATAAAATAAATATAAAAATAAATAAAAAATAAATAAAAAAATAAAAAAATAAAAATAAATATAAAAATAAATATAAAATAAATATAAATCAAAAACGAAGGATTTACGGACATATGTTTCTCTGGATTTTGTCCTTGTTTTGGCGTAAGGTACCCACCCCTAATTTTATTCACCCTGAATAAACATAAATATAAATAGTCCACCGTCTTGAATATTCGAGAAATCTTATTAACCCATTTTAACCCGGTGTCCTCATTTAAGGACAGAATAAAAAACTGTAAAAAAAAATAATGGGCATAAATCATTATATAAAACCATTATTATAGTTAGGTAGTGAGGACATATTGATTCATCAATAAAATTACCTTCCAAATAAATACTTCCATGGCTTCTGCTCCGATGAACTTAGATCACTTGTGCCTCCCTAGGTTCGAATTTGCACGAGATACTAGATTAGCAACTAGATCCCACCCTTTTACAGTGAAACCGATAAAATGCAACCGCAACTTCTACTCCAACAGTTTCTTTTCTCGTCTCTTTAGTCGTTCCTGTATTTAAGAATTGTGGTGAAGCCTCGGACCCATCCAACTATTGCCCTATCAGTCTTCTACCGATATTCGGGAAAGTATTCGAGGCCATAATCAATGCTGAAATAGTTCATCATCTCACTGCCCACAAACACTTCTCTGACAGGCAATATGGATTCCGCTTTGCCACGGCCGACCTTCTAACAACCGTAACAGAGTACATGCTACAAGCCCTTGATGAGTCTGGCGAGGCTCGCGCTGTTGCTCTGGACATCTCCAAGGCTTTCGACAGGGTTTGACACTCTGGCCTCCTATGCAAACTACGGGGTTACGGTATTACCGGTCGCCTGCTTGACCTAATCCAATCTTTCTTAAATAACCGCAAAATGAAGTTCGTTTTGAATGGGCGTGCCTCTTCGTCCTACAGCACGAATGCTGGTGTCCCACAGGGCTCTATCCTGGGCCTGACGCTCTTCCTTATTTTCATCAACGACCTCCCTGATGAGATCAAATCCCAAATAGGCATCTACGCAGATGACACTACAATATACTCCCGCACCAGTAAGAAACCTGTCGTGGTGGACAGACATAATCTCGCTGCTGACCTTGAACGGGATCTACACTCTGTGGTGAACTGGGGCAAGAAGTGGTTTGTCAATTTCAATTCGTCTAAGACCAAGCTGTTGTCTGTCAACCATTATAGGCAACCTCTCCTACCTCCCAAAAACATGGACCAAGCGATTCTCCCTGAGAGCAATACACTGTGCCTCCTCGGTCTACCCCTCTCGTCTGATCTCAAATGGAACCACTATATTGAATCCATAGCAAAATCTACTGCTAAGAAGGTTGGGTCACTATGTCGATCCAGGATGTTTTTTTCCGCTTGAATCCATCCTGCATATATAAAAGTCAACCATCCGTCCGTGCATGGAGTACTGCTGTCATTTATGGCCAGGCGCCCCTGCCGTTCTCCCCAGTGTTCTTAACCGGCTCCAAAGGAGAGTCTGTCATGTGATAGGTACTGATCTGGCGGCACGAATGCAGCCACTTCCCCACTATCGAAATGTGGCCTCCCTTTGTCTGTTCTATAAATACTTTCATGGCTTCTGCTCGGACGAACTTAAGTCACTGGTGCCTCCTCAACAGGTGTTTACTCGTGCAACCAGACTGGCAACTGGGTCCCACCCATTCACAGTCAGGTTAACCAAATGCAGACGAAAATTCTACTCCTGCACCTTCTTCTCTCGCACTTTCCGCCTGTGGAACTCGCTCCCGTATTCTTGCTTTCCTGACGGCTACAACCTCCAGAAATTTAAATGCAAAATCAATACTCATCTACTAACCTCTGGACTCTAGCTCTCTCCCCACCCCCGTATAACCTTCCCTTTCTCTCTTTCTCTCCACCTATGTATCTGTCATCGCACCTGCTTTCTCAGCTTTCTATTGCTCCTTTCTATTCTAACTAGTTTGTACTCCTCACTCTTTTCTAATTAATCTTTTTACAGTTATGTAGCCCCCTGCACATCAGTGGCATTTCCGCCTTGCTCGGGGTGAAATGATTAAAAAAAAAAACTTCCCCACTCTGGAATTCCCTTCCACATGACTGCTTCCCCGACGGCTACAATCTCCAGGAGTTTAAATTTAAGGTCAATAGACACCTCCTAACACAGTAACTCGCTTCCATTCTTTCAAACACTCTTTCCATCCTCCCAACTACCTATCACCCCGCCTTCTGACATTTTCTATGTCTAACCACTCTTTCTATTTACCTTCCCCTATGTAGCCCCAAGCGCAATAGTGGCAGTGGAATACCTTGCTTGGGGTGAAACGATTAAAAAAAATATATATATATTGCCCGGTTAGAAGAAAATTTCTCTTGATTTTTAAATGAATTTAATGTTCTAGAACCTGAGCACACTGGGTTAAAATGGGTTAAAGAAAGAAAAAAATGAAATGCGACCTTAGGCAAGATTCGAACATGCGTTCATCTTTGCAGGAAAAAAGCAGGACGCAGGTTCGAAAACTGTTGGAAGTCGCATGTCTTTTCTCTTTAATGAGTTTTCCCGAATATTCCGGTCGATAGACGGAAATAAATACTCTTTAAAAGATAATCGGAGCGCATTTAATTTTACATCAACCGCCCGGAGAGCAGCCACGTTGTATGTTTTATCCATTTTTGAAAGCCAAATAAAATTCCGTATATTTATGAATTAATAAAATGTAAATGAATGAATTTGTCTTTATTTTTGTTTTATTTTGTGTTTTTGTTTCTTGTTTTTTGTTCTTTGTTTTTTGTTTTTTGTTTTTTTGTTTTTTTGTTTCTTTACAAATTTTAGTCAGTATGTGATAGCGAACAATTGAATAATGAAATATTGAATCTCAAGATGGTGGCAAACCGGACGTAACATGTGGACTGTGCTTTAGAGATCCTTCGCTTAACTTTGACCAGATGACTAATGAAATAAATGTTAATAAAACAAGTATTAGAATGGGAATATAATTAATAAAACAAATATTAGAGTAGGGATATAATTAACGAAACGAATACCAGGGTAGGAAAATAATTTTCAAGAAAACATACTGTTAGATGATATTGATGAAATCATCGTAAGCACTTAGGACGAGTGATGGTTTTGGTTTTACATGTCATCACGAAAACACAAGAAGTCTTTGATGAAATTCAAAGAGCAGTGCATATAGTTCGACGAAGACCGGCAAATGCAAAATCCCGTTATGTGGTCTGAAATTCAACACTCACATTAATGGCATCCTCACAAAGCTTTAGTAAAGTATCACCAGTGCACGCCTGTTTTCTTCAATAACGCTAAAAGGAGAAAGACCAACACGTGTAGGATTTCCTTATAAGCACGCCCCAGTATCATATTTGGAGAAAAAAAAATAATCGTAATTGATCTTTGGATATATATTAGAAGAGTGGCTTTTATTTGTTTTCTTGTTCCCGCTGATTTTGTTTGTGGAGTAAATAAATTCGTGTTCTGTGTTCTTTTCTGGGTTGTCAACCACGCAATCTCTCGTGTTTTTTTCACCCGAAAAGATGGTGATTATATTATATAGGAATTACACGTAATTAGTCCTGGGTATGTTGATAAAGCATATGTGGCAACAAGGCCTTTTATCGGTATATCATATGTTTTGACGAGCGTGGGACCACTTGTTTAATGCTGATATTTCCAGATTCACCCAGACCGGGGTGATAGCACCTGATACGGGTCCAGCCATTGAGAAACGGTTAGCCCCAAAACAAAAGTAAAACACTATAAAAGTATAAACATGCAGATTTATAGCAAAAACAACCATTAATATTATTTATCTGTAGTGGAAGGTATGAAATTGCGATTAAAATATATAGATTTCGGCATTAAATAACGCATAAATTTTTATATGCAGCGAAACAAATTCAACCAACATGAAAGAATTCTTTCACGATATTAATATCTAAACTTATTTATAAATGTAACTTTGTGTGTGTCTGTGTGTCTGTGTGTCTGTGTGTGTCTGTGTGCGTCTGTGTCTGTGTATCCGTTACCTATAGACTCCGAAACGGCTGAACCGATTTTCTTGAACATTTATACAGTTATAAAGCGTCTGCAAGTGTTCTTCAGGGTGTGAGAGCGTAATTCCTTACTAATTGTATTCCTGGATTACTAACCTGCATTCCAATTGTATCTTTACGTTTAATATAACTCATCTTTCTATCTTAAATATCTGTTTTGTTGTTCATTATTTTGTTCGGTTCCTCATCCGGAATCCACAACACTTCGTCCACACTTTGGCATTTCCATCCCTTTAGTAGAGATTAATCTTGGTCTCATCGATTTATAAATCTTTCTGCCAAAGATTTTGTTACTCATTATCTTCCCTTTTTTGCTAATTCTAATCTGGCCTTTCGATTCTTATTGCTGACAAGGGGTTTGCACTTCGTGGTATGGCCTCTATGTGACACTCTCGTCTGCCCGACTGGCTGATTGGTTGGTTCGGGAACGGAGCCTGCTGCGACGATGTCGAAACTGTACCAATTATGTCGACGTTTTCGGGTCGCTGGTTGTGATGATCTCGTCACAGAAGCTGGTTTTCAAGACGTCTATTACAACAACGGTCCTACTGCCCACGCCGTGATTTGATCTCAGAAAGTCACGTTGTGTAAACCCGGTAGCCGTATTTCTACCAGATCTAGACCGGATACTTGTGTACACTTGTGGTTAAAATATAACAGTTACGGCACCAAAAACTAATTAAATAATTGAACAAGTCGAAGACGCCGGGATGAGTTACGGAAAAAAAAGTTTTTATAATAAAAAACAATCATTAGTTACGGGAGCAGATAACCATCCTCAGTCCTTTCAAATTTCTATTTCTGCTCTCAAAGTCTTCATTGAATTGAATTGTGAAAACTTAATCCCTGAACTTTGGAGATTCTTGATGATATCACTGACTGTTCTTTTGGGGTTTTTACTCTCAACCATTACAATGTTTTCGTCATCAACTGCCGTTGTATTTCTTGGCCGACCTGTTCTATGTCTGTTGCTCAGTAGACCAGTAACTTCTTTCTTTTTCAGGATATTCCAAATTTTTGTGTTGACTATCAAATGTTTGTCCAGTGATTTTGATCGATTATTCTTTTTTCCCGCCTCAAAATGGCGAGCATTTCTCTCATAGACAACTATCCTGTTTTGTTTTTCTTTTTAACAAAAACTGCACAGTTTTACTGGTAAAAACTAAGACTAAAACGAAAGTAGTCATTCAGAGCTATTTAATGTTTAAACAATCTGTTAAATATTTATTGGATGATAATATCGGGCAGTATGAAGATTTTGACGTGAAGTGTGTTTGCGCTGAGAGACAAGCAGGCGAACCCAGAGATTTTTATTATGAATATCGAGGTCAGAAGATCGACGCTCCGACATGTTACGCAGTGCATTGAAGGCTGCAGGTGTCAATGGGGGACAGCTTTATAAGTGACGTCAGCTGACACAGAGACCAGTTTCAGCCTTGTACGTTAACTGATCAGTCGCGAATAGCAGTCGAGTTATTAACTCCGCGTGTGCCAACCACCAACAAAACACCGACTCCACCACGCATATTACCAAAGAGAGAAGGCATATATATATATATATATATATATATATATATATATATATATATATATGTATGTATTTGATATTACAGATCAGCCTCAGCTTTTCATTAGAAACAAATGATTTTAAAATTTAAACTAGAAGCGTTCGTCGGAGGAGCGTCTGTAGCGAGATGTTTACATCACGTGACGTAGAAAGCGATAGAGTTGTTTAATATTTGTAAACGTAAACCTATCTCTAATCATACTTTTAAACGTTGTTTTAAAGAAAAAATTTTACGCGTATCTAAAAAATGTTTAAATATTGAAATATTTATAAAGATTCAAAATACCTAAGTCCCTATTTAACCCTAGCCTATATGTATTTATTTTAAAATCCATTTTTAAACTTACAACTTTTTAGTAGTTTTTCCTATATATATATGTGTGTGTGTGTGTGTGTGTGTGTGTGTGTGTGTGTGTGTGTGTGTGTGTGTGTGTGTGTGTGTGTGTATCGTCATCCGCAGACAAATCTGTTTCGCTGTATCACAATTCATCAGTACGGTTTGTATCCGATTGTTTTTTAACCCAGGATTGAAACTCGACCGAATTGGCGTCAGTCGGCGATTCTACTTCTGGGCTATGGACGTTCGGTAGAAGGAGGGAGACTCTTTAGCGTGTATATTGGCATTATACGCGCTCAATAGCCAGTGTGATCTTATTCATTTTACTGAATGAGCGATGCGTACATGCCAGAGTAGCTACTGTTTTTAAAATTCTACCATTCTTCCAGAGTGCTCAATCAGGGTGTGAGAGCGTAAATATATATATATATATATATATATATATATATATATATATAATTAAAATCTAAAAGGGTAAATAGGTAAATTTTATTCCTGACATCTGCTGTGGATACGGTTGAATGCTTTGCTCGGAATTTCTCTTCTAACTTCAAACTTCACTATCTGGAGTAGCCACGCCTGATTTCATACCTAGAACGGAAGTTCTACTGGGTGATATGTGCATAATCCCGTCACTGATTGCAGACATCATTTCCGAACTATACTCCCAAGAGGCAAGCGGGGGTGACGGGATGCTAGCCGCAGTCTTAAAGAACAGGTGAAGAGGCTCATCCCTTGTTTCCTGGTTAGTATGCGGTTTCCGGTTTTCTCTTTTCCAATCTTCTCACTTTTTTTTTCAATTGGAGTGGATAGACAAAACTATCGCCCGGTTCACACTCCACCCACATCTATTGAACAGGTGAAGAGGCTCATCCCTTGTTTCCTGTTTAGGATGCGGTTTCCGGTTTTCTCTTTTCCAATCTTCTCACTTTTTTTTCAATTGGAGTAGATAGACTAAACTATCGCCCGGTTCACCCACGTCTATTGAATAGGTGAAGAGGCTCATCCCTTGTTTCCTGGTTAGGATGTGGTTTCCGGCTTTCTCTTTTCCAATCTTTTTACTCTTACGTAGCCCCCTGCGCATCAGTGGCGTTGTCGCCTTGCTTGGGGTGATATGATTAAAATTGCGCCTTCTTTGCGTTGCGATTTCAACCGACTTGAAACATTTCACCTCAAATAAGGCGAGAAAGCCACTCGTACGCAGTGAGTGAAAGTAAGTAAACAAAACTGAATATAGAAAGGATTGATGAAAGGATAGTATGAACGGAAGATAGGACATAGCGATAAACATTGCATTTAAATTTTCGAAGATTGTATTTATCATGGAAGCAAGTAAACGGAAAGAGTGTCCACAGGTAGAAAGTACTGAAAAAAATGTTGGAATAAAAGTGGCAGTCGCATTTAACTATTTCAACCGTAAACGCCTGTTTATTATCACAATTAAATTCACGTGGACGGGGCACCAGGAAAAAAACTCGTCTAGATAAAAAATTAAAAATATTTGTAGAAAAGACAGGGTCCAGCCGTGTCACGCTAGGTAGAAAGTGACTGAAGTCGAGATGCTAAGTCATATCGATCATAATGCAGATCCTTCTTTAGATTTTGTCAATAACCTCGGGGTAAATAGCTGGAGCACCCGACGAGATATGGCCACAGCAGTCAATTCACAAGTGAATAGTAGATTTGTAAATGTGCAAGATGGATTCTGACGTGTACCTCAAGATTAATAGCAGATAAACTAGACCAGTTATGGCCACAGTATTCAATGCATGGATGAATGGTACATTTATAAATGTGCGAAATGGATTCTGACGAGAACCTCAAGATGAATAGCAAGAGCACCAGACCTGGTATGGCAACAGTATTCAATGCACGAGCGACTGGTAGATTTGTAAATTTGCAAGATGTACTCTAACGAGAAAAAATATCGCTTGTACGTCAAAGTAACCTAAATTTTCTTGCAATAGATGCAACTATTAATTGAATGTAATCGTTCTACTTTGTCAGTGGAATATATAAGGTCAAGAAGACGTAGCAGTGTTAGGCTCCTTTGGCAGGCATAAATGTTTCTGTATGGTGACAAAATGCAATCATGAAACGCTCCATTTTACGTTGTCATTTTGTCTTCGCAGATGATGTCATCCTGCCGATCATAAACTTAATAATTCTTCTATTCTTCTTAGGATTGTCTGGTTATATAAGTTAAACAAATCCGATAAGATATAACAAACTTGTTTTATTCCTCTATCGATTTTTGTACATTCCTGAAATTCATTCTGTCGATTTGCTGACTGTTTCTTCCCGGTCAAGGTTATGGATTACTTAAATATTTTTTCGAGTAAATCAAAAAAGTTTACAGTATTTACATTATTCGGACTATTGACCTCATCTTTGCTGCCATTTGTACGACGTTTCAGCCGTTGTACCCTCCGGCCTTCTTCAGGTGTTAGGAAATTCGAACTGAACCCTTTATTGCAATCAGTAGGGTATATCATCCTCATTCCTTGCATAAAGGAATGTCGGAGCGTACAATGGCTGAAACTTCGTACAAATGGCAACAAAGATGAGGACAATAGTCCGAATAATATAATATTGTAAATACTACCTCATCTCAGAAATATAGACAAATAGAATGATCTATTATTAAACGTCGGACAAATGGCAACAAAGATGAGGACAATAGTCCGAATAATGTAAATATTGTAAATACTACCTCATCTCAGAAATATAGACAAATAGAATGATCTATTATAAAACGTCGTACAAATAGCAAAAAAGATGAGGACAATAGTCCGAATAATTTAAATACTGTAAATACTACATCATCTCAGAAATATAGACAAATAGAATGATCTATTATTAAACGTCGGACAAATAGCAACAAAGATGAGGACAATAGTCCGAATAATGTAAATACTGTAAATACTACATCATCTCAGAAGTATAGACAAATAGAATGATCTATTATTAAACGTCGGACAAATGGCAACAAAGATGAGGACAATAGTCTGAATAATGTAAATACTGTAAATACTACATCATCTCAGAAATATAGACAAATAGAATGATCTATTATTAAACGTCGGACAAATGGCAACAAAGATGAGGACAATAGTCCGAATAATGTAAATATTGTAAATACTACCTCATCTCAGAAATATAGATAAATAGAATGATCTATTATAAAACGTCGTACAAATAGCAACAAAGATGAGGACAATAGTCCGAATAATTTAAATACTGTAAATACTACATCATCTCAGAAATATAGACAAATAGAATGATCTATTATTAAACGTCGGACAAATGGCAACAAAGATGAGGACAATAGTCCGAATAATGTAAATACTGTAAATACTACATCATCTCAGAAGTATAGACAAATAGAATGATCTATTATTAAACGTCGGACAAATGGCAACAAAGATGAGGACAATAGTCTGAATAATGTAAATACTGTAAATACTACATCATCTCAGAAATATAGACAAATAGAATGATCTATTATTAAACGTCGGACAAATGGCAACAAAGATGAGGACAATAGTCCGAATAATGTAAATATTGTAAATACTACCTCATCTCAGAAATATAGACAAATAGAATGATCTATTATAAAACGTCGTACAAATGGCAACAAAGACGAGGACAATAGTCCGAATAATGTAAACACTGTAAATACTACCTCATCTCAGAAATATAGACAAATAGAATGATCTATTATAAAACGTCGTACAAATGGCAACAAAGACGAGGACAATAGTCCGAATAATGTAAACACTGTAAATACTACCTCATCTCAGAAATATAGACAAATAGAATGATCTATTATAAAACGTCGTACAAATGGCAACAAAGACGAGGACAATAGTCCGAATAATGTAAACACTGTAAATACTACCTCATCTCAGAAATATAGACAAATAGAATGATCTATTATAAAACGTCGTACAAATAGCAACAAAGATGAGGACAATAGTCCGAATAATTTAAATACTGTAAATACTACTTCATCACAGAAATATAGACAAATAGAATGATCTATTATTAAACGTCGTACAAATAGCAACAAAGATGAGGATAATAGTCTGAATAATGTAAATAATGTAAATAATAGCTCATCTCAGAAATATAGACAAATACAGAAGATTTTAGTATTTGATGTAATTTTTTCTTATCAAATGTATTTTATAGACTAAAGATTAGCAATATATGCCTAGATAGCTACCTAAGACACAGTATTACTGTTAAAATTATTATGATGAATTATCTGTTTGATACTAGTGAGAGACTAGCTGTTATGAAAATTATGAGTTTAAGGAGTATAGATAACGAATGATCCTTTGGACATTAGGAGGGTAAGTTTGTAGTGTTTAAGAAAGCATCCACGAGAATTTTTTTCAAACGTTTTGTGAAATTCTGAGTGAAAATTTCGTCTTACATTTAAAACACAGAAAATGATTTGAGTATAAACTCACGAAATCCATTTTTATAGTAAAGATCAACGATACAAGCCTCGATAGTCACTCAAGGTAGTGAGTCACGGTTAGAATGGTTATAATCAGTGAGGTGTATTATATGAATGAAATAGGAAATTGTATGAAGCGAAGATTATGTGAAAAATGAAGATAGAAAAAAATTGATAAAAGTGATATGAATGTGATATGTCTTGGAAAGGGATATATAACAATACGAGGTTGATAATCATTATCTATCCCCCTTATCCTCATGATCTTCACGTCCTTCCACCCTCTTTCATTCATATCACACACTGCATTCATTCTAACCATTTTAACAGTAATGGCAAATGTAACCGGGTAGGTTAATCTAGCACGTTGACGTAATCGTCCTATGCAGTTTCCTGAGACGTAGGCGTAGTCAATGGTGGTGGACCATTAGACCTCTGGGTCTCTAGTGGAAGATCTCTCTCACTCACTCTGGACGTCTTTACTTTCTTCTGTATATATGGCTAACGTCAATCACATTCCAATGGCAGGGAAACAAGATGTATACATATTCATTATCTATTTATTACATCAGAATGAAAGATGAGGTGTTTGGAAAAGGAGATTATGGGGATAATGAGGATAGATAATGATTGACACTTGATTTAAAGGGGTCAACATTATAGTGTAAAGGGTTAGTTACTGTTAAAATGGTTAGGATGCACGCGGTGTGTGATATGAATGAATGAGAGAGTGGCAGGACGTGGATATTATGAGGATAAGGAGGATAGATAATGACTGGCACTTGATTTAAAGGAATCAAAATTATAATGTAAAGGGTTACTGTTAAAATGGTTAGGATGGCTGCAGTGTGTGATATCAATGAAAGAGTGGGTGGCAAGACGTGAAGATTATGAGGATAAGGAGGATAGATAATGATTGACACTTGTTTTAAAGGGGTCAAAATTATAGTGTAAACGGTTACTGTTCAAATGGTTAGGATGAATGCGGTGTGTGATATAAATGAAAGAAGGGGTGGCAGTACGTGAAGATTATGAGGATAAGGAGGATAGATAATGATTGACACTTGTTTTAAAGGGGTCAAAATTATAGTGTAAAGGGCTACTGTTAACATGGTTAGGATGAATGCGGTATGTGATATGAATGAAAGTGGGTGGCACGAAGTGAATATTATGAGGATAAGGAGGATGGATAATGATTGACACTTGTTTTAAAGGGGTCAAAATTATAGTGTAAAGGGCTACTGTTAAAATGGTTAGGATGAATGCAGTATGTGATATGAATGAAAGTGGGTGGCACGAAGTGAATATTATGAGGATAAGGAGGATGGATAATGATTGACACTTGTTTTAAAGGGGTCAAAATTATAGTGTAAAGGGTTACTGCTAAAATGGTTTGGATGAATGCGGTATGTGATATGAATGAAAGTGGGTGGCAGGAACTGAATATTATGAGGATAAGGAGGATAGATAATGATTGACACTTGTTTTAAAGGGGTCAAAATTATAGTGTAAAGGGTTACTGCTAAAATGATTAGGATGAATGCAGTATGTGATATGAATGAAAGTGGTTGGCACGAAGTGAATATTATGAGGATAAGAAGGATAGATAAAAATTCGACTTTTAATTTAATGGAGTTAATGTTGTAAAAATCAACATTTGATTAATTTGATTTTTATCACTTATTATTATTTTGTGTGTCGTTATTAAAATCAAAATTAAATTGCAGATTGTAATCAGTGTTCTTTAGCCCTTCTTGGCTTCTTTGTTCTAATTTGGCTTGACGCAGGTGAATTACGCGAATCGAATGTGAAGCGTTTTTTTTTTCAGCATGATGTGATCCAAAGGGTAATGTCCAGACAGTGCGTACAAGTGAGAGTTTGTTTTATAAAGTAACATTTCTTAGAAAAATCTGTTTCTCTTTTCTATGAACTTTCTCCTTAAAATTACAATATGAAGAAAATATTTTTCTATAATTTATAAAACATGAACGAAAGAGTTTTTTCTGTTTTCTGGTTGAAGTCATTTTTTTTTTTAATCATATCACCCCGAGCAAGGCGGGAACGCCACTGATGTGCAGGGGGTTACGTAATAGTGAAAAGATTGGAAAAGAGAAAACCGGAAACCACATCCTAAACAGGGAACAAGGGATGAGCCACTTAACCTGTTCAATAGACGTGGGTGGAGTGTGAACCGGGCGATAGATAGATCTATCTACTCCAATTGAAAAAAAAGAAACCAAAGTGAGAAGATTGGAAAAGAGAAAGCCGGAAACCACATCCTAAACAGGGAACAAGGGATGAGCCTCTACACCTGTTCAATAGACGTGGGTGGAGTGTGAACCGGGCGATAGATAGATCTATCTACTCCAATTGAAAAACAAAGAAACCAAAGTGAGAAGATTGGAAATGAGAAAGCCGGAAACCACATCCTAAACAGGGAACAAGAGATGAGCCTCTACACCTGTTCAATAGACGTGGGTGGAGTGTGAACCGGGCGATAGATCGATCTATCTACTCCAATTGAAAAACAAAGAAACCAAAGTGAGAAGATTGGAAATGAGAAAGCCGGAAACCACATCCTAAACAGGGAACAAGAGATGAGCCTCTACACCTGTTCAATAGACGTGGGTGGAGTGTGAACCGGGCGATAGATAGATCTATCTACTCCAATTGAAAAACAAAGAAACCAAAGTGAGAAGATTGGAAATGAGAGAGCCTGAAACCACATCCTAAACAGGGAACAAGAGATGAGCCTCTACACCTGTTCAATAGACGTGGGTGGAGTGTGAACCGGGCGATAGATAGATCTATCTACTCCAATTGAAAAACAAAGAAACCAAAGTGAGAAGATTGTAAATGAGAAAGCCGGAAACCACATTCTAAACAGGGAACAAGGGATGAGCCTCTACACCTGTTCAATAGACGTGGGTGTAGTGTGCACGGGCGATAGATCGATCTATCTACTCCAATTGAAAAAAAAAGAAACCAAAGTGAGAAGATTGGAAATGAGAAAGCCGGAAACCACATCCTAAACAGGGAACAAGAGATGAGCCTCTACACCTGTTCAATAGACGTGGGTGGAGTGTAAACCGGGCGATAGATAGATCTATCTACTCCAATTGAAAAAAAAAAGAAACCAAAGTGAGAACATTGGAAATGAGAAAGCCGGAAACCACATCCTAAACAGGGAACAAGAGATGAGCCTCTACACCAGTTCAATAGACGTGGGTGGAGTGTGAACCGGGCGATAGATCTATCTACTCCAATTGAAAAACAAAGAAACCAAAGTGAGAAGATTGGAAATGAGAAAGCCGGAAAGCACATCCTAAACAGGGAACACGGGATGAGCCTCTACACCTGTTCAATAGACGTGGGTGGAGTGTGAACCGGGCGATAGATAGATCTATCTACTCTAATTGAAAAACAAAGAAACCAAAGTGAGAAGATTGGAAATGAGAAAGCCGGAAACCACATCCTAAACAGGGAACAATGGATGAGCCTCTACAGTTGTTCAATAGACGTGGGTGGAGTGTGAACCGGGCGATAGATAGATCTATCTACTCCAATTGAAAAAAAAAGAAACCAAAGTGAGAAGATTGGAAATGAGAAAGCCGGAAACCACATCCTAAACAGGGCACAAGAGATGAGCCTCTACACCTGTTCAATAGACGTGGGTGGAGTGTGAACCGGGCGATAGATAGATCTATCTACTCCACTTGAAAAACAAAGAACCCAAAGTGAGAAGATTGGAAAAGAGAAAACCGGAAACCACATCCTAAACAGGGAACAAGGGATGAGCCTCTACACCTGTTCAATAGACGTGGGTGGAGTGTGAACCGGGCGATAGATAGATCTATCTACTCCAATTGAAAAACAAAGAAACCAAAGTGAGAAGATTGGAAATGAGAAAGCCGGAAACCACATCCTAAACAGGGAACAAGGGATGGGCCTCTTAACCTGTTCAATAGACGTGGGTGGAGTGTGAACCGGGCGATAGATCGATCTATCTACTCCAATTGAAAAAAAAAGAAACCAAAGTGAGAAGATTGGAAATGAGAAAGCCGGAAACCACATCCTAAACAGGGAACAAGAGATGAGCCTCTACACCTGTTCAATAGACGTGGGTGGGGTGTCAACAGAGCGATAGATAGATCTATCTACTCCAATTGAAAAACAAAGAAACCAAAGTGAGAAGATTGGAAATGAGAAAGCCGGAAACCACATCCTAAACAGGGAACAAGTGATGATCCTCACACCTTTTCAATAGACGTGGGTGGAGTGTGAACCGGGCGATAGTTAGATCTATCTACTCCAATTGAAAAACAAAGAAACCATAGTGAGAAGATTGGAAAAGAGAAAACCGGAAACCACATCCTAAACAGGGAACAAGAGATGAGCCTCTACACCTGTTCAATAGACGTGGGTGGAGTGTGAACCGGGCGATAGATAGATCTATCTACTCCAATTGAAAAACAAAGAAACCAAAGTGAGAAGATTGGAAATGAGAAAGCCGGAAACCACATCCTAAACAGGGAACAAGAGATGAGCCTCTACACCTCTTCAATAGACGTGGGTGGTGTGTGAACCGGGCGATAGATAGATCTATCTACTCCAATTGAAAAACAAAGAAACCAAAGTGAGAAGATTGGAAATGAGAAAGCCGGAAACCACATCCTAAACAGGGAACAAGGGATGTGCCTCTACACCTGTTCAATAGACCTGGGTGGAGTGTGAACCGGGCGATATATAGATCTATCTACTCCAATTGAAAAACAAAGAAACCAAAGTGAGAAGATTGGAAAAGAGAAAGCCGGAAACCACATCCTAAACAGGGAACAAGAGATGAGCCTCTGCACCTGTTCAATCGACGTGGGTGGAGTGTGAACCGGGCGATAGATATATCTATCTACTCCAATTGAAAAAAAAAGAAACCAAAGTGAGAAGATTGGAAATGAGAAAGCCGGAAACCACATCCTAAACAGGGAACAAGAGATGAGCCTCTACACCTGTTCAATAGACGTGGGTGGAGTGTAAACCGGGCGATAGATAGATCTATCTACTCCAATTGAAAAAAAAAAGAAACCAAAGTGAGAAGATTGGAAAAGAGAAAGCCGGAAACCACATCCTAAACAGGGAACAAGAGATGAGCCTCTACACCTGTTCAATAGACGTGGGTGGAGATAAACCGGGCGATAGATAGATCTATCTACTCCAATTGAAAAAAAAAAAACCAAAGTGAGAAGATTGGAAAAGAGAAAGCCGGAAACCACATCCTAAACAGGGAACAAGAGATGAGCCTCTACACCTGTTCAATAGACTTGGGTGGAGTGTAAACCGGGCGATAGATAGATCTATCTACTCCAATTGAAAAAAAAAAACCAAAGTGAGAAGATTGGAAAAGAGAAAGCTGGAAACCACATCCTAAACAGGGAACAAGAGATGAGCCTCTACACCTGTTCAATAGACGTGGGTGGAGTGTAAACCAAGGGCGATAGATAGATCTATCTACTCCAATTGAAAAACAAAGAAACCAAAGTGAGAAGATTGGAAAAGAGAAAGCCGGAAACCACATCCTAAACAGGGAACAAGAGATGAGCCTCTGCACCTGTTCAATCGACGTGGGTGGAGTGTGAACCGGGCGATAGATATATCTATCTACTCCAATTGAAAAAAAAGAAACCAAAGTGAGAAGATTGGAAATGAGAAAGCCGGAAACCACATCCTAAACAGGGAACAAGAGATGAGCCTCTACACCTGTTCAATAGACGTGGGTGGAGTGTAAACCGGGCGATAGATAGATCTATCTACTCCAATTGAAAAAAAAAAGAAACCAAAGTGAGAAGATTGGAAAAGAGAAAGCCGGAAACCACATCCTAAACAGGGAACAAGAGATGAGCCTCTACACCTGTTCAATAGACGTGGGTGGAGTGTAAACCGGGCGATAGATAGATCTATCTACTCCAATTGAAAAAAAAAAAAACCAAAGTGAGAAGATTGGAAAAGAGAAAGCCGGAAACCACATCCTAAACAGGGAACAAGAGATGAGCCTCTACACCTGTTCAATAGACTTGGGTGGAGTGTAAACCGGGCGATAGATAGATCTATCTACTCCAATTGAAAAAAAAAAAACCAAAGTGAGAAGATTGGAAAAGAGAAAGCTGGAAACCACATCCTAAACAGGGAACAAGAGATGAGCCTCTACACCTGTTCAATAGACGTGGGTGGAGTGTAAACCGGGCGATAGATAGATCTATCTACTCCAATTGAAAAAAGAAAGAAACCAAAGTGAGAAGATTGGAAAAGAGAAAGCCGGAAACCACATCCTAAACAGGGAACAAGAGATGAGCCTCTACACCTGTTCAATAGACGTGGGTGGAGTGTAAACCGGGCGATAGATAGATCTATCTACTCCAATTGAAAAAAAAAAGAAACCAAAGTGAGAAGATTGGAAAAGAGAAAGCCGGAAACCACATCCTAAACAGGGAACAAGGGATGAGCTTCTACACCTGTTCAATAGACGTGGGTGGAGTGTGAACCGGGCGATAGATAGATCTATCTACTCCAATTGAAAAAAAAAGAAACCAAAGTGAGAAGATTGGAAAAGGGAAAGCCGGAAACCACATCCTAAACAGAGAACAAGGGATGGGCCTCTTAACCTGATCATATTTCTCTCTTTTATCAAAACTTTTTCCATTTCCTCTATAACTTTATTGGGTACTCGTTCCATTTTGTTCTTGCCCACCGAAATTTTTTCTTTATTTTTTTCGTAAACGTCGAATTGATTTAAAAATCCTTGCTTGCTTTGAAAGCAGATTTGAGGTGGTTGCTAGCACATATCCTTTAAAAAGTAAAAAAAATCCTATTTCTTTATCTTTTATTTGCACAAAAATTAAATGACGCTATTATGTTCGTTGCGAATATGAAATTTTTCCGGACATGCATACATTTCCGTCAAGGACTTAATTGTTATAAACAATGCTGCTGATTCTCTTCTGTGAATATTGAAGAGGATTTCGAATTTTCTTATTTTTATGTTAGCTGAAATGGGGTTCTACAGAAACATAGTGAGAATTCATCGGACAGATCACGTAAACAAGCAATAATTCTTTAGGAAAATCGAAAGAAATTCAAATTTCCAACAGCTTGAAGGTTTCAGTGAATTATTAAACAGACTATTGCCGCTTTTTGTTCAATAAAGTGTCCATTTTTATACACACACATGTGTGTGTGTGTGTGTAAAATTTTCAAATACAATATATCTGCAAAAGAACAATATGAATAAAGAGAAAAGGAAAACTTATCTTACAAATATTACTTTTGTCTTTATATATATATATATATATATATAATATAATATAATAAATTTCGATGTTCAAAACAGTTTTGAACATCGAAATTTATTTTATTTTATAATTGGCTCTGTAATTTTAATTCAATTGAGCTCTCCACCTGTATCATTTTTTTAATATTAAAATATTAATATTAATTAGGATCGGGTCTTTGGGATTTACCTTCCTACTTTTCCTTTTGGATTAAAGTTATTTAAAATATATATATATATATATATATATATATATATATATATATATATAATCTAGAATAAATTTTGGATATTCTACAATTTCATAGGTAATACGTATTTCGCAGCAAAAAAAAACTGCTGCTCGTCAAACCCAAATGATACAACAGTTAATATTCAAAATCACCCAGAAAAGATTTACATACAGACACTCACGTCCCCATGTCGAAAACAGACATTTGTAATAGAATGGTTCTTTTGTTATTATTACTTTGCAAAATTTTAAAAAGGCAGCCAGGAATCCTTTGCTTTGGCCAGCCAATAAGAAGGAGAGACTGGCATGGGGAAAAGATCACAAAAACTGGACACCAGAACAGTTCATTTGATGCACTTGTTAATGTGCAGTATTAAAAAAAAATTCTATTTTCATTTAGAATTATCTACTTGGCAATAACTACTAAAAATAGCATGAAATACATCATCTCTTTAAAAAAAAACTAGGGTGGCCCAATAATTATGGCCGGTAGTGATATACATAACTGATCTGCTATTTAACCCATAGCTGAAGGGAGAAGATATAGATTAATACCATTCCCATGCGTATTTGCGCGAATGTAAATGCAAGGAATTTAACTGAAGTTCGAACTCGGTTCTCCCTTTTCTCGTCGTTATCCACTGCACCACAACGTACATTGTACAATTTTCTTCATGCATGCTTATTATAATTTTACATTGTTTTCATTTTAACGGATTCTTTCGCAAATTTTTGTGAATTAAAAGTGTAAAGAAACAGTGTGCAGTTCGTGTAAGGTTTCGTGTTTTCAACTAGCTTTATTTGTATTCAAGGATCAAAGTACTTTTTATGCTTGTTATCATATTTGCCATGTCATTGTTACTGCAATTCTATTTGTCACATATGAGGCTCTAATTATTTTGAAACTTTGAACGCATTTAAACGCGATCTCACGCAAACAAGATGTTATTTTTGAACTTTAAACGTTTGTGATAGTATCAATTTAGCAGTGCATTCGTTTTGAGGATTTTAATACATTTTCAAATATTTCTCGAAAACTATTGTAAAGAGATGACGTTCGGTTTACAAAAACGGCGGACAATAGTAATAGCAAGGGTTGAAAAGTTTTCAAAAAATTCCATTTAAAATGTGAACTATTTTTGTACATGTTTCTATATAAAGAACATGGCTAGAAAAGGAAAGGAAAAATAGTTTTATCGAACATACTTCTTCTGCGTCTCTACAGGAAATAGGTGACCATGAAATAGGTGACCAGGAAATAGGTGACCAGGAAATAGGTGACCATGAAATAGGTGACCATGAAATAGGTGACCAGGAAATAGGTGACCATGCCTCTTCATAACCTCCTATGTTGTCTGAGTTTTTTTCCTCTTTTGCTAACCACTGGAACCGTTACGTTCTTCTTCTTCTATGTGCCCTGTCCCTTCAGGACGTAGGCGATCATGGCTCTCCACGTCTCCCTATCCCTTGTGGCTCTTAGTATGTTTGCTCCTGTTGCTCCTGGCAACCCCCGTTCCGTCATCCACCTGATCAGGCCCTGCAAATATGTTATCCGCTGCCTTCCTCTGTCTCTCCTTCCTTCTATCTGTCCAGTCAGTATCAGGTTCTCCAGGCTCTCCTTCCTCATTGCATGTCACAGTAACTTCAGTTGTCTCTTCCTGATGCTCAGCATCAATTTCCTTTTTGTTGCCATTCTTTCTAACACCTCGTCGTTGCTTGTATGCTCAGTCCACGATATCCGTAGCATCCTTCTGTAGAACCACATTTCGGCCGCTTCCAGTTTTGTCCTCATTTTCGATGATATTGTCCAGCATTCACAGCCGTATTGAAGAACTGACATCACGTAGCAGTCTAGCACTCTTTTTTTCGTACCTATTCAAAACAAGCTTGTGATATAAGTAGCTAACTATGTTCCAATGTCTTTCTTGCCTACAATACGTCCTATTAGGTTTTCCACATTTTTCGTACTAAATTTATGTCCAAAGAATTCTAGCAGTCTTTTCTTTATTCAGAATAAAAGTGTTCTTTCTCTTTCCATTTCTTTTAAGGCTTCATTGTGGCTTACTCGCCCTGTCTTATAATGATTAATATCTCCAAACATTTCTTCTACATATATGTCCAAAAAATTTCAAAAGTCTTTTCCTGATTCTGAGTAGAAGTGTTCTTTCTATTGCCATTTCCTTTATAACTTCCCTGTTATTTACTCAGTCTGTCTCATGAGAAAAGAATTTCTCCAAACAATCCTTCCACATTATATGTCCAAGGAATTTCAGCTGCCCTTTCCTGATTCTGCGTAGAAGCGTTCTTTCTTTTGACATTCTTTAAGGCTTCCCAGTTATTTTCTCGGTCTATCTCATAAGAAATAATTTCTCCAAATAATTCCTCCATATTATATGTCAAAGGCAATCCCAGCAAATTCATTGTTTTTGAGTAGAAGTATTCTTTCTATTGCTATTTCCATTAAGGCTTCCCTGTTACTTTCTCACTCTGTTTCATGACGATTAATTTCTACAAGCCCTCTTTCCTAATTATATATTTAATTGAACTTCAGCTGTCTTTTATTGATTTTGAATAAAAGGATTCTTTCTCTTGCCAGTTTATCTAAGGTTCCATGTTTCTTACACGCTCTGCCTCATCGGATTAATTTCTCTAAACAATCCATCCACATTATATGCCCAATTAATTTCAGTTATCCTTTTCAGATTTTAAATAGAAGTGTTCCTTTTCTTTCCATTTACTTTAAGGCTTTCCTGATATATATTTGGTCTGTCTCATACGAAATTACTTCTCCAAACATCCTTACACATGTCTAAGGAATTTCAGCTGTCCTTTCTTGATTCTTGGTAGATGTGTTCTTTCTCTTTCCCTTTACTTTAAGCCTTCCCAGATACTCACTCGGTCTGTCAAATAAAAAAATATTTCTCCAAACACGCCTTCCACATTATATGTCTAAGAAATTGCAGCTGCTTTTCCTGATTTTAAATAAAAGTGTTCTTTTTCATGCCTTTTTTTTTGTGTGGTTTTCTTGTTGCTTACTCGTTGTTTTATGAGGATTCATTTCAAAAATAGTCCTTCCACATTATATGTTCAAGGAATTTTATCTGTCTTTTACTGATATTTAGTAAAAGTGTTTTTTGTCTTGCCATTTCTTTTAATTCACTCTATCTCATGAAAATTAATTTCTCCAAACATTCCTTCCACATTATATATTTAAGAAACATCAGCTGTCTTTTCTTATTCTGGGTGGAACTGTTTTTTTCACTTGACATTTGTTTTAAGGCTTCCTTGTTGCTTATTCGGTCTGTCTTGTGAAGATTAATTTCTCCAAGCACTCCTTTCACATTAGATGTTCAATTAATTTCAGCTTTGTTTCTCTTATTTTGAGTAGCAGTGTTTTTTTCTTCTGACATTTCTTTCTTGTTGCTTACTCGCTCTATCTAATGACGATTAATTTTCCCGAATACGTCTTCCTCATTATTTTTTTAAAATCATTTCACCCCAAGAAAATCAGTTTTACTGCCACTGTTGCACATGAGGTTACATAGGAGGAAAGTGATGAGAAAGAGGGGTAGGTTATAGGAGGTGTCAGGAGGAGGGTAATAGAAGGGTGAGAATACTGGTGTGATGGGGGTGGAGTAGATGGAGAAAAGAGCTTGAGAGAAAGGATGCGAGTTAGTGAGATAGGAGATGACTACTGACCTTACATTTAAATTCTTGGGGATTGTAGCTGCCGGGAAGCAATTATACGGAATGGAATTCCACAGGCGAGAAGTGCGAGAAAAGAAGCTATTAGAGTAGAAATTGAGGTTACATTTTATCATTTTACTGTAAAAGGGTGGGGCCTAGTTGCTAGTCTAGTAGCTCGAGTAAATTTATACATGGGGGCACCAGTGAGCTAAGTTCATCGGAGCAGAAGCCATGACAGTATTTGTAGAAAAAGCACAGGGAAGCCACGCCGGTGAGAGAGTGACTGTAGCCGAACTGCTAAGTCGGTATCGATCACTACAACTGCCAAGTCCGGATTTCGGGTAGAAATATTCTTTCTCTGGCCATTTCATTTAAAGCCTACGTGTTGCTTACTTGCTCTATCTCATGAGGATTATGTTCTCTAAACATTCTATCGACTTTATATGTCTAAGGAATTTCAGCCTTTTAGTCGTTATTCTGGGTTTTCTTTCTCTTGTCATTATTTTAAATGCTTCCTTGCTTCTATTTTCTGTCTCATGAGGAATAATTTCCTCAAACACTTCTGCCAATATTATCTGTCCAAGGAATTTATGTTTGTCTTGTACTGATTTTGGATAGAAGTGTTCTTTTTCTTGCCATTTCCTTTAATTCTTCCCTGTTGCTTATTCGCTTTGTCTCATGATGATTACTTTCTCCAAGCCTTCTATCCTCCTTATATGTCCAAGAAATTTCAGCAGTCTTTTCCTGATTTTGAGTAGAAGTGTTCTTTCTCTCGCCATTCCTTCAAGGCTTCCTTGTTGTCTGATTAGATGTGCGTTGTGGTGCAGTGGATATCGGCTCGGAACGAGAAATAGGGAAGTCGAGTTCGAATTCTAGTTGGATTCCTTGCATTCACTTACACGCAAATACCCTGGAGAAAGGTAATAATCCATCTCTTTCCTCCAGTTCTGGGTTAAATAACAAGACAGATTGGGTTCTATAGCCTTGGATGCCAACAACTCTACCGCAGAAATTAATGGCAAACTACTGCGGGATAATCTTCTGCCCAGTCAGTCATGTCATTTTCGAAACCTGATCGCCTAAGCATGTATCATGTGGGGTACTTGAGTGACTGACTGTTTCTTACTTGCTCTGTCTCATTAGGAATAATTTCTCCTAACATTCTTCCATATTATATGTCCAAAAATTTTCAACAGTCTTTCCGGATTTTTAGTAGAAGTGTTCTTTCATGTACCATTTTCTTAAAGGCTTCTTTGTTGCTTACTCTCTCGGTCTCATAGCAATTAATTTCTCCGAGCCCTCTTTCCTCATTATAAGTCATTTCCTGATTCGAGTAGAAGTGTTCTTTCATGTACCATTTTCTTAAAGGCTTCTTTGTTGCTTACTCTCTCGGTCTCATAGCAATTAATTTCTCCGAGCCCTCTTTCCTCATTATAAGTCATTTCCTGATTCGAGTAGAAGTGTTCTTTCATGTACCATTTTCTTAAAGGCTTCTTTGTTGCTTACTCTCTCGGTCTCATAGCAATTAATTTCTCCGAGCCCTCTTTCCTCATTATAAGTCATTTCCTGATTCGAGTAGAAGTGTTCTTTCATGTACCATTTTCTTAAAGGCTTCTTTGTTGCTTACTCTCTCGGTCTCATAGCAATTAATTTCTCCGAGCCCTCTTTCCTCATTATAAGTCATTTCCTGATTCGAGTAGAAGTGTTCTTTCATGTACCATTTTCTTAAAGGCTTCTTTGTTGCTTACTCTCTCGGTCTCATAGCAATTAATTTCTCTGAGCCCTCTTTCCTCATTATAAGTCATTTCTTGATTCGAGTAGAAGTGTTCTTTCATGTACCATTTTCTTAAAGGCTTCTTTGTTGCTTACTCTCTCGGTCTCATAGCAATTAATTTCTCCGAGCCCTCTTTCCTCATTATAAGTCATTTCCTGATTCGAGTAGAAGTGTTCTTTCTCTTAACATTTCTTTAAGCATTCTCTATTGCTTACTCGCTCTGTCCCATAACGAATAATTTCTATAAGACCTGCATCCTCATTTCATGTCAAAAGAAATTCAGTTGTCTTTTCTTGATTTTGAGTAGCTGTGTTCTTTCTCTTGCCATTTTCCTTAAAACTCTCCTGTTGCTTACTCGTTCTATCTAATAGCGGAAAATATAGAATTTAATTTATATTCATAATTTTAGAGATGCTTTATAAAATAAAATCCAAAGACGAATCTGAAATGTTAGGCATACTGATCTGGCATCCCGGCTGCAGTATCTTTTCCAACCTCGTTTACTGTGACTTTTCTCTAAAAAAAAAACTTTCATGGTAATTGTTCTAGTGAACTGTAATCTTTGGTACCATGTCTTTATAAATTTAGGCACAATACTAGATTCTGATCTCATCAAATTTGCAGCTGAATTGGATAGATGCAACCGTAAATTCTTTGCTAACAGTTTCTTCTATCGCTTTGCTTCTCAACCAACTTTGACGTTAAAAAATGTAAATGCAATGTCTTCTTGATTCTTCTTCTTTTATTGTTCTCAATCTTTAATAATGTTTTTGCTTTTCTTATTCATTCACTCTCAGTAATCTCACATGTCTTAGTGGATTTATTGCCTTGCCTGAGGTGAAATGATAAAACAAAAGCGAAAATAAAACATTTTTTATTAAAATATTTAGCTACAGGGTGCGTACGTTATTTGGAGAAAGATTGAAAACCGTAAGAAAAACAACCACGTCTTACAGACAACTAAATGTATTGAATAATTTGGTCTACAGATGCAGTAATGGTTAGATTGAAATGATGGCTTCAGTGCAGGACTAGAATACCTGACATGCTCAGATCACATCGTCTGCATTGATATTGGACATTCTCTATGTTAATGGCGCCTTCCAAAGAATCAGTCGTGTTGTGAAAACGTCGATTATTTTCCCGTTAAAGAACGCCCCACATGTAAGAGTTACTGGGATTTAGGTCTAGCGAATTCCAATGCATTGGAAATTGATTTTACTATAAAAATGCATTTAAAAGTGATTTTACTATGAAAATGCATTGGAAAGGGATTTTACTATGAAAATGCATTGGAAAAGAATTTTACTATGAAAATGCATTGGAAAGGGATTTTAGTATGAAAATGCACTGGAAAGGGATTTTACTATGAAAATGCATTGGAAAGGCATTTTACTATGAAAATGCATTGGAAAAGGGATTTTACTATGAAAATGCATTGGAAAGGGATTTTATTATGAAAATGCATTGGAAAGGGATTTTACTATGAAAATGCATTGGAATGGGATTTTACTATGAAAATGAATTGGAAAGGGATTTTACTATGAAAATGAATTGGAAAGGGATTTTACTATGAAAATGAATTGGAAAGGGATTTTACTATGAAAATGCATTGGAAAAGAATTTTACTATGAAAATGCATTGGAAAGGGATTTTACTATGAAAATGCATTGGAAAGGGATTTTACTATGAAAATGCATTGGAAAGGGATTTTATTATGAAAATGCATTGGAAAGGGATTTTACTATGAAAATGCATTGGAATGGGATTTTACTATAAAAATGCATTGGAAAGGGATTTTACTATGAAAATGCACTGGAAAAAGATTTTATCACAAAAGTACATGGGAAAGGGATTTTACTATGAAAATGCATTGAAAGGGATTTTACTATGAAAATGCATTGGAATGGGATTTTACTATGAAAATGCATTGGAACGGGATTTTACTATGAAAATGCATTGGAAAGGGATTTTATTATGAAAATGCATTGGAAAGGGATTTTACTATGAAAATGCATTGGAATGGGATTTTACTATAAAAATGCATTGGAAAGGGATTTTACTATGAAAATGCACTGGAAAAAGATTTTATCATAAAAGTACATGGGAAAGGGATTTTACTATGAAAATGCATTGGAAAGGGATTTTACTATGAAAATGCATTGGAAAGGGATTTTACTATGAAAATGCATTGGAATGGGATTTTACTATGAAAATGCATTGGGAAAGGGATTTTACTATGAAAATGCATTGGAAAGGGATTTTCCTATGAAAATGCATTGGAACGGGATTTTACTATGAGAATGCATTGGAAAGGGATTTTACTATGAAAATGCATTGGAAAGGGATTTTACTATGAAAATGCATTGGAAAAGGATTTTACTATAAAAATGCATTGGAAAGGGATTTTCCTATGAAAATGCATTGGAAAAGAATGTTACTATGAAAATGCATTGGAAAAGGATTCTACTATGAAAATGTAGTGGAAAGGGATTCTACTATGAAAATGTATTGGAAAAGGATTTTACTATAAAAATGCATTGGAAAAGGATTCTACTATGAAAATGCATCAGAAAGGGATTTTATTATGAAAATGTATTAAAAATAGATTATAATATGAAAATGCGTTGGAAATAAATTTTACTTTGAAAATGCATTAGCGGGTTACATAGGAGGAAAGAGTGACAGGTTATAGGGGTGTCAGGAGATGGATAGGAGAAGGATGAGAATACTGATGAGAGTAGGGTGACTTGAGAAAGGGACATGAGAGAGAGGATGCAAGTTAGTGAGATGACTATTGACTTTACATTTTAATTCCTGTAGATTGTAGCTATCGGGAAAACAAGTAAATGGAAAAGAATTCCACAGGCTGGAAAATGCGATAAAAGAAGCTGATGAAGTAGAATTTGCGTTTACATGAAATTATTGGTTTTTCAGTAAATGGTGTGACCTAGTTGATAATTTTGTGGCTCGAGTAAATATATATGTGGCACCAGCAAGCTAAGTTCATTGGAGCAGAAGCCGTGAAAGTATTTGTAGAGGAGACACAGAGAAGCCACATTGCCCCGGTGAGAAAGTGACTGTACCTGAGCTGCCAAGTCGGGATCTATCACATTACAAGTTCTCTGTTGGATTTTGTCAAAGACACCTAGGTGGATAGCAGAAGCACCCGACTAGTTATGGCAGCAGTATTTAATGCACTGGCAGATGGTAGATTTATATATGTGCAGGTTTGTTTCAGGCAGAAAAAAAACTTCCTAGCCTTACACAGAGAACTGGCTAGCGAATTTAGCTATATATTCTATATAGTCCTTTCACTTGAGGTATGTTGTGAGAGTTAACCCGAGGAGGCGCAATGTCTTGCTTTCAGGGAGACTAGCCTGATCCATGCTAACGTGGGGTAGGAGCAATTTTCTGTGATGGCTAATAGATAACAGCTTCGATTTGGAAGCATTTAAAATTCACGAATCATTTCTTACTCCAGTCCGCCACGGATCGGAGGTTCTTTTCAAGCGCGGCAGTGAGGTTCGGTTTGTCAGCCTCAGCAGATGTTTCATCGATGAGAGAGTAAACTGTAGTGTCGTCAGCGTATAAGCCTACTTGGGATCTTATTACATCTGGGAGATCGTTAATGTAGACACGGAAAAGCATAGGACCCAGAATAGAGCCTTGAGGTTTTCCGCTGGATTTTTTCAAGGACCTCTAGGTGGATAGAAGGCGCACCCGACCAGATATGGCAGCAGTATTCAATGCACTGGCAGATGGTAGATTTATATAGATGCAAGATTGTTTCAGACGGGAAAAACTTCCTGGCTCTACACAGGGATCTGACCTTCTTAGCAGCAGATTTAGCTATAGATTCTATATAGTCATTCCACTTGAGGTCTGTTGTGAGAGTTAACCCGAGGATACGCAGTGTTTTGCTTTCAGGGAGACCAGCCTGATCCATGCTAATGGGTGGGGGTAGGAGCGATTGTCTATGATGGTTTATAGATAACTGCTTCCTTTTGGAAGCATTAAAGTTTACGAGCCAGTTCTTACCCGAGTTCATTACGGATTGGATGTTCTTTTCAAGCTCGGCAGCGAGGTTTGCGTTGTCAACCTTGGCAGATTTTTGATAGAGGCGAGAGTAAACCGTAGCGTTCTCAGCTTTATTATCATAGTCGCAATGTTTTGCTCGTTGTACGCTCCCGCCTTCTCTGGTGAATTTCGAACTGAGCCCTTTATCAAGTCCCCTTGGCTATATTGTTCTAGTTCCACGGGCCATGCCTTTTCTCTTTAGTAACTCAATTCTGCATATTCTCTCATGTGACCAGTTACTAAATTCGCAACTGTTTTGGTCAAGTCACTGGATTATTTCAAACAATGCTTTCATCCAGTTGGTGTGGGTATGTGACTGAGCAGCTCCTTCCATAATGAGATAGAGGTTAGTGGTAATGTTGGTAGTATACTTCTTGAATCTTTCAAAGCCGAAATTAGTGTTAAACCTGGGAGACTATTTTGCTCTCTCGTATTCGGTAGTGCTTTCAAAGACTGCTATCTGGAAAAGTCCATCGGTTAAGAATAACTCTGGGAAACCTTGCATCGTACGGCATCTAGCGACCCAATCTATGGTTTGCTCTTCATCTTTTGAATGCGATTCACTGAGACTTCGTCGCAGCGGATACAATACAGTGCGTTATGAATAATCTGCGAGTTATTTCTAGAATATTCGTTAAACGCGCGGATGATCATTATGGTGCATTGGTTATTGGCTCGAAAGGAGAACTCGGAGAGCTGAGTTCGAATTCCAGTTGAATTCGGAGCATTCACTTACGCGCAAAAACCCTTAGGAAAAGTTATTATTCTGTCTCTTCTCCATCCAGCTATTGGTCAAATAGCAGGACAGATTAAATCCTATAGCCTTGGTTGGTAACCAGTCTACCAGTAAAAGTAATAGCAACCTACTACGGAAAAATCTTTTATGCAATCAGTTATATCTCTTTCGAGACATGATCACACAAGCGTGTATCACCTGTGGCACAAATAATTTGATTAAACACGTAAGATAATATTCATAGTCGAAAAAAAATAAAGGTATGAAACAAAAGCGCTTCGGATAAACAAAACATTTGAACAAGTTTTATATAATTTATATCATCAAAAGATCACATAAAAGTTACATAAAAAACTTAATCATCAAACCTTGAAGTTATTTTTAATGAAACCTGTATAAAGTAGAGATTGCTGCCTAAATATACATTGTGTATATATATATATATATATATATATATATATATACTACATTTAGGCATATATAAATTATATATACAATACAATAGTTATTAAAAATCACCTGAAGACACAGAAACCGTGTTATTACGCAACCCAAGTTTCTACCGTAAGGTTACTACGTTAATTGTTACTGTAAATCGCCTAAAGACACTGGTATGTATATGTATGTATGCCGCATTCACCCTAGTCGGGTTGAGCGGGCTTCCTCCCTGACGGAGCAAGTCTCATTGGGATTTGTTTAAGGGCAGGGTCCCAAGTCCTACCCCGTTATTTAACCCATAACTGGAGGGAACGGACGGATTAATACCTTTCCCAAGGGTACTAGTGCGCAAGTGAGTGCAGTGTGCTCGACTGAAATTGGAACTCGGCTCACCGATTTCCCCCTCCAAGCCGACATCCACCGCACCACAACGCACATCCGTGAACGCTAACAGCACCTGGTATTCCCAAGTGGTCACCCACGTAAGTACTGACCAGGCTCAACGTTGCTTAACTTCGGTGATCTAAAGACACTGGGTTGCATAATAACTCGTTTGTAAGTGAAAAATATTTAAAAGTTCTACAATATAATTGTATTGAACCCTTTTTAATACAATTGTGTTCTTGTCTAATTTGATTATGACCAAAAACTAATTAATTAAATAATTATATTTATATATATACACACACACACTCACACACGCACACACACTCACACACACACACACACACATATATATATATATATATATTTAGTATATCGAGGCAGCAAGTAATTTTCTAATCATATTCTATTAAATATAAGAGACAATGAATGTCTATTATGTTTAATCATGAGCCGTTCTAAACGCCGTATTTTTGCTTTAATTTCAGTTGAGCCGAAAGCTTAGAAGAAAATCAATAAATAATTATCCAAATGTTGGAGAATTTTTGTCTTTATTTTCAACTGAAATTAAAGCAAAAATACGACGTTTAGAACGGCTCATGATTAAACATAATAGACATTCATTGTCTCTTATATTTAATAGAATATGTTTAGAAAATTACTTGCTGCCTCGATATACTAAATTTAAGTTACATGATTCCGCAGCATTAAATGATCCCACCGCTAAGAAATTGCAATGGAACCTCATAAAACGTCAAATATAATATTTCAGTTTAAACTACCTCTCTGAAGATGGCTCATGTGAGCCGAAAGCTTAGAAGAAAACCAATAAATAATGATCCAAATGTTGGAGAATTTTTGTCTTTATTTTCAACTGAAATTAAAACAAAAATACGACGTTTAGAACGGCTCATGATTAAACATAATAGACATTCATTGTCTCTTATATTTAATAGAATATGTTTAGAAAATTACTTGCTGCCTCGATATACTAAATATATATATATTCTAAACATATACTGTTAAATATAAGAGACAATGAATGTCTACTATGTTTAATCATAACTGTTGCAGTTGCTTAGTGGAGTTTTATGTCAACACAAGATAAAATCGTCCTTGATGGTGGATGTTTTTGTGTTAACGTCCTTGTAACCTCTCTGACGATGACACATGTGAGCCGAAAGCTTAGAACCAACTTAATAAAAAATTATCCAAATAGGTAACGGATACACACACACACACACTGACACACACACACACAGATAAAGTTCCATTTATAAATAAGTTTAGATAGATTTAGATGTAGATCCTGGAAAACGCATGGATAAAACACACACAATTTTTTTACTTTCTAACCTATTTTGAAGGGTTGCCTAAAGATCTATCTTTGAATTAATTTCTGAAAGGGCATTATATATTTCTTACTTTCGAACCATTCGGATCATGAAGAGAGGAATTTAACTTCACTCCGAAAAAAAAAATGTATTAACGACTTCCTCAAAAATCACTCTCTTTTGTTCTTTTTTCATAAGAAACGCCAGATTAGGGGAAAATGTAATAAGTTTTCATTATTATTTCTCTCTCTTTAGCTTTAGTAAGTCTGATGAAGCCTTAAATGACGGAAGACATTATCAAAGCTCTCTTCTCGTTTCATGCAACATTTCCATTTACCAAATTGAAAACTTTAAACTCTGTCAGGATTTCAATATCATATATATATATATATATATATATATATATATATATATATATATATATATATATACACTACCGGCGATAATTATTAGGCAACACCAGTTTTAAAAAATGATTTATTTCATGTTATTTTTAGTATTTATTGCCAAGTGGAAAATTCTAAATGAAAATAGAATGGTTCTCTTGTTATTATTACTGTGCAAAATTTTACAAGGCAGCCAGGAAGCCTTTGCTTCGGGCACCCAATAAGAAGAGCCTAGAATGGAGAAGAGAGCACAAAAAACTGGACATCGGAACAGTTCATTTGAGGGGCATATTATTGTGCAGTATTAAAAAAAGAACCATTCTACTTTCATTTAGAATTATCCACTTGGCAATAAATACTAAAAATAGTATGAAATACATCATTTCTTTTAAAAATCTATTGTTGCCTAATAATTATGGCCGGTAGTGTATATATATATATATATATATATATATATATATATATATGCTTTGTTACACACTACTCGTTAAACGAGTCACTGATTTTTTAAGGTAAATTTTTATTGTCACTTCTGAAAAAAAAACTACTCCTCTGTAGACACGGTGAGCAAGATTATTCGAGCGTGTCGTCTGCTTCTGGTCTTCGTTAAAACTGAGATCCCAGTGTCCCTTGTGCTGCTTTCGTAGGCCAGATCGATTTTTGGAAGTTTCCTTCGCATATTAGACGATTGATGGTATAATGGTCAACAAGCTTGTCCGATTAGATTATTCACGATTGCATTGCGAATTCGATACTTACAGGATGTGTTACATTTTTTGCCAATTTTAAGCTACTCTTACGAACTTGTTCAGAGCACCTCAAACTGGTGTAATGGTCAACAAGTTTCTCTCACTAGATCATTTACAACTAAAAAGCGAGTTGGATTCTCACTGAGTGCTCTTTATTTTCATCCTTGTGTCCCATCTAAGCTAACGCTGAGAAAATTATTACGCACCACGATGTGGTGTAATAAATACCAAGATTGTCTTACTTGATAAATTACGACTTGATAATGAGTTCGATTCTCACTGGGTGCTCTTTATTTTCACCCTTGTGTCACATCTAAGCTACGCTTAGAAAACAGCCAGACCACTTCGACGTGGTGTATATATGGTGCAATTGTTAGGAAGTCGCACTAAATTAATTACAGCTAAACAGTGATTACGATACTCACTGAGTGCTCCTTATTTTTGACCTTGAGCCACAACAAAGCTACGTTTAGCAAATCATTATAATATTTATTTAGTTTCAGCAGTTTAAACCTTTACAACCAGGACCCACCGTGCTATAAACACGGGTTCGAATCATCCTCACGCCTCTCTTATTACATTAAAAAGAATAAACTGTTGCTGCGACAGTTTTTCTTTTCTCCCTAAATCTTACCAAGGGGACGCTTCTTAAATCACTATTACCTGAAATTCTACAAGTCTGTGCTTTTAGTTGGCCTTAAGCTTTGTATCGGGTGCACAATTGCACATATAAATGTACATATTTTAATATGGTAAGTAATCATTTTAAAACGATGCGTCATCAGAGAAAGCATATATTGATAAGGCTGTATGTCTGTCTCTAACATAAACTCATCTGTTACTTTCCTCATTATATATGTTGCAAATTAAAATTAAAATAATCATCTATTTGGTAGATACACTGTATTTTATTTTAACAAAAAAAAACGTATACTAGTGCCAAAATTTCAGCAGACGTGTTGTCTCCTAATTTAATGATTTTTTGTTTTTTTTATCGTAGACGTTTTTAACGTCTGTTTCTGGTATTGATATTTTATACTAGCGGGAAAAGGAAAGAAAAGATAACTGATCTGTTTATTTTTCCAGAATAGGTCTTTTTTAGGGTATGCAAACTGACTTGCTTGTTTCAAGACTTGGGGATGCACATAAAAGAGTGAATTGACGCCTTTCGGGAAGATTTTTTTCAACGGCCAAAAGATTTGAAGATTGTCTTTAGGCAAAAAGGAAGAGTATCGTCATAATTCCTTCATCCATCAAGTCACTGTTACATCAAGTCATTGTTAGCAATGAGAGGTCGACGTCTGCATTACAACCGACTACCACAAACAACGAAGCGGTCCTATCTCTTCACGAAGAAAGCTGTTTTTTGTATGCCTAAAACATGCATTTTTATATACCCTACAGAATTTTAAAGGGTTGAATTAAATTTATTAACTGTTATTAGTAGCCGTTTAAAAATTGTATGAATGGGAAAAACAAGTAAGTAACAATTAATTTTTTCTTCTATGTGCCTTGTTCTTTCAAGTCATAGGCGATCATGGCTTTTCACGTCTCCCTATCCATGGTGGCTTTTAGCACACTTTCTCCTGTTACCCCACCCAAACCCCGCTCTCCCATCCACCTTCTCAGGCCCTTCAAATATGTTATTTGCTGCTTTCCCCTGTTTCTTTTTCCTTCCATCTGACTTGTGAGTATAAGATTTTCCAAGCCTTCCTGCCTTATTACATGTCCCAAGAACTTCAGCTGTCTCTTCCTGATGCTCAACATTAATTTCCTTTTCGTTTTCATTCTTTCCAAAACCTCATCATTGCTCACATGCTCGATCCATGACATCCGTAGCATCCTTCTGTAGAACCGCATTTCAGTTGCTTCAAGTGTTTTCTTCATCTTTGATGTTATTGTCCAGCATTCACTATCATATTGAAGAACTGACATCACATAGCAATCCAGTACTCTCTTCTTTGTTTCTAGTGAAAGTTTCCTGTGTCTTTATACTTTACTCAGCTTCTGGAGCGCGTTCTTCACCATGCCAATTCGCTTCCGGTTCTCTGTGTTGCACTTTCCGTCTTCTGTGAGAACATTTTATAGCTGAGTTATACTTTTCGTTACACTTGTAACTACAAAAATCACTTTATTATATCATTGATGTTGAATGGCGGGCAAAGGGTTTAACACTTGTAAGTATTTTCGACGTGAATCCTCCGAATCCTCGTTTGCCACTGTTGTATAGAAAGGGTTACAATATACAAGGTTCTTACTCTAGAAGAAAAAACAACCAAACACGATACTAGATTGAAAGAAGAGAGGGTTATTGCAATAGATAATACAATACGTTGATTGATGGAGAGTAGTAAAATATTACTAAACTACGGTGAATGCGGTGCTCACAATGTATAGTTCTCTGTATTAATAAGTCCACATAGGGAAAAGGTAGTGTAGGATATTTTATCACA
Source organism: Ascarosepion bandense (assembly GCA_037127315.1). Classification (NCBI taxonomy): domain Eukaryota; kingdom Metazoa; phylum Mollusca; class Cephalopoda; order Sepiida; family Sepiidae; genus Ascarosepion; species Ascarosepion bandense. The sequence continues at coordinate 926,675 of JBBBDQ010002296.1, read as the reverse complement.
ACAAGCACTAAAACCCATTTTAGTGCAATTTCTTATTTTTTAAACGCCAAGCTTTTGCTATTTGTTTCCTTCACTATTTTGCTTACATTTGTAGCCCTCATATTGAACTTGTTGTCTCTTGTTCGCGAATAGGAGAAGTTTCACGATGATATACTACCAAGTTGCCCCTCACCTTATTTAGTTATTTCTAATATTATTTCTAAACGTTTGAGATAGCAGGCGTCAACTTCTAATATATTTTCCTCCACGCAATTTTCAGGCTTGAATATATAGATGCATATCGCGCGCGCGCACACACACACACACACCACACACACACACACACACTATATATATATATATATGTATTGATTGATTGATTGATTGATTGATTGATTGATTGAGCACTCTGGAAGAATGGTAGATTTTGAAAAATCAGTAGCTACTCTAGTATCCACGCATCGTTCATTCATTAATGAATTAGAACACTCTCGGCTACTGGCGTATGTTTACATGATATATCAGACGCTAAAAGTCTGCTTTCTTCTACCAAGCGCTCATATCTCAGAGGTAGAATCGCAGGCTGATGTCAATTCGGTCGGTTTTCCATCCTGGATAGAAGCAATCGGATGTCTAACCGTACTGATGATCTGTGATATAACGAAACAAATCTGTCTGCAGATGACTATATATATGTATTTTTTCCTCATGCTTTGGCTGTAAGGTAATTTTATTTTCAAATATATATATATATATATATATATATATATATATATATAATGTGGGGGGGGATAAAATTACGTTACAGTCAACATGAGGATAAAGTAGCCACATTTGAAAAATAGCATCCTTGAGAATGGCTAGTGAAGTGGCTGAAAATGCTTGGAAAGTCAAAAATTATGGAACATTTTTACATTCCTTATCTACAGTAAAAAGGAAATGTGTAAGAATACTAGAAAAATAAATTCAAAATTAATAAAATCTTCGTTGTCTGTCGCTATTCACGAAACGTTTTATGCTCTCGCCCATTGATTGAGCAGTCTGGGGAAATGGTAGACTCTAAAAAACAGTAGCTACTCAAAGTTATTTATGCATCGTTCTCCAGCAAAGGATTGAACACTCGTGGCTGCTGGTGTTTGTCTACTTTGTGTATATAATACTCTAAAATCTGCTACTTCAACCGTTCCCCAATAGCTTTGAGGTTTCGGCTGAGTTTCAATCGTGGTTAGAGGCAATCAGATGTCTAACCGTACTGATGAAATGTAATACAGAGAAAAAGGATTGTCTAGGGACGACTCTCTCTCTCTCTCTCTCTCTCTCTCTCTCTATATATATATATATATATATATATATATATATATATAAAATAAAACAAAAGTTTCGATATTTAAATCAGTTGAATAGCCATTTCTACGAGGAAATCCTCGCTTCTTCAGCAACGGCGAAACGAAAATTTTATTTACTCAAATTTCATAATTTTCGTTTCGTTGCTGAAGAAGACAGGATTTCCGCGTAGAAATGGCTATTCAACGGATTTAAATATCGAAATTTTTGTTTTATTTTTTATATTTGGCTTTGTAAATAGAATATACTATTTGCATCGAGCCCCCACCTTGATCAATTTTAATATTAATGGCATTGATATTAATTAGGATCGGGTTTTGGGATTGACCTATCTGATCCTTCTTTTGGATTTAAATTATATATATATATATATATATATATATGAGAGAGAGAGAGAGAGAGAGAGAGAGAAAGGGTGGGAGAGAAAGGTTTCATGTAATTACACTCATCATCAGGTAGAAAATATGGTAGCAAGCTATTATTTATCTTATATACACCGAGAGTAGCAGATAATTCTTACCATGGATGTATATTTTCAAATTAAATATTTGTTGTTTCGCGGCAAATACTACGTAGGTGCTGCCAGTGGTGAATGGAAAAGATGGTAATATAATCATATGTTTGCGCAACAGAAAATACAAAGACATGACTGCTCTCTACCTACGAAGGCAGAGGAAAAGAAGCACCTACCATCTAATGCACAGTACTGGCCAAATTCAGACAATGTAAAATAATCGGTAAAGGCTATCATTTGTATATGACTGAAAACTAAATGTACATTTGGACTAGACTGAAAACTACAACTGGGCAACAGTAAATAAAAAGGTATTACTGGACTCTACGTTCTAATGGAAACTCATTAACAGTGGAGAAAAATCACCTACCATCACATGGAAAGTACTGGCAAAATTCAGTCCTTATAAATATGTAAAGGTTGTTATTTGTAGATGACTGAAAAATTATTTAATGCTACAAACAGGCAACAATAAATACAGAGATATCACTGCACTCTACCTTCTAATGACCTTAACACCAGAAAGGAATCAGCTGCTATCAAATGAAAACATTAGGCAAATTGAGGCCCTATAGCAAAGCCGGTAATGGCTGCAGTTTGTTCCTGATTGAAAAAAAATTGATAATGATGTAACGAATGGGTGTCATAACCACGCCTCTCTTTTTTAACACTAGCATCATAGCCCGGAGTTGCCCGTGAAGTTCAGAACATTTTAGTAGTAGGAGAAAATGCTGACTAAATGAATTTAACATAAAAATAAAAATTATTTATTTTGTTAAAGGTTTTTTTTTAATTTTATTTTCTGAAGTATGAAAGATTAAATCTGAAAAAAAAAACACTTAATTAAATTAACCATTGGCACTTTTTTTTACATATTTTTTGTTTGAAATAACACTTTTTTTATATTTCATTTGTTTCAAAATTTCGGGAAAAATATTCACATTTTTTGATGACCAAATGAATTTTTAAATCGTCGAAATAGAAATTAAATATAAAGGCTCATTTTTTAATAAAAAATATTTTAGTCGCGTTTGACACGTGTGATTTGATTTCTGTGACGTAATTTAGCAACCATCTTAGATCTTAAATGTTTTGCGGAGCAAATGTAAACAATCGGCTCCATTGGCCAGAAAGTACAAAAAGTAGGTGTCGACCTGGCTTCCCTGTAGATATGTGTCCCTAGAAATCTGCCTGCAATTTATGTCTCGGGCGTTCACACTATTGTTCACACTATTGTTCTCATATTTATTGCCATATTCCCAGTTCTAAACATGTATATACTTTGGAATTTTGAACCGAAGCCTTTTTCGCCCACCGGTGTAGATTGTTTCACGTGTCATGTCTTTTCTGGATATCTCACTTTAATGTATTTCTCTTTCGTAACTCAGCTCTCCAAGTTTTTGCTCACCTCTATTTTTCAACCAGGTATTGAACTCGTAATTTATAAATTCAAATCACTGGAATACTTCGAAGAACGATTTTACACACCGGGCTGTGCGAGCGTTATGACCAAAACGTCGTTAATATGAGGATAAAGATGAAGACAACAGTCCGTACAATGTAAATAGTGTTAATAGTTGCAATACCACATCTCATAAATGTAGACAAATCCTGAAGATCAGAGCGTATAATGACCAAAACATCATGAATATGACAATGAAAGTGAGGAGAACAGTTCGAACAATATAAATAGTGTTGATAATTACGATACTACACCTCAGAAATAAAGACAGATCCTGAAGAAGGCCAGTGCATCCAATGGCCAAAACATTATGACTATGGCTATAAAGATTAGGATAACTGTCCAAACTATATAAATAGTGTAAATAATTACAATACCACATCTCAGAAATGCAGACAAATCCTGAAGAAGGACAGAGCGTACAATGGCCAAAACATCATCAATATGACAATAATGACGAGGACAACAGCCCGATTTATGTAAATAGTGTAAATTGTTAAGATACTTCATCTCAGAAATATAGATAGATGATGAAAATCTGACTTGCGGATTTGAATATTCAGTCAGTTAAGTGCCATACATGATACACGCTTTGGGCGATCATGTCTCGAAAAAGACATGACTGACTGGGCAGAAGATTATCCAGTAGTAGGTTGCCATTGCTTTCTGCGGTAGACTGGTTACCAGCCAAGGTTAGAGAACCTAATCTGTCCTATCATTTAACCCATAACTTGAGAGAAGAGACAGATTAATACCTTACCCAAAGGTATTTGTGCGTTAATGAATGCAAAGAAATCCAACTGATATTCGAACTCGGCTCTCCGATTTGTCGTTCCAAGTCGATATCCACTGCACCACAACGCACATCCACCATAATTTTAATATTATTGAGTTGATAATATGACATATTTTGGCGCTGTCAACTTAGGTATTGAGCCTCACTTTATTTTGCATTTTAAGCGTTTAGCTAATGTTAATCTTAGCTTTTATTCTCTTATATATACATATATATATGTGTGTGTGTGTATGTGTGCGTGTGTGTGTGTGTGTGTGCGCGTGTGTGTGTGTATATATATACATACATGCATATATATATATACATGTGTGTATATATATATATACATGTATATATGAACATTTATATATATTTGTACATATATTTATACATACATATATATGTATCCATATATATATGTGTGTGTGTGTGTGTGCGTGTATATATATACATACATGCATATATATATACATGTGTGTATATATATATACATGTATATATGTATATTTATATATATTTGTATATATATTTATGCATACATATATATGTATACATATATATATATATATATATGTGTGTGTGTGTGCGTGTGTGTGTGTATATATATACATACATGCATATATATATATATATATACATGTGTGTATATATATATACATGTATATATGTACATTTATATATATTTGTATATATATATATATATATATATATAATTAGTGCAAACTAGTGAGAACATCCTAACGGTGTACTGACGAAACTGTAAAGTTTCCATGAAATTGTTCAGTTAAAGTTACAAAGTGCGTGTATATATACATATGTGTGTGTGAGAGTGATAGAGAAAGAGAGAGTTTAAGCTATCACACTGCCCCTGTTACTTCCCATCTCCAAGAAGTTCTTGCTTGTTGAATAATGGTTTATGACATGAAAGATATCCACCTGTTTATTTTAATTACTTTATTCTGATTTCAAGATTTTATTTCCTGAGTGTTACTAATGAATGCAGAATATGGTAACTTTTTGAAAAACAATCCTTACTCTCTTTTGTTAGCGTAATTTAGAGAAATGAGTTTGAAAGTCAGCTTCCCCTTCTATCATTTAAGAACGATATGTGGAGTCAAATATCTGTGAAGCCCATTCGCATTTCAGAGAGAAATTCAAAGCCACAAACGGTTATTTCCATGTTCAACAATGGGGAAAGGCAGAGAGAAGAACAATGTGCAGTGAACATTCATCCCGTATCTAAGAATTTCTATGAGAAAATACTTTTTTAGAAATTAAAGTATATAAATATATTGGAGGCTAATCAGTAGAGAACTGAATTGACTAGTGAGGAACTGCATTGAAAATGTGCTAATCCCGCAACTCTCAACAGTAAATCTAAGACCAGTGCCATACGTATATTTCACTGATTATCGCGAAGACAATAATAGCACAAGTTGGTGGCAAGAAGGAGAGTAATGAATATGAAGTAAGTTTATTTAAAAATCTACAAACGCGAAAGGTTCTAATGTTTTCATGGTACCCTCGTACGAGGAATAGACTCTTCCACCTCAGATATATAAATTACCTGCGTGATTTCCATCAGGCGGAGAGTATCTGTTCGCCGAAGGGTAGAGTCAGGACTGAGAAAAATTAAACATATTTTCGGCCTGGCTATATGGCCCTCGGGTAACCCACATTAAAAAGGACTTACGCCACATTTTTCCCTAGTGGATGGGTAACTGAATACTGCAGTTACGAGCAGATATAGAGCAGTTGACGGGAGTTAACCAGAGCAGTTAACGACAGCAACTAGCCAGGCAGCGTAATAATACCTACGAACTTATTTCTGTATTACTTATTATTAACACTTCTTTCTGAAATCTTTTTTTTATACTAATTCACAGTTTTGAAATTGTTACCATAACTCACACTCCTGAAGATGACCTCGGAAAGGGATTGAAAGTACTTGGGTACCTTAAGAAATGAATGACAATAACATCTGTCAACGCTACAGCTCTTTTCTGACATTTTTTGATTGTAATACGCAAAAGGTTATTCGTGAGTATAAACGGATTTTATTAAAAATAAGCAAACATATTGTTTGCAATTATTTTTAATCTGACATGTTTCAAAGAAAATTTGCTGCCTAAATACAGACAGACAGACAGACAGACAGACAGACACACACACACACACACACACACACACTCACACACACACACACACATATATATATATATATATATATTGCATGGTTGTGTGAGTGTCTGTACGTGTCAAAAACGCCATGTACTCCAACCTGATTATGTAGAAAAAAATCTTTAAGATGCTATAACGTCATACTTTCGAGAGCCATTTTGAGATGAGATCTCATTATTTATTTAGTAATTGCCTTCCTAAGGCATGGCAACTGGGAAGTCAATTATTAAACAAACAATTAGATCTCATCTTCACCACAAGGACACGGCGTGCCACTTACATTGCAAGAAACTATCCACATTCCCTTTGTATTTCATCAGTGAGAAGTAAGCTCCACTCGAACAGATTCTTCCAAGAAAGCACTGCTACATGGAACCGACCCCCAAAAGGATGTTTTCCCGATCATTATAATCTTAACCTGTTCAAGTTTAGGGTATCTTTCCTTCCTATTCATACAATCTACTTCCTAACATATCCATCACGTGTGTCTCCCGGACCGGCCTTGTACTTGCACAAAATGAACCTTATTATATATATATATATATATATATATATATATACAATCGGACGTCTAACCGTGCTGATGAGCTGTGATACAGCGAAACAGATCTGTCTGCGAATTACTATATATATATATATATATATATATATCTTAGAAAAAGTAGAAACTGATCGGTTAGCCCTTCATTGTTTGTAGTGATTTAATTTATTAAGAGTGCTCGATACTTAACAGAGCATTATATATGGTAATATTTTTATTTTAAGTTCTTACTGTGTTCCACTAAAATACGTTTAATCAAAACTTATAATAAAATTATCATATATATATATATATATATATATATATATATATATATATATATATATATATATATATGAATTTAATGAGATTATATGCGCGTAATACAATGCGATAGTTGGAAATATCTTCTCGCTAGCCAGCTAGCCATTAGTCTATTGTTATCTAATATTGTTCCCCCAATTCAATGCACTAAAGCTAATCAAAATAGGTTGATTACTCTGTGTTGTTTTATGAGTGTGAGAAAAGGCAAGAAATTTCATGAAGTTATGAAGGAAGATAACGGTTAACCTTTGACTTGAAAAGGTCAAGATTGTAGTGATTGGGAAAGCATCACATGGTCTCTTTCTACAAAAATGTGATTAACTCTAGTCTTGAAAATGTCAAGATCTTGGTGATTGTGAAAACAACCTGTTTGGGTTCTGTTCGGCGGATCTTGGGAAAGTTATCTGAATGGAACTTACGCCTTACTATAGGGATAGAAGGAAAAGATAACGGATAAGCCTAGACTTAAAGGAGGTCAAGATTGTAGTGATTGGGAAAACATCCTTGTGGTCGTCTTTTCTACAAACCTATCGATTAACTCTAGTCTTGAAAATGTCAAGATCTTGGTGATTGTGAAAGCAACCTGTTTGGAGTTGTTTCGGCGGATCTTGGGAAGAGATCGAATGGAACTTACGCCTTACTATAGGGATAAGAAAAGGAAAAGATAACAGTTAAAGTCTAGACTAAGAGAGGTCAAGATTGTAGTGATTGGGAAAGCATCCTTGTGGTCGTCTTTTCTACAAACCTATCGATTAACTCCTAGTCTTGAAAATGTCAAGATCTTGGTGATTGTGAAAGCAACCTGTTTGGAGTTTGTTCGGCGGATCTTGGGAAGAGGTTGCTGAATGGAACACGCCTTACTATAGGGATAAAGAAGGAAAAGATAACAGTTAAGCTAGACTTGAGGTCAAGATTGTAGTGATTGGGAAAACATCCTTGCTGGTCGTCTTTTCTACAAACCTATCGATTAACTCTAGTCTTGAAAATGTCAAGATCTTGGTGATTGGCAAAGAGAAACAACCTGTTTGGAGTTTGTTCGGCGGATCTTGGGAAGAGGTTTCTGAATGGAACTTACGCCTTACTATAGGGATAAGAAAGGAAAAGATAACGGATTAAGCCTAGACTTAAAGAGGTCAAAGTTAGTGATTGGGAAAACATCTTGTGGACGTCTTTTCTACAAACCTATCAATTAATACAATTGAAAATGTCAAGATCTTGGTGATTGTAAACGACTTCTTTGAGTTGTTCGGCGGATCTTGGGAAAGTTTATCTGAATGGAACTTGCCTTACTATAGGGACAGAGAAAGGAAAAGATAACAGTTAAGCCTAGACTTAAAAGAGGTCAAGATTGTAGTGATTGGGAAAACATCCTTGTGGTCGTCTTTTCTACAAACCTATCGATTAACTCTAGTCTTGAAAATGTCAAGATCTTGGTGGTGTGAAAGCAACCTGTTTGGAGTTTGTTCAGCGGATCTTGAAGAGGTTATCTGAATTGGAACTTACGCCTTACTATAGGGATAAGAAAGGAAAAGATAACGAACAACAACCTAGACTTAAGGAGTCAAGATTGTAGTGATTGGGAAAGCTTGTCTAACCAAATGGTCGTCTTTTCTACAAACTATCGATTAACTCTAGTCTTGAAAATGTCAAGATCTTGGTGATTGTGAAGCAATATGACTGGAGTTTGTTCGGCGGATCTTGAGGAAGAGGTATCATGAATACGTTTATTACTATACGAGGACAGAAAGGAAAGACCAACAGTTAAGCCCTGAACTTAAAGGTCAAGATTGTAGTGATTGGGAAAGCATCCTTGTGGTCGTCTTTTCTACACAAACCTATCGATTAACTCTAGTCTTGAAAATGTCAAGATCATGGTGATTGTGAAAGCAACCTGTTTGGAGTTTGTTCGGCAGATCTTCAAGTTATCTAGTGGAACTTACGCCTTACTATAGGGATAAGAAAGATAACAGTTAACCCTAGACTTGAAGAGGTCAAATTGTAGTGATTGGGAAAGCATGTTTGTGGACGTCTTTTCTGATATCGGTGTTATAGTCTTGAAAATGTCGAGATCTTGGTGATTGTAAATATAACCTGTTTGGAGTTTGTTCGGCAGGATCTGGGAAGAGGTTATCTGAATGGAACTTACGCCTTACTTTAGGAATGCAGAAAAGGAAAAGATAACAGTTAAGCCTAGACTTGAAGAAGGTCAAGAATTGAAGTGATTAGGAAAGCCATCCTTGTGGACGTCTTTTCTACAAACCTATCGATTAACTCGAATGAAAATGCAAGATCTTGGTGATTGTGAAGCAACCTGTTTGGAGTTTGTTCGGCAGTCTGAGAGAAGTTATCTGAATGGAACTTACGCGGGATAAGAAGGAAAAGATAGCGATTAGCCTAGACTTAAAGGAGTCAAGATTGTAGTGATTGGGAAAACATCCTTGTGGTCGTCTTTTTCTACCACAAACCTATCGATTAACTCCTAGTCTTGAAAATGTCAAGATCTTGGTGATTGTGAAAGCAACCTCATTTGGGTTTGTTCGACGGATCTTGGGAAGGTTATCTGAATGGAACTTACGCCTTACTATAGGGATAGAAAAGGAAAAGATAACAGTTAAGTCTAGACTTAAAGAGGTCAAGATTGTGATTGGAAAGCATCCTTGTGGTCATCTTTCTACAAACCTATCCGATTAACTCTAGTCTTGAAAATGTCAAGATCTTGGTGATTGTGAAAACAATGTTTGGAGTTTGTTCGGCGGATCTTGGGAAGAGGTTATCTGAATGGAACTTACGCCTTACTATAGGGATAAGAAAGGAAAAAGATAACAGTTAAGCCTAGACTTAAAGAGGTCAAGATTGTAGTGATTGGGAAAACATCCTTGTGGTCGTCTTTTCTACAAACCTATCGATTAACTCTAGTCTTGAAAATGTCAAGATCTTGGTGATTGTGAAAGCAACCTGTTTGAGTTTGTTCGGCGGATCTTGGGAAGAGGTTATCTGAATGGAACTTACACTTACTATAGGGATAAGAAAGGAAAAGATAACAGTTAAGCCTAAGCTTAGAGGTCAAGATTGTAGTGATTGGGAAGCATCCTTGTGGACGTCTTTCTACGAGCCACAATATCGATTAACTCTAGTATTGAAAATGTCAAGATCTTGGTGATTGTGAAAGCAACCTGTTTCAGGTTTGTTCAGCGGATCTGGGAAGAGGTTATCTGATGGAACTTACACTTGCTATAGGGATAAGAAAAGGAAAGATAACAGTTAAGCCTAGACTTAAAGAGGTCAAGATTGTAGTGATTGGGAAAACATCCTTGTGGTCGTCTTTTTACAAACCTATCGATTAACTCTAGTCTTGAAAATGTCAAGATCTTGGTGATTGTGAAAGCAACCTGTTTGGAGTTTGTTCGGCGGATCTTGGGAAGAGGTTATCTGAATGGAACTTACGCCTTGTAGAAAGGTCAAGAAGGAAAGATAACAGTTAGCGGCCTGAGGAGCTTGGCAAGAGGTCAAGATTGTAGTGATTGGGAAGAAGCATCCTTGGTGTCCTATATATCGATTAATGAAGTCTGCTTGAAAATGTCAAGATCTTGGTGATTGTGAAAGCAACCTGTTTGGAGTTGTTCGGCGGATCTTGAAGGAGTTATCTGAATGGAACTTACGCCCACTATAGGGATAAGAAAGGAAAGATAACGGACAAGCCTAGACAGAGGTCAAGATTGTAGTGATTGGGAAAGCATCCTTGTGGTCGTCTTTTCTACAAACATATCGATTAACTCCTAGTCTTGAAAATGTCCAAGATCTGTGGAGGTGATTGTGAAGCAACCTGTTTTGGAGTTTGTTCGGCAGATCTTGGGAAGAGGTTATCTAGATGAACACGCCTTACTAGAAAGGGATAAGAAGGAGAAAAGACAACAGTTAACCCTAGACGAAGAAGGTCAAAATTGTAGTGATCCAAACTGTCCACTTGTGGACGTCTTTCTAAACCTATCGGTCAACTCTAGTCTTGAAAATGTCAAGATCTTGGTGATTGTAAACAACCTGTTTAGGTGATTTCAGCGGATCTTGGGAAGAGGTTATCTGAATGGAACTTACGCCTTACTTTAGGGATAAAAGAAGAAAGATAACAGTGCTTCATAGACTTGAAAGTGGAGGTAGTGATTGGGAAAGCATCCTTGTGGACGTCTTTTCTAGAATATCGATTAACTCTAGTCTTGAAAATGTCAAGATCTTGGTAGTTGTGAAAACAACCTGTTTGGAGTTCGGCGGATCTTGGGAAGAGGTTATCTGAATGGAACTTACGCCTTACTATAGGGATAAGAAAGGAAAAGATAACAGTTAAGCCTAGACTTGAAGAGGTCAAGATTGTAGTGATTAGGAAAGCATCCTTGTGGACGTCTTTTCTACAAACCTATCGATTAACTCTAGTCTTGAAAATGTCAAGATCTTGGTGATTGTGAAAGCAACCTGTTTGGAGTTTGTTCGGCAGATCTTGGGAAGAGGTTATCTGTACGCCTTACTATAGGAAGATAAGAAGAAAAGGAAAAGATAACAGTTAAGCCTAGACTTGAAGAGGTCAAGATGCAGTGATTGGGAAAGCATCCTTGTGGACGTCTTTTCTACAAACTATCGATTAACTTCTAATGCTTGAAAATGTCAAGATCTTGGTGATTGTGAAAGCAACCTGTTTGGAGTTTGTTCGGCGGATCTTGGGAAGAGGTTATCTGAATGGAACTTACGCCTTACTATAGGGATAAGAAAGGAAAGATAACAGTTAAGCCTAGACTAAAGAAGGTCTAGATTGTAGTGATTAGGGAAGCATCCTTGTGGTGTCTTTTCTACAAACCTATCGATTAACTCTAGTCTTGAAAATGTCAAGATCTTGATGATTGTGAAAGCAGAAAACCTGTTTGGAGTTGTTCGGCGGATCTTGGGAAGAGGTTATCTGAATGGAGCACCCACATACTTACTATAAGGATAAGAAAGGAAAAGATAACAGTTAAGCCTAGACTTGAAGAGGTCAAGATTGTAGTGATTGGGAAAGCATCCTTGTAGTGTCTTTTCTACAAACCTATCAGATTAACTCTAGTCTTGAAAATGTAGTCTTGGTGATTGTAGAAAGCAACCTGTTTGGAGTTTGTTCGGCGGATCTTGGGAAGGGTTATCTGAATGGAACTTACGCCTTACTATAGGGATGAAGGAAAGATAACAGTTGGCCTAGACTTGAAGAGGTCAAGATTGTAGTGATTGGAAGCATCCTTGTGGTCTTTTCTACGGCCTATCGATTAACTCTAGACAAAATATTCAAGATCTTGGTGATTGTAAGCAACCTGTTGGAGTTTGTTCGGCGGATCTTGGGAAGAGGTTATCTGAATGGAACTTACGCCCCACTATAGGGATAAGAAAGGAAAAGATAACAGTTAAGCCTAGACTTGAAGATTCAAGATTGTAGTGATTGGGATTCTATTCCGCAAAGCGGCAATTCTTGGAAAAAAGCTGTCCAAATGGAACTTATATATTACTAATGAAATACGAAATGAAAATATAAAGTTGAACCCTAGATTTGAAAAGGTCAAGATTGAAATCACTTTTCAGCTCATCAGGCAAGTGAGTACTGGACTTCTCCTGTAATACTCCAGTTTTAGTCTGAATCATGGTGAGTAAAACTGGTACAACCTACCATTTTTCAACATACTAACCAGTTGCTAAGTACTCATGCTAAACAAAGCAAATTTTAGTGAATTTGTAAAACTTTTTAATCATTTTACCACAAGAAGGGAAATAAAGCTACAAAAACGCAAGGAGGTTTTTGACTGTGAGTGAATAAGCGAAACCAATAATATTAATTATAGAGTACAATAAAATAACATGAATTAAGGGGACAGAAGATAACGATCTACATTGTGAACGAACATACGTAACAGCAGACCTAGCAATTGATTCAATATAATATTTCTGTTTCATGTCAGCTGAAAACGTTTGTCCGAAAAGTCACTCTCCTGAAGGTTAGCGTCAGGTATAATGATGAAAGGCACACACACACACACACACACACACACACACACACACACACACACATATATATATATATATATATATATATATATATATATATATATATATGTACTAGCAGTATAGATCGGCGTTGCTCGGGTGTAATGAAAGCTTTAAAACTAATCCATGGTCCTGGAGCTCAGACTCTTTGGACGTTGACACGAAAGACTAAAAAGCAATAGCTGTTTCCAGTTAAAGCGAAACCGTAGACTGAAAGAAAAATAAATGGATGTAAGTCAAATTTTGATTTCCTGGTATCGATATCAAATAAATTTGTTTCGTCGTAAACTGAATTTTGAAGGCTAAATAAGTCCTCTGAGTAAATGATATCATGGCTGAGACTAAGAACTACAATTATACCTACTTAGAGCCAAACCCGAAGCAAAAACTAAAATAAAAGGGCTGAAAGAAATATAGACATAGAGACAGATAAACAGACACACACACAAACATACTGCCTTTTATATATATATATATATATATATATATATATATATATATATATATATATATATTATCGATTTTCTGCACTATTGTAAGAACTGCAACCTTGAAACTTGTGAATATCGTTTCTTATGTGTTTGTCTATGAGTGTATCAAATTTGATGAAAATCGGACCACGCACACGCACACACACACACACATACACACACACAGACAAAGTTCCATTTATTGATGAGTTTAGATATATATATATTTCACTTCTAAACGAGTTAAAAATGGAAAATATTCAAAAGTACTAAAATATAATGGCAGAGAACCCTTTTTAATACAAATGTGTACTGGTCTAACCCTATTTGGACCAAAAACTAAGTATTAAACAATCAATCAAGCAATCAATATATATATATATATATATATATATATATATATGGAGGGAAACACTAATATGAAAAGGAGATATCGTCATAAAGTTTTCCGTTTTTCTCTATTTGCATATGGTTGCACAGCTGCTGAAATTTAAAACCAGGTCTTTCTTTCTCCAATATAGATTGCCTTCTAGTGTTGATGAACTCCACCCCCCACCTCAAAGCAACTGGTTATGAAGCGATAGATATCCGCTTTCGACCATTCTCCAAAAATAAACACTACACACATACATAAAAGTGATATTTTGTCAGCATTGCATCGCATTTTTTTGACACTCTATTTGAATGGCTATTGATGGTAATTTCGCTTGATTGAGAAAGGAGAGTTACACATGCCGCCTTCTTCAGCGAAAGGTTTCCACTAATATGAAGTCACATGCAATTAACAACATTGATGTATAGTCTAAAGAGTGTTTATTCTTTGTGTGTGTGTGTATGTGTGTGTTTTTGTTGTTTGTTTTGTTTTGTTTTTTTACAGTGAGGTTCATCCTGTACAATATTTGGGGCCACTTCAGGTCAATGTCTAGTTTAAGAGGCAGTTTTTTTATCGTTTCAACCCAAGCAAGGCTGCTACATAAGAGTAAAAGTTTACACAGGAGGAAAGCGAAGAGAAAGACGAACCAGTTACAGGGGGTATCAGAGAAAGGGCAAGAGAAGGATGAGAACACAGGTGTGAAGACAGTTGCAAAGGTAGAGAGAAAGGCAAAGAACAAGATATACACGGTGATGTAGAAAGGACTGGAATCAAGTGGATAAGAGATGGGTATTGACATTGCATTTAAATTTCTGGAGATTGTAGCCGTCAGTTAAGTAAGTATATGGAAGGGATTTCCACAGGCTGGAAGTGCGATAAAAGAAGCAGATGAAGTAGAATTGTCGGCTGCATTTGGTTGATCTAATTGTAAATGGGTGAGACCTTGTTGCCAGTCTGGTGGCACGAGTAAACTCTTGTGGCGGGGGGCACCAGTGACTTAAGTTCGTCGGAGCAGAAGCCATGAAAATATCTGTAGAACAGACCGAGGGAAGCCACATCGCGCCGGTGAGAAAGGAGCTGGAGTCAAGCCGCCAAATCGGTACCTATTGCATTACAGTTTCTCCTTTGGAGCCTGTCGAGAACACTGATATGAACAGCAGGGGCGCCTGACCATATATGACAGCAATATTCCATGCACGGTTGATTTGTATATGTGCACGGATAGGAGTGAAAGGTAACAATTAACTCTAGACTTAAACAGATTATGATTGTAGTGGGCATTAAACTAGTGTCTTTTAAAGTCTCACTCTGTAGATTCAAGTTGCAAATCAAAAATATATTTTCTGTTGTCAATCCCGAGAGGAATTGTTCATTCAAAAATTCGATAGGAGACATTTTACGGCAAATTCCTCATCGTCCCTGAGTTGCGAAGATTATTTCTCCTATCCAGTAGAAGAACTCTCAGTATCACTCGTTAATATCTTAAGCCAGTTGCATTTACGAATTTATCAGGGACGTCATAAACTCGGGCTATTTGAAATATTCAGCCAATACTGTTGGAAACCCCCAAATGCGAATACTGCCTTCAGTTTATAGTGTCGCATTTTCTCCTTGGTTGGTGTGAAACGATTACGAAAAAAGAAGACTTCCACAGTTTAAGTAAATTACTTCGATTTTGCAATAAAATAAAAGATTAACTCTTAAGATCCACTGAGTAAAGCTTCTGATAGTGTCGTGAAAACTGCTTATATTTTTTGGTACGATACGAATTTAGATACTAGATTAGCAACTAGGTCCCACTCTTTTACAGTGAAACCGATGAAATGTAACCGCAATTTCTACTCCAACAGCTTCTTTTCTCGCACTTCCCGCCTGTGGAATTCCCTTCCGCATACTTGCTTCGCCGACGGCTACAACCTCCGGGAGTTTAAATGTAAGGTCAATAGATACCTCCTAACACACTAACTCGCATCCATTCACTCAAACACTCTTCCTATGTACCTCCTTACTCGTCTATCACCCCCCCCTTCTGACATTTCCTATATCCAATCGCTCTATGTAACCCCCTGCGCTATAGTGGCAGTGGAATGCCTTGCTTAGGGTGAAATGATAAAAACAAAACGAATGCATACATAATAAAAAACGAAAACAGCACGGCTTACGACAGAGGACCTCTGATGCCTGTGACCCTAATGAGGTAAATTAAGTCATACATCTCAAAATTTAATTCCTTAAACATCATATATTAAAATGTAATTAATAACTTCATACCAAGAAGCTTAATAAAGCCAATAAAACGCAATGAGTTACTGAATGTGAGGAAATATGAGAAAAAGAAAAAGAAAAAGAAAAACAAAAACAAGATTAAGGAGAGAGAACAATAAAAGAATAGGGATAAAAAAAAAAATTTATTGATTTCTGAAAATCGAAGTTGACGGATAACAAGGGGGCAGAAAAGAGTTCTACAAGAGTAAAGTACGGTAGAAAGAAATATTAACATAAAATTTACGGTTACATCTTGCCATTTCAACTGTAAAATTATGAGCCAATCTAGGAGTACGCTTTCATTCATAAAGTCTAGGTACCAAAAAGAAACAATTACCATGAAATTATTCATAGATAAAGAACTGGGAAGCAACATTTTGGCAGCAGGAACGTGAATGAAGCCACGAGAAGAAACTGTTAGCATAGAACTTACGGTTACATCTAGCCATTTCAATTGTAAAATGATGAGACCTTGCCGCCAATCAAGTAGTACACTTAAATTCATCAAGTTTAGGTACCAAAGAGAAAATTTCATTAGAACAATTACCATGAAAATATACATAGAAAAAGCACAGGTAAGCTACGTTACGACGGTGGGAAAGTGACCGAAGACATCAGGTCAGGATCAATAATATTGCAGATTCTTCTTTGTATTTTATCTAGAACTTTCAAATACGTAGCAAGAAAAACTAAAAGAGATGTGACAGCAGTATTCAATGCATGTACGAATATTAGACTTATAAATATGCTATATTGATTCTAACGAGAAATAAATGTCGAACACGTAACAGTGAAACAACTATCCTAATAGCAGCTTTAGTATTTGATTCAATAGAATCTCTCCAATTCATGTAAACAGTAGATGTGAGCTCGAGAAGTTGAAGAGTCACTCTGCTAAAGGTTAGAATTATCGCATAGTAATATTTATATTACAAAATTTTACCAAGAATTTGAAGGAGTGTTTTTTATTTTGTTTTGTGCCTGTTTTATTCTTTCTTGTGTTTGTTTTTTTGTTTTTTGTTTGTTAGATTTTTTTTTTTTGTTTTTTTCTTTTGTTTTTTTTTAAGTGAACGTTGTAAAAGAACGAATATTTGGTGATATCATTTAGCTAACATTTCGCCTCGGAATAAAGCGATGACAAATAGCAGAGTGATCAATATGTCACTGTAGATTTTAACGTACCTTTGCAAAAAAAAAAAAGCTCGCAGACGAAGAGAGTATTTTTATGCGTGAATGCTTCTAGTAAAAGTGATTTGCTACAAAAATAAAGCAGGGTTGATTCGCTGGAAAAAAAATATATATATCAATCTGCCTTTCTCTGTACAAACCTGGAAGACAAGACAGATGTAGAAATACAGAAATATGTCTGTCGAACAAACATTAAAAATATATATATTAATTCTGAAGAATAAATATTCAAATATTTTCTTCTATAGTATGTTTTTGTGGCATTGATAGATAGATAGATAGATAGATAGATAGATAGATAGATAGATAGATAGATAGATATGACAGCATAGTCCAGTTTAAGCCAATTCATCTCTCTTTTTTTATTATCTCTCTCTTTCTTTCCCTCTCGCTTTCTTTCCCTCTCTCTCTCTCTCTCTCTCTATATATATATATATATATATATATATATATATATATATATCCGAGTGAATAAGGAACGAAGAAAAGTTTTACAACGTCCAAAACGTTAATTTAAAACAGTGCTCGAAATATAATATAGAGCTGTGAATATTTATAATAAATTATAATTTAGAACATGTACATTTTTTTTATACACTACAAATAGTACACTTTGTTTCGACACTGAAATCACAATGTCTCATCAGGTGGTGTGGAAAGGAATGGAAAGCCTTTCCTAGCCTTTCCATTCCTTTCCACACCACCTGATGAGACATTGTGATTTCAGTGTCGAAACAAAGTGTACTATTTGTAGTGTATAAAAAAAATGTACATGTTCTAAATTATATATATATATATATATATAATTTGGAAACGAGTTATTTCGTGACCTAAGTTTCTACCTTTCGGTGTTTTTAGGCGATTTACAATAACTGATTTTACCGTTTTGCTAAACGCTCAACTAGAAGGAATCTTTTACGAAAATGTAATTTTCAAAATTAGAAATTACTTAAAGGTCTTAAAACACTTTCATCCATGATTGTATGATCCTAGTAAGTATTTATTGGTATGGTTACACTTGTGCATAATTTCTTTTCATAACAGTCAATTTTATCTCCTAGCATAATCTGCCTATTTTACCAAAATTTGTAAGGTTTGGCTGTTTTTACTATGCTCCAAGTTTTATCAGGGTTTTTTTTTCATATTATAATTTTAATTTCCACACGTGTCTAGTGAGTTTTATACAATATTTTATGTTTTTCAGTTTAAATGTAGACTTATGGTTATTCCATCTAATTTTAAAACTGTCTTTAGTAGATCCCAAATATGTTCTACTTTGACCATTTATGTCATGTAGTTTTCCTTTGTACATAATCCCATTTGTATGAGAAAGTCCGTTAAGTGAGCATTTATTTTTGTCCCTACAGTTACATTCCTTGTTAACGATGTTGTTTCATACGTTTTTGTTTAGGTTTCTGGCATTTTGTTGGGTTTTTTGGGGTTTTTTTCTAAATTACTACTGCAGCTATAACTCAGCTTGATTGAATTCCTATTGAAAACTTTGTTTAATTCTGAGCATTTTGGAAAGTGTCTATCGATTAGTTTACAAAAATATTTATCCTCTTTTAGTTTTTCCTTCTAAGTTAAATGGTGGGTTGAACAAGATAATGTTTTAAATTCTATTATTGTTTTTTATTTGTCTGCTTGGTTGGGGTTTGCATTATACAATGTTCTTATGATCAGATTTAAGCTTTTTTGTAGTAGCAGGCATATTGATATTTTGTTATACTTGCTAATGTGTATGTGTATGAATATATATATATATATATGTGTGTGTGTGTGTGTGTGTGTGTGTGTGTGTGCGTGTGTGTGTGTGCCACAAAAACACATCATAGGAGACAATATTTAAATATTTATGGGTCGTTTAAAGACTTACATATTCTAGCTTTTTATTAAATTTTCCAATTTAATGTGGGAGTTTTATTTGTTTAGATTTCAATAATATTTCGATAGAAATGTTCTATTTCTGGACTTATTATTAAATGAAGACGTTTGTACATATATATATATATATATTGTGTGTGTATTTTGGCAGCATTTTTTCATTAATGCAGGTTTCATTGAATAATATAGACAAGTTTTGTCTATTAATTTTGTGTAGGATCCGTTCATACCGTCTGATATACTTGATGGTGATGTCGTTGAAAGACAACAAAAAATCACAGTAATTGTTAATTTTTTTATCAGGTCTAAGCTTTCGGCTCACATAAGCCATTATCAAAGAGAAAATATTAACACACAGTAAACATAGAACATTTAAGCTATTAACAATAAAGAGAATATGGACTTATATTTTCAATTCAATTCCTGGAGATTATACCTGTCGGGATAGCAAGTAAATGGAAGGGAATTCCACAGGCCAGAAGTGCGAGAAAAAAAGCTGCTGGAGTAGAATTTGCGTTTCACAGTAAAAGGGTGGGACCTAGTTGCTAATCTTGTGGCTTGAGTAAATTTATATTTAGGGGGCACCAGTTAGCCAAGTTCATCGGAGCAGATGCCGTGAAAGTATTTGTAGAAGAGACACAAGGAAGCCACATTGCGCCGTTGAGAAAGTGACTGTATCTGGGCTGCAAAGTCGAGATCTATCACATTACAAGTTCTCCGTTGGATTTTGTCAAAGACACCTAGGTGGATAGCAGAAGCACCCGACTAGTTATGGCAGCAGTATTTAATGCACGGGCGGATGGTAGATTTATATATGTGCAGGTTTGTTTCAGGCGGAAAAAAAACTTCCTAGCCTTAAACAGAGAACTGGCTAGTGAATTTAGCTATATATTCTATATAGTCCTTTCACTTGAGGTATGTTGTGAGAGTTAACCCGAGGAGGCGCAGTGTCTTGCTTTCAGGGAGACTAGCCTGATCCATGCTAACGTAGGGTAGGAGCAATTTTCTGTGATGGCTAATAGATAGCAGCTTTGATTTGGAAGCATTTAAAATTCACGAATCATTTCTTACCCCAGTCCGCCACGGATCGGAGGTTCTTTTCAAGCGCGGCAGTGAGGTTGGGTTTGTCAGCCTCAGCAGATGTTTCATCGATAAGAGAGTAAACTGTAGTGTCGTCAGCGTATAAGCCTACTTGGGATCTTATTACATCTGGGAGATCGTTAATGTACACACGGAAAAGCATAGGACCCAGAATAGAGCCTTGAGGGGCACCCGCGTTCGTATGATAGTATTGGGAGGTATATCCGTTCAATACTACCTTCAATGTGCGATTTGAAAGGAATGATTGGATTAGGTCAAACAATTGTCCAGTTATACCATAACCTCGCAGCTTGCGTAGAAGGCCAGCGTGCCAGACTCTGTCAGACGCTTTGAAGATATCTAGGGCAACAGTTCGTGCTTCGCCGTTCTTGTCGAGAGCCTGGTGTATATATTCAGTGATAATCGTGAGCATATCAGCAGTAGACTTGGTGAAGCGGAAACCATACTCTTTGTCAGAGAATGGTCTGTGGGCTGTGAGATGTTGAACCACCTCGGCGTTGATGATGGCTTCGAACACTTTACCAAAAATTGGTAGGAGGTTGAAAGGGCGATAATTAGAGAAGTCAGAGGGTTCACCAGTGTTTTTATACATTGAAACTACGGAGGAAGACTTCCAGCACGCAGGAAAGCAAGAAGCAGAGAGGTAAGTGTTTGGAGAGAACAGAGGAGAGTTCAGGGGAACATTTCTTCAGGACAATGATTGGGATTCCGTCGCCGCCGCTCGCTTTATAGTGGTCAATCTTTGAAATTATGTTAGAGACCAAAGAGGGGGTAAAGTGGATGTCATACAGTTAGGCCTCAGTTCGGGGTGAGAAGTCGGGTACAGATACTCTAGAAGAGTCCTGTGTCGAGTTGGCGGAGAATCTGCAAGCAAAGCACTCAGCCCTGTCTGTTGATTAGGGGAGGGATTGACGGTTTTCTATTTTTTAGTAATATCTTAGTTTTTTCTGTATCCCAACCTGTTTTTGAACAAAAAAGATAAAAAGAAAACATTTTATATTTTTAACTTGACTTAAAGGGACCTTTGAGTGTCAGTCAGTTAAGTGCCATACGTGATACACGCTTGGGCGATCATGTCTCGAAAGAGACATGACTGACTGGGCAGAAGATTATCCCGTAGTAGGTTGCCATTGCTTTCTGCGATAGACTGGTTGCCGACCAAGGCTATAGAACCCAATCTCTCCTGCTATTTAACCCATAACTGGAAGGGAGAGACGGATTAATACCTTTCCCAAGGGTATTTGCGCGTAAGTGAATACAATGGATTCAACTGGAATTCGAACTCGGCTCCCCGGTTTCTCGTTCCGAGCCGATATCCACTGTACCACAACGCACATCGTTTGAGTGAAATTCTGCTATTGTTATTTTTATTCGGAATGTATTTATTCTTGTCTTTCATTTAAATCTTAATTTATTAAAATTTTAATATCTATTTATTAAAATTTTCATATCCATTTTATTATTTTTTAAAATCTATTATATTATTATGTGCTAATACAATTTTAATATCATTACAAAATTTTAATATGTATTTAATTATTCAATATCGATTTAGTTATTTTAAGAGGTATTTAATTATTACATATTTATTTAATTATTTTAAGATGTATTTAATTATTATTATTTCATAATATAAAACAAATTATTAGATATATGTAAGTTATTGTCTCCGGCTATATCGTGTTGAATACACCGGTTCCCGTCCGATCACCGCAGTTAAGCAATATCGAGCCTGGTCAGTACTTAAATGGGTGAGCGTTTGGGAATACCAGGTGCTGTAAACGTAAGGACCAAGAATGGTTCACCGGTCCTCCAGGTTTAGGGTGGGGTTGGGTGCAGGGCTAACAACCCTACCCCGTAAAAAAACAGTTTGTTACAGCAATAGAAGTTGCTGCCCTATGCACCATCTGGGCGTGATAGATAAATGATGATGAAGTTTTTTGATTATGAAGAATCTTTTTTAACCATATTCCAAGGTGAACATTTTGCAATGTCTGTATATGTCACTTTTTTATTACGTTTGTTTCAGAGATTTTTATTCTTAAGAAATTTAATAATATATAGTTTTTCATATAAACTGAAGTTAATACATGATATAATTTAATTATAATGCCAATCAGAAGGGACAAAACGACTACTCAAAGAATTTTTTTAATTTTAGATTAATTATTAGGAAATTAAATTAAATTTTAACCTATAACGGTATAAATAATAAAATAAACAGGTCAGATATAATATACGTCAAAAGTAAACCTTAGAATTAAAAAGGAAAATAGATTTAAGAACGGGAAGTTATATTATAATATAAATTAATTATAAGTTTAATAAAATTTTAAGGAATTTAAATTATAGATTAATTATTAAGAAATTAAATTTAAATTTATGACGGCATTAATCTCAAAACAAACGCTAGAACTAGAAGGAATATAGATTTAAGAAAGGGTGGTTATATTATAATACAATTTAATTGTACGGTTAATTAGAAAAAAAAGAAACAACTATATATTTATTTAGGGATTTAAATTTTAGATTAATTTTGGGGAAGTTTGTATCGAAATTTAAATTTCTGATGACATTTGCTTATAAATTTAAAAGCGAATTTCGCTTAGGATATTTTAATTTTTTAATTTTTTCTATTACACATAGATTGCATCTAAAGGTTATTTGGGATGTCAGCCGAAACTATTTATCTCCAACTCACTATAGGGTTAAATCTCTTCTTTTTCATTTCAAGAAATGAAAGTTTAGAATTTTAGATTTGGGTTAAAAAAAAAAAAGGTGGGGGGTGATTATAGGAGTTTAAATTGTTTAAATTCTTCCGCCGAAATTCCAATGTAAACTTAATAATTATGTTATTTTGGAGTTTTTAAAGTTTTTAAAGATAAACACACGTTCACGTGATGTCCAATCGCGTGCGTCACATGATAGCTTTTAAGAAGCTATCATGTGACGCACGTGATAGATTCTTTAAAGTCAAGTGGCCGAAAGCGCTTGGAAAGCCAAAAATTATGGAATATTTTTACATTCTTTGTCTCCAGCTAAAAGGAAACAACTAAGAATACTCAGAAATTTAAATCAAAGCTTAATAAAATCTTCCTTTGCAGTTGTTTTCAATAAAATATGTTTAAAAGACAGAATGCTGCCCAAATATATACATAGATACACACACACACGCACACACACGCACACACACACACACACAATGAATGAATGAATGAATGAAAGGAAAAATATTCTCCATCTCCGAAAGAGATGCAGCATTTTTTTTTTTTCATACTAAATCTTTTTTTTTCTCCTGACTTCGCCAGACTTTGCGACGATTTAATCCGTAATAAAAGGAAACGTGCACCAGAACACGGGCTGGAGTTCCAGATCTCATTCTTCTACAAATTCCCCTGCGTAATGGGTAATTGCTCCTGTGAACAGATCTATTATTTCAATCTGAACGAATCTCGGTTTCAACCGGAGGAGAAATTGAGCTTAGCGCAATGGAATAAAATTAAAAACAAAAAGGACTTATAAGGCAATACGAACTGATTTGCTTTTATTTTTTTTATATAAATTCTTCCCTTTTTCAGCATGAGACAATTGCATATTTTTTACTCGCTAAACCCATTTCAATACGCTTACAATTCTAAAACAAATAATATTTTTCATGATTTCTTCATTTTTTAAATTTGTCAACTATTTTATCTTGAACGTTGAAAATATAAAGTTTTCTGAAGATATAAAACAAAATAAAACCTGTTCGTTTTTTTTTGTTTTGTTTTTTTTAACTAAAAGGTTTTTTAGCGCCAAATTTATTGGCTGACAGCTGAGGGCGGTGTAATTTATAACTCTGGTGCGTTCAAAAAACAGTCATTAAACTTTTCTAGATTGAACACTATCTAACGCAGTATGTTCTCAACCCTGGCCCATATAGTCGATTGGTGTTCATGTCACATTACTGGGCATGCATGCAAAAAAAAACTAAACCGGGGTCCACGGTAATATTTTATTCGTCTATGGATCCATTTAACTGAAATTTATACAGTAACTCACTTGCTATTCTTGCTTTCCTGACGGCTACAACCTCCAGAAATTTAAATGCAAAGTTAATACTCATCTACTAACCACTGGCCTCTAGCTCTCTCCCCTCCCCTGTATAACCTTCCCTTTCTCTCCACCTATGTATCTGTCATCGCACCTTCTTTCTCAGCTTTCTATTGTTCCTTTCTAACTAGCTTGTACTCCTCACTCTTTTCTAATTAATCTTTTTACATTTATGTAACCCCCTGCATATCAGTGGCGTTTCCGCCTTGCTCGGGGTGAAATGATTAAAAAAAAAAAAAAAAATCTACGCCATATTAAAATTCTTAAACAGATAACTCTAAAATTAACAGAAAACATGATCAACTGATGTATGTTGGCGACCCTTTACTTTTTTCCCAAGGTTTTCATTTTAAAAGTTGAATAAAAACTGAGAAGGATATATAAATGAAGGGTTATATATCTAAAGATTATAATTTATTACATAAATTAATTTAATATAGTTATAAAGTAAAATAAAATATTACGATATTACTATAAATTAATAGACTTAATATAAAGAGACTCGACATTGTGAAAACGGATGATCTTCGACTTATAAAATAAAATATTACGATATTACTATAAATTAACAGACTTAATATATTAATATAAAGAAATAGACTCGACATTGTGAAAACGGATGATCTTCGACTTATAAAATAAAATATTACGATATTACTATAAATTAACAGACTTAATATATTAATATAAAGAAATAGACTCGACATTGTGAAAACAGATGATCCGCGACTATCATTGGCACCAATGAAGCCAAATATAAAACATATCGCAGAATATCAACCACAGGTATCTCATTAAATAAATCAGCATTTTTTTCTTTTTTATTAGACAGGAAAATTTCGCCGTCATATTTAACAAAATATATTTAAGAAAGGTTGTTGTTTAAATATACATTAATCAAATATATTTACAGTACTGTGCACAAGTATTATGACAATTACTATCTTATCTTTTATGAGGCATCAAAATAAAGTTTAAAATCACCCCTGTCCTAACACTTTTGTTCACTACTGGTAGTGTGCAAAAGCATTAGGACAGGGGTGATTTTCCTAAAAGCCTCACTGAAATTCAAATACAGGATGAAAAGCCAAGTAATTTACTAATAAATATTGATTATTTAAAACTAGGTGTAAAATAATTAAAATGTATTACAATGAAGTTATATTTAATTTTTCCTATTTTCTATTAAACAAGTTATTTTGAAACTACTCATTATTCTATTATCCTTGGATATGACTGACTTTTTTCACATTTCCCCCTACTCTCGAATTGATAAATCTAATGTTACTTCGCAAGACACACTTTGGGAACAAATACAAGCTGCTTGGCAGAAGATACCATTAGATACGTCGAAGAAGCTTGTGATGTCAATGCCTGACAGAATGAAGGCTGTGATCAAAGCAAAAGGCTATTATACTAAATATTAAATTTATTTTGTAACAAGTATTTTTTCTTGTTAAAGCATTTGTTGAGCAAATCAAATAAAATTACTTCAATTAAATTGAATATTTTCTGTCAAAAACATAAAAGATAAAATAATTCTTATCCTAATACTTTTGCACAGTACTGTATATATGTATGTACGTGTGTTTGTGCATATGTATGTGTGTATGCTTTATGTGTGTGTCTATATGTGCGCGTCTGTGTCTGAAAACGTCTGACTTTATTCTTTTAACGTTTAAATAAAATTATCTGTATATTATATTGTAGTACCTACATGTGTCATGACCTAGAAAGATATATGGACGCACACATAGATACAACAGATGAAACATAGAAAAACCGGACGAAGTCCAGACAAATACACATGATAAATGAAAATAAAACGTCTAACAGAAAATATAAAACAAATAGAGAATTACTGTAAAATATATATCATCTATTAAAATAAATATATATCATCTATTAAAATAAATATATATCATCTATTAAAATAAATATATATTATCTCTTAAAATAAATATATATCATCAATTAAAATAAATATATATCATCTATTAAAATAAATATATATCATCTATTAAAATAAATATATATTATCTATTAAAATAAATATATATCATCTATTAAAATAAATATATATCATCTATTAAAATAAATATATATCATCTATTAAAATAAATATATATTATCTATTAAAATAAATATATATCATCTATTAAAATAAATATATATCATCTATTAAAATAAATATATATCATCTATTAAAATAAATATATATTATCTATTAAAATAAATATATATTATCTATTAAAATAAATATATATCATCTATTAAAATAAATATATATCATCTATTAAAATAAATATATATCATCTATTAAAATAAATATATATCATCTATTAAAATAAATATATATCATCTATTAAAATAAATATATATCATCTATTAAAATAAATATATATCATCTATTAAAATAAATATATATCATCTATTAAAATAAATATATATCATCTATTAAAATAAATATATATTATCTATTAAAATAAATATATATCATCTATTAAAATAAATATATATCATCTATTAAAATAAATATATATCATCTATTAAAATAAATATATATCATCTATTAAAATAAATATATATTATCTATTAAAATAAATATATATCATCTATTAAAATAAATATATATCATCTATTAAAATAAATATATATCATCTATTAAAATAAATATATATTATCTATTAAAATAAATATATATCATCTATTAAAATAAATATATATCATCTATTAAAATAAATATATATTATCTATTAAAATAAATATATATCATCTATTAAAATAAATATATATCATCTATTAAAATAAATATATATCATCTATTAAAATAAATAAGTAAACAAAGACTATTATTGTACTTATATCGTTTTTGTGCTTTAAATAATAATTTCTTTGCAGCCTTTTTCTTGATTCTTCTTCAACGAAGAAAAATACTTTTCATCCTTTTATTTTTATTTATCTTATCCAATCGGTCTTTCAATTCTCGCTGTGAACATCAGAGCAAGCCGTAGGCTTTATATCATAATACAGTAATACCTACCTAGGGGTGTCACGCTTTTGCTGCAATGAGTTGGGTTGGGTTGGGTTAGTTTTGTCTAACGGCATATCAACACCTATGTGGGTTATTTAATGCTAAAAAGGTAGGGTTTTAAGGGTTTTTTTAATGCTCGGTTATAGTCAGAAAGTTGATTTAATCACATTTCGATGAAAAAAAATTTATTTTTATTTTAAAAAACTGAAGATGTCTTCTAGATTTGTATTCAAAAATGTATTGCTGGTAATAATTTTTTTCCTTCAAAAATGTATGATGGCAATTTTTTCCTCCTTCAAAAATGATGGTAATTTTTCTTCTTCAAAATATATTGGTAATATCTTTCTTTCAAAGTGTATATTTTCTATGAAAGTTTACTTTTATGTATATATTTTTATAAAAGTGTATTTTTATACATTCATAGTGTTTTGACCCCAGTTTAGGGGTTAACTATTTTCCCATAGCTAGGACCCTAACAAGTGATACCACTCCGGATCAGGATGGACCCGGGAACCACAGCAATGAAGAGATGGTTCCATGCTGCTCACACCCTCCTAATAAGAGGCCTTGCTGCCGGTTGCAGTTCACCGTATACCCAGGACACTTTTGCTGCAATGAATGAATGAAATTAAATGTATTTTGTAAATGCATTATATTTCCGGAGAAAAATCTTGTAATAAAAGAAAGAATAAGACAACAAAGAGAATTAGCAAAAGAATGACAGAGAAAAAGAAGACAAGAACGATTACGAGCAGAAGAGAGACAAGCAATCCATAAACATAATAGAGAACGAATACAAGCAAAGAGGAATGATATGAATGAAGAAGAGAGATAACGATTACGAGCAGAAGAGAGACAAGCAATCCGTAAACATAATAGAGAACTAATGCAAGCAAAGAGGAATGATATGAATGAAGAAGAGAGATAACGATTACGAGCAGAAGAGAGACAAGCAATCCATAAACATAATAGAGAACGAATACAAGCAAAGAGGAATGATATGAATGAAGAAGAGAGATAACGATTACGAGCAGAAGAGAGACAAGCAATCCGTAAACATAATAGAGAACGAATGCAAGCAAGAAGGAATGATTTGAACGAAAAAGAGAGAGAACTTTATATTTATGACTGTTATTCCAATATTTTGTTAAATTTGTTAAGTTCAAATATTTAACGATGCAATAGAGAAATTTCTATGGATATTTTATTTTCATAGAATTTTCCATACTCATATTTAATCATTGACTGAAGAATTTATCAGAATATTAAAATAAGAAAACCGTTAAATTTTCGCAGGTTAAGACTTGTAAAGATTAATACAATTTATTTTTATTATTATTCCACCATTGTGTCATTTCTTGAAAGCTCGGATCAGATTTATAAATTTGAATTAACCCTTTAAAAGTGTGGTGATACCGACTGAGCAAAAGCGATAGACCGGATGTTTGCTCTCTCACGACAAAAAGAAAAATGACCAAAAGTCGTCTGTGCGCAGGTGGACCCGCGCAGATGTTCCGGTTGAAAAATAAAAATCAATCAAACATTAAATTTCCAGTTCGCGAGCCTACGCGAATTTTATTTATCAGCCAATGGGAAGCTCAGAATCAAATACAAGTGTGAAATTCCAAAAAGCCGAGACAGAAAGCATACAACAGACAGACCGACGGTGACAGGCGAGAGTAATTAATATCTCCCTTGACCAAGTCAAGTGTCTACTATGCTCGTCCCTTCACCTCTCCTTCCTTCTTCCCTGTATCAAAACTACTTACTGACCTAAGGAGCGACTACATCAAAGACATCCCTCATTTACACGCTCCCCACATTCCTAAGCCTTAAATCTCTTTCAGGTTATTATTTGCCATGAACAATTTAACCTTCATTAGACCTATATTCAAGTATTACTTAAATTGTAAAAACATTAATTGATATGTGTATATATAAAAATGTTATTTTTCAACTCAATTTGCTTTTCTTGATTTTATAATCATTTTATGACTTATAGTGGGCTATCTACCACAAGGCCAAATTCCGTTAACCTGCAACAGTATACAATTACCCTTCACTAGAACGGACTCCCACTGCAACTAGAAAAAAAATAGATAAGCAACCCGCTATAAAAGTATCGTTTTTCCTTTGTTTTTCTTTTTTGTTTTTGTTTTTTTTAGCATCTTGGAATTTTACCTGGGCCTCGTATTCATGCATTTGTACTTTGTTCGCTTCCTGTTTACCTGAAAGCTACTTATATTTGGCATAAGCTAAAAAAAAAAGAAAACCTACGCAATCAAAAGATTTTCCCTGGGAGATTGTCTTTCTTTCTCATTGTACTTCGAACTGTCGACTTTTCTTGAGGAAAATTAAGGAAATGTCACTTGGACTAATATCAATTCTTAGAATCAGAAATTCCTTGTTGATATTTTTCCACGCACCAGTGAAGAATTAAATTCTACACTGAATGACAAATATGTGCCGTTCAAAAGCTCACTCTTTAGACCAGTGTTGCTCAACAGGTGTGTCCCAGAACCTTAGGGTCTCGCAAGAGATCGCTAACGATTCTGCGAGAAACAATTATTATTAGATTAATGTATTTTTGAGTAATTCTTGTTTAATATTATATTCGTAAATTAACAATACACATACGGGATATTGTTAGGCAAACCGTGATTATTTTTAATATATTTTTTTTTATCGGTACCACCCCATTCAAGGCAATAAAGCCACTAAAACAACAGCGGTCAGTGGCTGTGAAAGGATTAGGAACACAAACATTAATATTGAACGGGAAGAGAATAATCAGGGGGGCAGTAGATATCGATAGCACTGAATTTAAATTTATGCAAAGTAAAGTTAACTGAAAAGCATGGAACTGGAAGCGAGTTCCACAAGCGAGAAACGCGAGAAAAGAAACTTTCAGTATAGAACGTACGGCTAAATCTAAATAGAAAAAAATGTAAATTAGTGAGATCTTGACACCAGTCTAGTACTGCGATTAAATTCAAAATGTCTAGGTACCATAGTAAAAGGAAGCGTGTTGTAGTGCAGCGGATATCGTCTCGGAACGAGAAATGGAAGAGCCGAGTTCGAATTCCAGTTGAATTCGTTAAATTTACTTAAATGCAAATACCCTTAGAAATTGGTATTAATCCGTCTCTTCTTCCTCCAGCTATGGGTTAAATAGCGGGACAGATTGAGTTCTGTATCCTTGGTTGGTAACCAGTCTACCACACAAAAGTAATGACAAACTACTGAGCAAAAATTTTCTGCCTAATCAGTTATGCCTCCTTCGAGACATGATCGCCCAAGTGTGTATCATGTATGGCAATTAACTACCTGACTGAGCATAGCATAGAGCTCTTCACAACAATTACTATGAAAGTATTTATAGAAAAGATAGAGATGCAGTCTTACGCCGGTGGGAAAGTGACTAAAGCCGATGTGCCAGTTCAGGACAAATAATATTGCTCTTTGTCCTTTGGATTTTATCAAAGAACTCAATGTAAACAACAGGAATACAATTAGATTAGTTTTTTTTTTATAATCGTGTCGCCTTAAGCACGGCATTTTACTGCTACTGTTGTACAGGGGTTTATATCGGAGGAAAGTTATGAGAAAGAGTGACAGGTTACAGGGGGTTCCAGGAAGTGGGTAAAAGAAAGATGAGAATACTGATGAGAGTGTGGTGGAGAGAGAAATGAGCATGAATGAGAGGATGAAGGTTAGTGAGACAGGAGATGACTATTGACTTTACATTTGAATTCTTGAAAATTGTAGCTGTCTGGAAAGCAAGTAAGCGGAAGGGAATTTTCACAGGCGGGAAGTGCGAGAAAAGAAGCTGTTGGAGTAGAATTTGAGTTTACAAATTATTGGTTTCACAGTGGGTGGGACCTAGTTGATAATCTTGTGGTTCGATTAAATTCATATATAAGGGTACCAGTGAGCTAAGTTCATATTTCGTTTTGAAATATTTAGCTTTTAAGTATGTTTGTTGCAATGTTAAGAAACTCTTAAAAGTTTATTCGATTCTTTGGTTGTTGTTTTTTTAGGTGGTGTTCAGATTAAAGTTAGCTGGAAAGCATGGAACCGCAAGAAGTTCCACAGGGGCGAGAAGTGAGACAAAAGAAACTGCTAGCATAGAACTTACGGCTACATCTTGCAAGCTCAACTTCAAATGGATGAGATCTTGATGCCAGTCTAGTCAGTCAGTTAACTGCCATACCTGATACACACTTGGATGATCATGTCTCGAAATAGACATCACTTTTGTCCTGCTATTTAACACATAGGATGAGGTACTGTGCTTAACTTCATAAAGTCTAGATACCATAGTGGATAGTTCAGAGCAATTATAATGAATGTGATTATAGGAAAGGCACAGGAAAGTACATTGAGGTGATAGAAAAGGGACATTAAGTTGTTTATAATATTATCATACGAACGCGGGTGTCCCTCAAGGCTCTATTCAAGGTCCTATGCTTTTCCTTATCTACATTAACGATCTCCCACATGTAATAAGACCCTATGTAGTCATATATGCTGACGACACTACAGTTTACTCTTGCATCTATCAAAAATCTGCTGAGGCTGACAAAGCAAACCTCGTTGTCGAGCTTGAAAAGGACCTCCGATCCGTGGCGGACTGGGTAAGAAATGGCTCGTGAATTTTAATGCTTCCAAAACGCAGCTGTTATCTATTAACCATCACATACAATCGCTCCTATCCCTCCATTAGGAATTAAGAACAGAAATACTAATAACCGAGAACAAAAAGAGTAATCAGGAGGACGGTAGATGGCGTTTGATAGCGTTTGATATTACAGTTAAAGCCGGAAGTGAGACCCACACTTGAGAAGTGCAAGAAAAGAAAGTGTTAGCATAGAACTTGCGGCTACATCTTACCAGCTCAAATTTAAATGGATGAGATCTTGATGCCTGTCTAGTCAGTCAGTAAACTGCCATACGTGATACACGCTCGGGCAATCATGTCTCGAAAGAGACATGACTGACTGGACAGAAGATTTTCCTGCGGTAGTTTACCATTACTTTATGCGGTAGACACTTTCCCAACCAAGGCTATACAGAACCTAATATGTCCTGTTATTTGACCGTAACTAGATGGAATAGACTGACTATTCTCTTTCCCAAGAAGATTTGAGTGTTAGTGGTTGCAACTGGAAATCGAATTCGTCTTTCGTCTTTCGTCTTCATTACATTTTGTCTAAAAATAAGATATTCCCATTATTATCACCACGATCTGAACAAACGTATGCGTTACATGAGTCGCTTTTGTTAGTATTTGATCAACTTTTACTATTCCCATGTGTCACAATAAGTCTTGAAAAAAAAAGATTTTTCTGCCATTTCCTAAACTTTCCTAAACTTTCACCAATGCGTTAGGCATTCTCATCATTGTTTCATCAACCGCCTACTTTACTGTAGTTCTGGAAATAACACTTTCCGACGGCTATTTGATCAACTTTCACGAACTTTGTGGTTAACATTAGCTCTGGAAATAAGTCACCTTCACTGCCATTTCAAATTTTACCAATCATTACAGTGATTTTAGAAATATGTAAATTCCACTATCTTTTGATTAACTTTCATTCACCGTTTGGTATAGAATACTATTGTGAATAGCACTCTGGTTGTGATAAATACAAAAAAAATAAATCTAAATCCTTTGTGAATATGTTAATATTCCGACCCGATATTCACCACAACGCACATCCATGTACTGCGTCTAGTACTGCGCCTAAATTCAAAAATTAATTGAAATTGCCAGTTGAATAAACTACATATTTTAAAGTTATAAGGGGATTTGTTCTCAAGTACAAATAAAATAATAATAATAATTTTAAAAATTACTCGTTCAATAAGCTTAATTTTTTAAAAGTTATTAGTGGATTTGTTCATAAGTACAAATAAAATAAATAATAAAATAATAATAGTAATTAAAAAAAATTCCAGTTCAATAAGCTAAATTTTTTTAAGTAATAAAATGAGCAAATATTAAAGATCTAAACTTATTTATGAATGGAACTCTGTGTGTGTGTGTGTGTGTGTGTGTGTGTGTGTCCGTTACCTATAGACTCCGAAACGGCTGAACCGATTTTCTTAAATGTTTACACAGTTGTACGATAAGCGTCTGCGAGTGTTCTTAGCTAGGTTTTGTATCGAGGTACCAAAGATAAATATCGAAAATCGATAATAAAAAAATTGGGTTTTAGAAGGAGTGGTCCGATTTTAATCAAATTTGATACACTCATAGACAAAGACATAAGAAACTATATTCAGAGGTTTCAAGGCTGCAGTTCTTACAATAGTTCAAAAAATATATATATATATATATATATATATATATATATATATATATATATATATATATATAAGGCAAGAGCAACGCCAGGCTATACTGTTAGTACTGAAATAAACTTAAGATAATTTCAGATATATTTAAGAGTATGGAAGATTCTGGGGTTGCAGAAATTAGTTGTTCACTACGTTGGTTCATTATGTCAGTTTTGAGGATTTTATTTTATAGATTTTTTTCTTGTAAGCAAAGGAAACATATTTCATGTAAAGATTTACATATTGTAGCTATAGTTAATATTTTCCATTTAACAGCAGAAGTTTTATTTGCATCTTTCAATTGCCAGTAGTATTTAGAGAGAGAAGTAGAATTACTATATGCTTTATTGTTGAAAGATAAATTATGCTGGTAAAATCGAGACTTAAAATTATTCTTCGTACATCCGCTATAAGATTTGGTAATATTAGGATTTTCATTGGTAGTGATAGTAGCTTGATATACAATGAAATCTGTAAGGCATTTATTTTACATAGGACATATGTTAGGGTTATGACAGTTGCAGTAACTTGTGTTATTATCATTATTTATTATTATAATTAATATTAGAATGCTGTTTTAGAATTTTATTAATGTGTTTTTAGTCAGTCAATCAGTTAAGTGCCATGCGCGATACACGCTTTAGGCGATCATGTCTCGAAAGAGACATTGTAATATAACAATCCCGCCCCACCCGAGGAAAGGCTGATGCAAGCGGGGGTGTTTTCCGGTCGTTGAAAGGAACGGATGTTTGTTTGACCTTATTTCCGGCAGTAGCGGAAATGGCTACAAGAGGCAAACAGAACAGGTGTCTCTGAGAAATACGTGGGCGTGCGTGGGCGAGGCAAAGCCGGAAGTCCCGGTTTGGAGATTATAAAAAGACCTCGGGGCACGGATTTCACCAGTCAGGCAGAGAGACAGAGGCAGACGAGAGAGCCAGACCAGACCAGAGGAGCAACAGATACGACCCCCCCGTCAACCCTTAGAGGCGCGCTCTCTCACTCTCTGTTCCCTAGGCTACACGGTTCATCGTCGTTAATAAAAATATAATATATATTTTTATATATATGCGTGTTTGTTATTTGTCGCTATATAACAAACATCATTTGGTGCTTAAGTGACTTGCTGTTTTGAAACAACAAAACAGATTGATACGAGGGTTACCACGGTGAGATTGAAAATTCAACGGAATTAAAACTACCGGATAGAAGACGAAAATAGTAAACAACCGGACGACAGCGAGGAAGGAAGAAAAAGAAAAAAAGAAGAAAATATATAGCAGCTGCGCAACTAAGTGACTATGGACAGTCAGCCAAAGTAAGTGACTCATTGATTTAATAGTGTGTGTGTTCTCTGCTCGTGTTTATAATAAGTCCAGTTAGAAAAAAAAATGCATACTTTTGCCATTGAGAAAAATGGATTGTTCGGTAGAGAGATAGGGGGTCAGGAATATATGTAGGGAGTAGCGCATAGGTTGACGGGTTGACGGGGGGTGTTAAAATTGGCAGGGGTGTTAAAGTTGACGAGGGTGTTAAAGTTGACGGGAGGAAGAAAGTTGAAATATTTACCTATCTGTAAGTACAAAACATCTGAGTTAATGATTTATTTTTGTTGTTAAAATTTTACCATATATGTGAAGTGAGTTTACTGGTATGTTGCTTAATCGTACTTTTATTGAGTAAGTAAAGGAAGTTTCTTCTACTCTTTAAAGTGGATAATTGGATTAACTTGTTGATAACAATGTTTTCTTTGGTTTGTGCAGTGTTAGGTTTTTTTTTTTATTTCTTTTCAATGACTGTACACTGCAAAATGATTTACAGGTTCCCATCAATCCAACATCCTCTGTGAATTTTCATTTATGTGACTTGGGAAATATCTTTTGAAGATATATTAATTTCTGAAAACTAGTAAATACCTTGGAGCAGATAAATATGAAGAGATTTAATGAAGGATATGAACAACTCCCGAAGAAGTTGACGATAGGAGTCATTGCTGGCGTGGTCGGCGTAATAATAATCCTGGGAATAATAGCCAGGAAGCGGATTTTTAAGTGTAAAAGAAGCAACAGTGCTTCGGAAAAGGAAATTGAGTTATCCGTTGTGAATAGTACTCCGAGGTCAACGGGTGTTCAACAATCAAATGTCTCTGCGTTAAACAGAGAGATGTCAACAAATCAGATATGCTTGGTTTCGAATCCAGAGGAAGTAGTTCAGGGAATGGAAAACATTGTACAAACTAAGGAACTACGAGTCACGGGTCCATTTTTTTTTTTTTAGACTAAATTAATATAGATGAAATTTCTAATCCTCCACAAGTAAATTGCATGTGGATTAACGTTGGAATCAGGGTAATTTTCTTCATTTTCTATTGAACATTTCTCGGTCAGACTATGAATGATATGTACGGCAGATAATGACCATTTTTTCTGTGTTCAAACATAGTATGTTTGAAATTAAATTAAATTAAATGAGGTTACATGTGTAACAATAAACTCGGGCAGAAGCACGCATGGTGTTGGTCAAAGGTAATTTACTCGATGTTAGTTTGGAAACTGGGGCGTGGTCACCGCCTATAATCACGTGGTTATGCATCGAGGTGTCTATGCTTATGGACAGAGTCGAGAAAGGAAGTGAACATTTTTAAGAACTTTGCCCAATTCTGTGAAAATGGATATTTAAAAAAAAAAAAAAAAAAAAAAAGGGAGGAAAAAAGAAAGAAAAAAAAAGAACAATGAAACATCGAGCTGGTAGAACAATTTTCAAGATGGACACGAACATTGTTGGGTTGCCGATGTAGGCTCCCCTATATTTTTTTTTTGTTTTGTTGTTTTGTTTGTTTCGACACATGTTTTATACTATTGTCGGGCTTGTGTGGCATGGGGAGGAGAGTGAGGGTGTTGCGCTTAAAATGTTCTTAGGTGAACATTTTGGAAAATGGGTGGGCGAGGAATGTAATATAACAATCCCGCCCCACCCGAGGAAAGGCTGATGCAAGCGGGGGTGTTTTCCGGTCGTTGAAAGGAACGGATGTTTGTTTGACCTTATTTCCGGCAGTAGCGGAAATGGCTACAAGAGGCAAACAGAACAGGTGTCTCTGAGAAATACGTGGGCGTGCGTGGGCGAGACAAAGCCGGAAGTCCCGGTTTGGAGATTATAAAAAGACCTCGGGGCACGGATTTCACCAGTCAGGCAGAGAGACAGAGGCAGACGAGAGAGCCGGACCAGACCAGAGGAGCAACAGATACGACCCCCCCCCCGTCAACCCTTAGAGGCGCGCTCTCTCACTCTCTGTTCCCTAGGCTACACGGTTCATCGTCGTTAATAAAAATATAATATATATTTTTATATATATGCGTGTTTGTTATTTGTCGCTATATAACAACATGACTGACTGGGCAGAAGATTATCCCACAGTAGGTTGCCATTGCTTTCTGCGGTAGACTAGTTGCCGACCAAGGCTATAGAACCCAATCTATCCTATTATTTAACCCATAACTGGAGGGAAGAGACGGATTTCCCAAGGGTGTTTGCGCGTAAGTGAATGCAAGGAATTCAACTGGAATTCGAACTCGGTTCCCCGATTTCTCGATCCGAGCCGATATCCACTGCGCCACAACGCACTTCCTAAAAGGAGATGCGCCCGCAGGGGGACTCGAACCCACGACCCTCAGATTACTATTTCTAGGTAATCATTAAAAGTCGGATGCTCTACTGAGCTATGTTTTTTAGTATCATATCGATATTATCGGTGCAGCTATAAGTATGTTTCAGTGTATCAAAAATGTTGCTAAGTGGATTATTAGTTGGGAAATGTTATTGAAATAGATTAAGGAATTTTTTGCCTAATTTGATACTAACCATTTGGTTAAATGGTGCTGTGTACCAAATTATTTTCCTATTCCGATTATATTTGGGATTATGATTAATTTGTTTATGATATTTACTATACTTAATTATTTACTGGCAATTGAAACAAACAAATAAAACTTCTTTCCTTACTGAACTGGCAATTTGTTTAAACTACTATTATTATTTTATTTGTACTTCTGAAAACATATAACTTTAAAAAAATTAGTTTATTGAACTGGTAATTTTTTAATTAATCTTATTATTTTATTTGTGCTTATGAACAAATTCCCTAAAAAGTAAATATTTTAATATTCATTATTCTTACCTTTCTGTTTGTTTAGAAATTCTCTTTGATTTGATTTTATCTTTTCCAACGTTTGAATTCGTCTTTCCGTTTTCTTCTCTTCTCTCTTATTTTTTTCTTTTTTTTTTTTTTTTCCTTTATTGATTTTTTTTTACTTTATCTTTTTTATCTTTTTCTTCTTCCGGTTTAAACGTTTTGACATGTCTGCCTTTCCGCAGCGAAATATTTGTTACACTACTGTCTAGTGAGTCGTGCACACGCCGTTATTAGGGGGTGTTATAACCGTAATTCATCTCATTGGCTGATCTTGTTTTTTCCGCCAATTTTTTATTTTATATATATATTTTAATATCTCCTTATATATATATTACAAAAGAAATTAACCACGTTACTGCCTGATGATGGTGCTTTATAGCTATTAAGTTGCAGTATGCTATTATTAAAATAATAATTATCATATATTTATGGTTTACTTTTGAGAACTTTTTAAAGTAAATATCTAACTGTAGAATATACTTCCATTAGTAACCATTATACATATATTTATATCTAAACTTATTTATAAATGGAACTTGGTCTGTGTGTGTATGTGTGTGTGTGTGTGTGTGTGTGTGTGTGTGTGTGTGTGTGTGTGTGTGTGTGTCTGTGTGTGTCCGTTACCTATAGACTCCGAAACGGATTTTCTTGAAAATTTACACAGTTGTACTATAAGCGTCTCAGAGTGTTCTTAGCTAGCTTTTGTGTCGAGGTACGCCTGATAAATATCGAAAATCGATAATCGAAAAAATCGGGTTATAGAAGGAGTGGTCCGATTTTAATCAAATTTGATACACTCATAGACACAGACATAAGAAACGATATTCAGAGGTTTCAAGGTTGCAGTTCTTACAATAGTGCAGAAAATCGATAATACATATATATATATATATATAAGGCAAGATGTTTGTGTGTGTGTCTGTTTATCTGCCTGTATGTCTGTATTTTTTCAGCTCTTTTATTTTAGTTTTTGCTTCGAGTTTGGCTCTAAGTAGGTATAATTGTAGTTCTTAGTCTCAGCCATGATACCATTTACTCAGAGGACTTATTTAGCCTTCAAAATTTAGTTTACAACGAAAAAAAATTATTTGATATCGATACCAGGAAATCAAAATTTGACTTACATCCATTCATTTTTCATTCAGTCTACAATTTCGCTTTAACTGGAAACAACTATTGCATTTTGATCTTTCGTGCCAACGTCCAAAGAGCTCCAGGACCATGGATTAGTTTTAAAGCTTTCATTAAACCCGAGCAACGCCGGGCTATACTGCTAGTATATATATATATATAGGTAGCGGTCTCTCTTTTATGCAGCTTTCATTAAAAATGAAAGACAAGGTGTTATAGTTTAGTTTTTATCTAATTTTCTTATGTAATCTTATGATTTTTTCTTTTAATAACATTTTTGTCATACTACATTCCAACACCCTTTCATATGAACTCAAAAATAAATTACCTATCCCAGCCGCTAGACTCGTTACCACCACCTCCGAGACTGTTGCTCATATTCCTATTCTTATTCTATGTGCCCTGTTCCTTCTGGACGTAGGTGATCATGGTTTTCCACGTCTCCCTATCCATGGTGTCTCTTAGAGCGCCTTCTTCTGTTACACCATGTTACACCTCGTGCCATCATGCGCCGGTGAGAGAATGACTGCTTCCTTGATTTTTGCATCTCTAATTAGTACTTCGCATCTGGGGTTGTTCTTTTTGGCTACAACCACCCTTTCTGTCTTGCGAATAATAGTTAGTACTTTCTTCTCGCTTTCCTTTACTACCTTCTGTAGGTGTGTATATTCTTTACTTCCTTGTTAGATACCAACACTATGTCATCTGTATACCTTATATTGTGAAAATTGTGGCCTCCAATATGTGGGGTACAGGACACCCGGATTAAAAGGAAGAATTTAATTCCGGATATCCTGTCCTGAAAATACTACACAAATTTCAAGAAAAGACGACACAATAAGAAATGTTTGTATACAATTAGAAAATCGTATATTTAACACATATATACAGAATAAACAATTTGTACAATTCTTTGTATCTTTCGTTTGATGGAAAAGCGTCTTTTGGATTTGAGCGAATGCTCTTTTCTTCTATGTGCCCTGTC
Source organism: Ascarosepion bandense (assembly GCA_037127315.1). Classification (NCBI taxonomy): domain Eukaryota; kingdom Metazoa; phylum Mollusca; class Cephalopoda; order Sepiida; family Sepiidae; genus Ascarosepion; species Ascarosepion bandense. The sequence goes on along the minus strand of JBBBDQ010002296.1, from coordinate 886,474 downwards.
CCTTCAGGACGTAGGCGATCATGGCTTTCCACGTTTCCCTATCCCTAGTGGCTCTTAGCACGCCTTCTCCTGTTACACCATGCAATCCTAGTTCTATCATCCACCTGATTAGATCCTTCAAATATGTTATCTGTTGCTTTCCTCTGTCTATTTTTCCCTCTATCTGGCCTGTTAGTATCAGGTTCTCCAAGCCCTCCAACCAATGCTCATTACTTATTTCCTTTTCGTTTCCATCATTTCCAAGACCTCATCATTGCTCACATTGCTCGATCTATGATATTCGCAGCATCCTTCTGTAGAATCACATTTCAGTTTTCTTCAAGTTTTTCCTTTATCTTTGATGATATTGTCCAGCGTTCACTGCCATATTGAAGAACTGACAACACATAGCAATCCAGCACTCTTTCCTTTGTTTCTAGTGAAATTGTCCTGTCTTTCTCTGCTCTGCTTCTGGTATGCATCCTTGTGCTTTTGGATCTCAAGAATATAAATGTATAGAAGCTGCTGTGACCACAAAGTGAGGGGTCAGTTTATGTATTGATTGTAATATGGAACTGATCCCCCACTTTATATCCAGTATGCTTCTGTAGAACCACATTTTGGCTGCTTCAAGTTTTTTCCTCATCTTCGATGATATTGTCCAGCATTCACTGCCGTATTGAAGAACTGACAACACATAGCAATATTATCAGGATGAAAAGGACACCAAGCACGAATTTAAATGCCGTGATTTAATAAATACATTGTCTACCATGCAAAAACTTATACAAAAACTTCGGATCAACGAACACGAAAGATACTTACGTCTGCAAAAAAACTTTCCAACTCTCTTGTATTACATGGAAGCGACGTAGGAAACATATTAATAGCAAATTGGTTTTTATATAAAAATTATCTGAATGTTTTATTTCTCCGTGCGCTTTCGGCTATACCTTTAGCAATTACCGAGGATGGGTTTTATTTTACGTGTAGCCGAATGTATGTAGTGTTATGTATGTTTGCAGTGTAGTATCTATGTTTTATGTTCCGAACAGGGTAAGCTTGTTGTTAGCGTCTTCGCAGTTGATGTTATTGAGCGTTGGAATTTTCTTTTTTATTAATAATTTTTCCATTAATTTTTTGCATGTGGACAATGCTATGATATTTGTGTTGTCAACAAATATGTTACTGATAGGGTTTGGTAGGTCTGTATTTAAATGAGACTGAATTGGGCTCTGTTCTGGGAGATGCAATGTGAGTTTTCCTGTTGATTTTCTGGTCGTACTGCCGATCTAATTATTTACGAAATTAGGTGGATTAAAAACTCAGTACTTCAAAGGACCTGAAATTGGTTAATAATATTGGTTCTCTGTAGTTAAGATCTTGTGGGTGAATTGTTATTTTTGACGACGAGGTTAGCAGTTATAAATTTTGTATAGTAAATAATTAACTTCATATATTGTTTAAGTCAAGCGTATTTTCGAAAGATGTTTCAAAGCGAAGATTCTTCCTATTTATAATTGCCATGCATTTGGTTTTTGTAGAAAATATTAAAATTATTGTTCTTATCGGTATTTATTGTTGCTATTAGAGAAGTTTGAAAGAATATATCTAATGTGGTAGTCAATGAAATAATTTGAAAATTCGTTGCTCACAATTGTTTGTTTCGAGTTATGAAGCTACATTTTTAATGAAACATGCGTATATATATATATATCGCTCTTTCTGTCTGCACAGGCTCGGCTGTTGAATTTTCAAGCAAATTGCTTCCAAAATACGTAGATGATGTGTAGACCGAGCGCTGTGCAAGACAGTAAACCAGCTGTCCTCATATGCCGAGGGACACACTTGATTGTCCAAAAGATGTCGACCAATAGCGGAATCCAGAACGGTTCAGTCGTTTCGGAACGGCCACACACACACACACGCAGACACACGCACACACACACACACACACACACAAAGTTCCATTTATAAATAAGTTTATATATATATATATATATACTGTTGAGTTGTGATGATGTTTAGTGCAAAGATGGTTTTTTGTTTTTTGACCAGTGGTTTACTGATAAAAAGACATTTTGGCAAGCAGGTATTTTGTAGTAAAGTGCTCGATATTGAAACAAAGATAGATCGTTAATAGGAGTTTCGAAAAGGCACCAAGATGATCTACTCACTCCTCAGCGCTGATTAATCGAAAAGACCTGTGGATTAAGGATAGCATAGTGGTGCCTGCACGAAACTTTGAAGTCGACATGACTTAGCTGAATTAAATGACAACCCTCTATACATTAATCCTATATACATATACATATAAGAGATAATAACTATACACGTGTCGAAAAACTTTCTACGAAGAAGTGAAAAAATGGTTTTAAAAAAGAAGAGTTATATATATATATATATATATATATATATATATATATATATATATACCGAACGCCCATAGCTCAGAGGTAGATTCGCCGACTGACGCCAATTCTGTTGGGTTTCAAAGCAATCGGATGTCTAACCGTACTGATGAGCTGTGATACAGCGAAGCAGATTTGTCTGCGGGTGGCTATATATATATAATTACACTATATATATATATATATATATATATATATATATATATATATATATATATATATTATTTTCAATCAGGATATATTTGTATTTTCTTGGTTTTGTTTTCAATTTTTTTTGTTTTGATATTTTTGTGATCTTTTGCGATATTAATATATATATATATATATATTAATGCATGTTTCATTAAATAACATAGAAAGGTTTTGTCTAATTTATGTATTTTTTCATATTCTCTTATAAGCTTAATAGCATTATCATTAAATGAACAAAGAAAATTACAATATTGATATATAATTTTTACAATATAGATACATAATATATATATATATATATATATATATATATTACTCCTTTACATTAATACTTCTTTACATTAATATTTCTTCCATGAAATGTCCTTTGAATATAAAATTAATAATTAATTCTTCGGTAAATAGAGGTTCTCTGTTTCACTAGGCTTTATAGTTTCATTGCGTGAAAATCTAAGAAAATAGTTTAAAACAGGTGTAGACTTTTCATAATATTAAGGATATTTTATTGCACATAACTGCATCTTCCTCGCATGTATTTCTAAATACGTAAGAGCAGAAAAAAACGTGAATCTATTTATTTATTTGCCATCAAGTCATGTGACACAAGTAACATCGTCACCTTTCAACTAGTTATTCATTAAAAAAAAAGGTAGTAAAGTTAATTACCTTATTTACATTGTTCGGACTATTGTCTTTATCTTTCTTGCCATGTTTACAACGTTTCGGCCGATGTACGATCCGAACTTCTTCAGGTGCTAGGAATTTCGGACCGAACCCTTTGTTTCGATCACTTGGGTAATTTGATATAGTAAACTTGCTCTCTTAGGCAACCCCAAATCATCAGTACAATATCCTCTGGAAGGAAAGTAGACATTTTCTATTAATAAATTAGCATAAAATGTGGCAACGAATGCTTCAATAATCAGTGCCCATCTCTTAACATCCGTACTTATATACACTCAATGACTTTATTGCACTGCTTGTGACGAAATCATCTTTTAATTTGTGCACAAGATAGGAACCACAGCAGACATGCAATTCTCCACAGTTGTTTGATGTCATATACAGGGGGTAAAGGCTCAATGATTTTGAGATCTGAGGACTGTGGTAGCTAGATAGGATGTTCTACTTCATTAGAATGATTCCCATGCCATTCAGCTACAACTTTATCAATATGAATGGATGTATTATCATCCTGAATGATGACTTTTCTCTTCTGAAGCATTTCCTGAACCATTGTATGAAGTTGATCACTTAGTATTGTTAAATAGTCTTGATTGTTGTTTTTAATAAAATTAGTTAATTAATATCTGTAAAAAACACATTTTGCAAAAAAAAAAATTAAGTACTAAAAATATTAAATCAACAAACATAAAAATAGACAAGCTTTCGACAGTTTAATAAAGTTTTCCAAATTCTGCTATTATGGTACTAGATGTTTCCATTATTTTATCCACTGTCCTGTTGGGGATCACCCCTTTTGCACATAAGAATGGACTCGCCTGATGTGTACATATAATTCTGCCTATACAAAGAACGGCAGTGACTGTCAAAGCGTTTTTCGCTGCGACGGCATTTTTCACTGTCAGCTCTCCCACTTCGGGCAGAGGGCGCTGTCTGCTTCCGAGCAGAGAGCACTAACCCAGTCGTGGTTCCGCCGAAGGGTAGAAGCACGACTGAGGAAAAATAGACAGGTATTTTTTGGCCGGGCTATATAGTCCGGAAATCCCAGTCATAAACTGACCATGTGTCACATGTTGCCCTTAGTGGGAGGGACAGATAAATATAGTGATTGTCAAAGACAGTGGTAGAGTTGTGTAGTTTGTACTGCTGCTAGTTGGTCAGAAGGATATAGACTCATTACCCGGACATACTTCTTCACTACAAGATTTTATATATTGATTCCTACTAACAGTATTCCTAGTATTCCTGAATTGATTAACCCGTGTTCTAGTCTGTATATTTTCGTTCAATATAACTACATTTTCTATTTCCATATCTGCTTTTGTTATTGTTTTATGTATTTTCTCAACATGCACCCACAACAAATTGGCGACGAACGATTTCGAACGATTTCGCGCGAAAGAAAAATACGTTTCCACGTCAGTCGCCAACAACAAATTGGCGCCAAAATAACACCAAGGAACAACAAATTAGCGTCGAGGATCTCGAGACTCACATACAGTGAGTCAACAACAAGAGATTGGCGAAGCAGATTCGTGCACAAGTCGCACAACAAATTTGTGACGAACTTTCCTTGAATCACTTTAACAAAGTTCGCTACGAGAATTCGAACAAGTCGACCACAAACAATTTGGCGACACTTTCACATTTGCTTTGCTTTCTAGCAATTAATTTCGAAGGTTTTTTCTTCTATCTCTATAGAAGAAAAAACCTTCGAAATTAATTGCTAGAAAGCAATAGCTAAAAAATCAAACCCCTCACGGAATCGAAACAGCAAATCATGGAGGACTTTCAGAAAGGAATATCGGAAATCATTAAGAGGAGTGAAGAAAGACAATATAAACTAGAAGAATGACAAATAGAAATGCTAAAAGCAAATGAAGAAAAACATATGGAAATACAAAAAGGACAAATGGAAATACAAAAAAAATAATGAAAAACAAATGTAAATACAAAAGGCGAATGAAGAAAGACAATCATAATTACAAGAACTATTATTTAAATTAACAAGTACAGCACTAGAAAGGAACATGGAAAGGAGAAGACGTTTTCGCAAGATGCAGTGTGGAACACTATTGAAACTTTTAAATACTCAATCGAGAAAGACAAAATATTTGGAGAATACTACAGGCAATATGAAGATATTTTTAATTTCGACTTCCAGCAGTGGAGTGAAAAGAAAAAATTAAAGCTTTTACTCAGAAAATTAGGTACGAACGAACACACTAAGTTCGTAGATTATATTCTCACAAAAAAGACGAACGATTTAACGTTCGACGAGGCAATGACAGGCCTAATTAAGCTATTTAGCCCAAACATCTCGTTGTTCCATATAAGGTGGAAGTGCCTTAATCTCAGAAAAGACGAAAACGAGGACTATTCTACATTCTCAGCTCTCGTCAACAAACACTGTGACTATTTTAAATTGTCTGAGCTAACTCCAGACAATTTCAAGTCTCTCATATTTGTCCAAAGACTAGTCGCTGCTAAAGACAGCGAAATGAAAAAACGAATGCTGACCAAATTTCAAAACGAGCCAGGTCTAACACTACAAAAACTGTCAGAGGATTACCAGAAATACCTCAGTATAAAGAAAGATAGCAAGGACATCAAAGAGTCAGGAGTCGCGCCCATTCGTAAGGTAAAAAGAAATTTACGTTTTGTACCCTCCCCAAAAGCAAACAAGATTATAATTTATGAAAAGATCGTTCAAACCCGGTGAACTAGTGTACTTCAAAATATTTAAAAATAACATGGCGTATTGGGAATCGGGAACAATTGTAAACAGAATAGGAAACGTGATGTACACTATAAAAAGAGAAAAATTACGCATAGAAGGCACGTTAATCAAATTCAAAAAGGAATTGAAGAACCATGCCCCTCACTTTTAGAAAGTAAGGATACTATGGAAGAAATTTTCGAAGCCTTTGACATTCAGAAAACTCAAACTTATACGGAAATAAGAAGAATCAACAGAAAACGGAAGTTTACGGAGCCATTAATGATAGATCCCAAGCGAAAAAATACTAACCCTTCCTAAAAAGAAGCTAGGGGGATGTTGGAGGATCACCATTTTTGCGCATAAGAATGGACTCGCCTGATGTGTACATATAATTCTGCCTATACAGAGAACGGCAGTAATTGTCAAAGACAGTGGTAGAGTTGTGTAGTTTGTACTGCTGCTAGTTGGTCAGAAGGATATAGACTCATTACTCGGACATACTTCTTCAGATTGTATATATTGATTCTTACTAACAGTATTCTTACTATTCCTGAATTGACTAACCCGTGTTCTAGTTTATATATTTTCGATCAATATAACTACATTTTTATCTCCATATCTGCTTTTGTTATTTATTATTTTGTGTTGTTTTGAAGAATTCTGGGTTAATATGCGTTGAGTATACCCACAACTGAGCAACAACACATTGAAAATCCTCAACCTTCCACAACCTACCTTTGTGAGACAGGATTTTCTACTTTACACACAATCAAGCCCAAAGCACGAAAACGACTGAAGGTGGAATGTGGCATACATTACGCACTTGCCAAAACTAACTCTGATATTGATACACTGGTGCACAAGAAGCAGCGTCACCCTCTTCACTAATTTAATTCTGAATTAGAAGAGCAAACAAAAGTCCTTTTATTTGTTACTAATTGCTCACTGTGGCTATGCTTAGTTGTTACTAACTGCTCTCTATCCACTTTACTCTGTAACTATAAGTTTATCAGTATATTTGTACATTTGGAAAATAAATTAGTAAATAGTCTCAGTGTGTTTTACCTGCTCTTTTTCTCATACACATGAAGAGGGAAATCTGGTTGGTTGAACTGTGTCTAGGGGAAAATGACAGAAAAAAGTTTTGGAACCATTGGTTTAAATAATGTCCAGTTGAGATAAATTCGTATATAAGGTGGAGCTTGAGAATTAATTATTGATTTCCATGGTACATTAATAATATAGACCAGTACTTTTATATCCAGTTCTTAATGAAGACATTTTTTCATGAAATCGTGATTTGTTTCAAATAAGGAGAGATGCTTATCAGTAACTGAACAAGATCCTGGGGTAGCCGGTAGTAGCATTAGAAATTAATAGAAATCTATGAAACTTTGTCATGTCTGCACATCAGTATGATAGTAAAGAATGACGGATTATATAAAAAAAGAAAGAAAAGACTAGAGAGCGTGAGTACGAAAAAACAGATCAAAATTAGAAATAATGTGATGATCTGCTATGTCATGTCAGTATCACGATTGTATGGCATTATAATGATTGATAATATATTAATAAAAGGTCATAAAACTCGACAAAGCAGGCATGTAATAACGAATCAAAAACAGAAATAATGTGATAGTCAACTCTGTCATATTAACACTTTATTATGGGAGAAAGTGATGGACAATAATTTGTGAAATGAACAAAAACTTACGCAAGACGAAATGCAAAAACCACGTGATAAATGAAGCAAAATTACCGGACTGCTATGACATGTCGACCCAGGCTTATAACTGAAAGGGATGTAAGACGAGTATGTTTCTTCTCACAAGATCTATTCAACTTTTGCAGCGAGAGAATTCTGAGAGCCCTAGAAGCCATGCCAGGATTCATCATTGGCGGCCAAAATCTGCAGAAGATACGCAGATGACATAGTGCTGATAGCAGAAACGGAAAGCCAACTACAAGACCTTCTACAGAAACTACTTGAAGAAAGCGGTCAGAAAGGACTGTAATAAAATTTAATGTAAGGAACATAAAATCCCAACTACAGGCAAGGATACTAAAATCAAGTAGTTAGAGAAATTTAAAGACCTAGGAAGTGTTCTAACACAATGCGTAAAGTGCAACACTGAGATCCGAAGGTGAATTGGCACCGCTAAAAATCCATTCCTGAAGCTGAGTAGAGCATCGAGAAACAAGAAAATTTCGCTAGAAAAGAATACTACATTGCTATGGAATGTTTGTTCTTCAGTATGGTAGTGAATGCTGCATAATCTCACCGAAGCTGAAGCAGAGATTTGAAGTAACTGAAATATCGTTCTACAGAAGGATACTGAGGATGCCATGTCTCGAACATGTGAGCAACGAGGAGGTTTTGAAGAGGATGGAAACGAGAAGGAAACCAAAGGTTAACATCAGTTCATGGGACATGTATTATGGAAAGAGGACTCGGAGATTCTGATAATCACTGTTATGACCGAAGGGCCATAGAAAGATAACACGAACTCGGATATAAGGTTGAATAGTATATTCTCGAAAAACGTAGTACAAAGGTAAACGTGGACTGGAGAGTACTTTCTCTCGCAGGCGTCCTGACTCACTCATTCACTCTTTGGCTACTACTCAGTGACAGTATTTAGTCACCTCCCCACTTAAGGCAAACTGTGACACAAGGTATTTTTAATTTTGGTCTTCCGGGCCATAGAGCCCGGCCAAAAATATCTATCTTTCCCCAGTCGTGACTCTACCCTTCAGCGGAGCCACGATTGGTTTAGTGCTCTCTGTCCGAAAGCACTGAGCGCTCCCCGCCCGAAAGCAGAGAGCTGACAGTGTCAATAGTAGAGGCAAGTCGGCGACTGCTACTACTCAGTGCCAAGTATTTAGTCATCTCCCCACTTCAGGCAAAATGTGACACAAGGTCTTTTTAATGTGGGTCTTCCGAGCCCGGCCAAAAATATTTGTCTATATTTCCCAGTTGTGAAGGCAGAGAGTGCTCTCCACCCGAAGGCAGAGAGCTGACAGTGTCAATAGTATGAGAGGCAAGTCTTCTACTCAGTGACTCCCATTGGTAGCCATATTATAAAGGTGTGGACAAGTCCATTTGTAGATAGGTCCCCAAAATACCTCCCAAGCCTTTGACTCTGTAAAAGGGTTTATTATTTTCCTGAAATTTAATACCTTTATTTTATGGGATTGATTGTTAAAGGCTCGGTAAATTTCCTTACTCCGACCTTCGTTGTTCGGGCGTATGTTGCGGGGGCTCGAGATGAAATGTGTCGTAAATGATCTCGATGGGTTCTTCCACTTCATCCTGTGTGCTGTTAGAATCCATTTCATGCTATTTTTTAATTTGATTAATGTATCTTTTGTGGGTATGTCTTGCTCCTTGTATTATATACACCATCTCGCCGATTCTTCTAGTGATCGTGCCCTTTTCCGAGTACGACATATTATTTTGGAAACTTTTAAAGAAGATTTTCTGACCTGGTAGAAATCGTGTTTTTTGATACTTTTTCGGACTTACATATTTTTGACTGTTTGGGAATTGATTTGTCAAACACAGATCTCATCTTCGTTGCCAGTGTTTTGACCGAAAGGCCATAGAAAGATAACACGGACTCGGATATAAGGTTGAATAGTATATTCTCGGAAAACAGAGTACAAAAGTAAACGTGGACTGGAGAGTGCTTTCTCTCGCAGGCGTTCTGACACACTCATTCACTCACTCTGTGGCTACTACTCAGTAACTTCCCACTCTGAGTTGGTAGCCATATTATAAAGGGGCGGACGAGTTCATCTGTAAGTAGGTCCCACAATACCCCCTCCCAAGAATTTTACTATGTAAAACGGTTTATTATTTTCCTGAAATTTAATACCTTTTTGGGGGGGATTGATTGTTAAAGGCCCGGTAAATTTCTTCTTTCTCTCCGTACTTCGTTGTTCGGGCGTATGTTGCGGCGATTCGATGTCAACTTTGTCGTAAATGATCCCGAGTGGTTCTTCCACTTCATTCTGTGTGCTGTTAGAATCCATTTCATGCCGTTTTGTAATTTGATTAATGTGTCTTTTGTGGGTATGTCTTGGGCCCTGTATTATATACACCATCTCGCCGATTCTTCTAGCGATTGTGCCCTCCTCCCAGTACGGCATATTCTTTTGAAAACTTTTAAAGATTTTCTGACCTGGGAGAAATCGTTTTTTTCTTTTTTGGCATTTTTACGGACTTACATATTTTTGACTGTTTGAGAATCAATTTGTCAAACACGGATCTCATCCTCGTTGCCAGTGTTATGACCAAAGGGCCATAGAAGGATAGCACGAACTCAGATATAAGGTTGAATAGTATATTCTCGGCAAACGTAGTACAAAAGTAAACGTGGACTGGAGAGTACTTTCTCTCGCAGGCGTCCTGACCCACTCATTCACTCACTTTGCGATTACTACTCAGTGACACTATTTAGTCACCTACCCACTTAATGCAAAATGTGACACAAGGTCTTCTGGGCCATATAGCCCGGCCAAAAATATTTGTCAATCTTTCCCCAGTCGGGATTCTACCCTTCGGCTGAACCACGATTGGATTAGTGCTCAATGCCCGACGACAGAGAGCGCTCTCTACCCGAAGGGAGAGAGCTGACAGTGTCAATAGTAGCAGAGGCAAGTCTACTACTCAGTGACTATATTCACTAGCCTCCCCACAAAAGGCCGGATGTGACACATGGTCATTTTAAAGTGGGAGTTCCCGGCCATATAGCCGGGCCAAAAATATGTCTGTCTATTTTTACCGAGTCGTGGTTCTGCCCTCCGGCGGAACCACGACTGGGTTTGTGCTCTCTGCTCGGAAGCAGAGAGCGCCCTCTACCGAAGGCAGAGTGCTGACAGTGTCAACAGTAGCAGAGGCAAGTCTACTACTCAGTGACTATATTCACTAGCCTTCCCACGCAAGGCCGGATGTGACACATGGTCATTTTAATGTGGGTAATCCCGGCCATATAGCCGGGCCAAAAATATGTCTGTCTATTTTTACCGAGTCGTGGTTCTACCCTCCGGCGGAACCACGACTGGGTTTGTGCTCTCTGCTCGGAAGCAGAGAGCGCCCTCTACCGAAGGCAGAGTGCTGACAGTGTCAACAGTAGCAGAGGCAAGTCTGCTACGCAGTTGTATTTACTAGCCTTCCCACGCAAGGCCGGATGTGACACATGGTCATTTTAAAGTGGGAGTTCCCGGCCATATAGCCGGGCCAAAAATATGTCTGTCTATTTTTACCGAGTCGTGGTTCTACCCTCCGGCGGAACCACGACTGGGTTTGTGCTCTCTGCTCGGAAGCAGAGAGCGCCCTCTACCGAAGGCAGAGTGCTGACAGTGTCAACAGTAGCAGAGGCAAGTCTGCTACGCAGTGACTCCCACACAGAGTTGGTAGCCATAATATAAAAGTGTGGGCGAGTCCATTTGTAGGTAGGTTCCCACAATACATACAGATCTGATAGAGGAAAGAGAGACAGGGGAAAGCAATGCGTAACATACTTGATGGGCTTGAGCAAGTGGATCTCAGAGCGAGGTTTGGGTGGGGTAACAGAAGTAATCGATGTGCGTTCTCGGAAAGAGAAATCAAGGAGCCAAGTTCGAAATCCAGTTGAATTTATTACATTCACTTACGCGCAAACACCCTTGAGAAAGGTATTAATCTGTCACTTCCTTCCAGTTATGGGTTAAATAACAGAGCAGATTGGTTACATATCCTTGGCTAGCAACCAGTCTACCACAGAAAGTAATGGCAACCTACTGCGGGATAATCTTCTGCCCAGTCAGTCATGTCTCTTTCAAGACATGGTCGCCCAAAGGGTGTATCACATATTGCACTTCACTAACTGACTGAATATATTTGGAATCATGATTAAGCTGCTACTGGTCATAAATTGGGGGATCGATTTTCTATTGTTATGAAGTAATAAAGCGATCCACCACTAATTACTACATAATAATATAATGCATCTCTTCTTCCTCCAGTTATGGGTTAAATAATAGGACAGATTGAGTTCTATAGCTTTGGCAAGCAACCAGTCTACTGCAGACAGCAATAGCAACCTACTACGGGATAATCTTCTGTCCAGTCAGTTATGTCTCTTTCGAGACATGATCCTCAAAGCGTGTATCACGTATGGCACTTAACTGACTGAACAGAAGACATGCTAAGAGCTACTAGAGATAGGGAGATGTGGAAGGCCATAATCGCCTCTGTTTTGAAGAGACACAGCACAAAGAAGAGGTTAGACGCCTTCTTCTATGCTCTCTCTCTCTCTTCAGGATCATGGTCTCCACAATAGTAGGTTAGTTCCTTGAAAAGTGAACAATACACTTGAGAGAATAGGCGTATATCAAGGAGTTGGAAATAGCTTTTGAAACCAACAAAAATTGGTGCTAGTCTTCTATGTGATTTCTGCATTTCTACACGGTGGTAAAAGCCAAAAGTCTTTTAAATTAAACCGTTATGCATTTTTGCGTGATATCATTACCTGTGTTCTGTCAGAAAACTGAGAGGGCAACAATGAACACGTGTGCGAAAATTTTGCCTGGAAGGAATGTTTAGTTTGACAAGAAAGTTTAGTTCAGATGACACCTTTGGATTGGTCGTGTTCTTAGACGAAGTCCTTTGTTCGGGAAAAAGCGTTTTTGGCAGAACTAACAAAAACATAAATAAAAACAAGCCAGAAGAACGGCTCTTCCGAAATGGATTGAATTCTTCGTTGTGTAATCATTTCTCTCTCATAGAATGTCAATACTGTGACGAATTTATAATTATGTTAAAAGGTCACCGCTTACTTGTGCAGCTGTTGAAGAAAGTGCATAAAGAGAAGATGAGAAAAAAACCTTTATCATTTTAACGTTGGTGTGATAGGCAAAGGAGTCTTGTTGGATTTCGCGGTGGTGTAAAAAAGAAATAAAGCTTTGACGTTTGTTTTCTGTTATAATAACTACGATCAGTCCTTAATTGTAATACGAATTGACACATTGGTAATTATAATATGACAAAATCAAGAGGGGCTTAAATGCTCATAGAATGAATTTCAGACATAAGTCATATATAAACATATATATCTGTGTGTGTGTGTGTGTGTGTGTGTGTTTGGAAAGGTGCGAGAAGATCCAATCTCGATATGAAAAGTGACAAATTTGTTCCCCTGAAAAGAGTCAACTTTGGACTCGAAACAAGTCTAGCCACACAAATGCCATCATGTATTATACAAAAAGCAAATAATAATAATAATAATAATAATAATAATAACCATTAATCTACATTTAAACTAAACGTTCACGGAATTTCGCACTTTTTCCATCTATACTAACTTTTCTCGTTGGAACCCGTGTTCGTGTTTTTCAACATATATATATATATATATATATATATATATATAATAACATATTATACTACGTTTTAAGCACGACTCGGAGTTTCATGCATAATGCACTCATCAAGTGCATATTATGAACTGAACGTTTTACGATTCGAACTATTATTTTAGGTATTGGCATTCCTTAAGTTAATATCGTTATAAATTTTAAATTGGGTGTGGGAATATTTTTACTTATTAAATGGATAATTCAATATAATTCAGTTAGGTCAATGCCAAAACTCAAAAGTTGAATAGGATACTAAAATCGTGGGAGAAAAAAAAATTGTATTTCAGTGTCCGATATTATTAATCCCAAGCTGTGGACAACGTCACTAGTCGATTTTGTTTATATTAGGGATAAAGTGTACGAATGGGTATTTCTTTTAAAGAATAAAAATTACTAATTAAAATTAAGAAATTGAAACAATTTAGAAAATATTATATATATATATATATATATATATATATATATATAATCATCCGCAAACAGATCTGTTTCGCTGTATCACAGCTCATGGGTAGCGTTAGACATCCGATTGCTTTTACCCAGAAGTGAATCCAACCGAATTGACGTCAGTCGGTGATTCTGAGCTATGGGCGATCGGTAGAAGGAGGCCAATTGTGTAGCGTATGATGTATCATACACTAGTAGTTAGAGTTCTCTAATTCATTACTGAATGATACAAGTTATGTCTAAAAGGTAACAGAGCTGGGTATGCTGTCTGATCTTTGACCGAAAGAGTGATAAGCGAATTGTGTTGTCATTTAATGATTTCTTGGGAGTATGCAATTGTAATATTAGAAGAGACAATAAACCTGTTTACAACGCACTGAAAATTCGGCAGTCCCTTGTCAGGGAGAACATCACCGTAATGGAACCCTAATATGGCTTTGTATGCTTTTTCCCCCTATAATCAAGAAAACACATTTTGAAGGCGATGGGGCCATCAAAAAGGTTGCATTTACAGATATGAGATTCATCAAGAAGGAACCATTCCAGAAATGCATAAAATTGTGGCAAAGAAGAATCGAAAATTGAATTAGCCTCGAAAGGGGATTACTTTGAAGGGGAACATGTAGTTGGTTGTTTCTAATTGTTACAGATATATAGATAACAGCACGCACACACATACACCTACGCATATGAGAATAACCTTTGCATAGTAACAAGAGGTCGATCACGTGAATGACTATTGCTAGTTTTGGAATAGTAGGTCAAGGATAGGAGACCCAGGTAAAAGCCAGACAAGAAATAAACCAGACATCGAAAGTCGGTTGTAAGTCATGGAAGCATCAGGAGTTAAAGTTCGCGCCAAAAGAAAATCACGTGAGGAAAAGAAATTTAAAGTAGAAATTTAGTCAGTTGCTTGTTGGGTCTCGAAAAAGCAAGACGTGTTTGCTGAACTCTGATTAACGATGAAGGAAGGGAAGGTGCATTTGGAGAAAATAGCGTGAATCAACCCATTTCATCTTAAGCAACTCCGGATAAGAAGAAAAAACTGAGTGTATAAATTCTTATTCGTCAAAATAAGAAAGAAAACGGAATTGTGCCGTGTATCGAGAAGGAAAGAAATATAACAACGAAAACGAAGGGAAGTTATATTAATATTTGTATGTTGACTCATACTCGTCGAGAAAAATATCGCTGCGAAGTTGATAAAAGTTGTAATGCAATTTGTATGCTGATTTCGGTTTATTTGAAAAAGGAAAAGAAAAGTGAAGTCAAATAACTTATCAAGAGAAGAAGAGACGGTAAAAGAAAGAAAGAAGAAACTGATACAAAGATAAGTTATCAAGTTATTAGACCCACGTTAGAACACACCAGCACTTCCATAAATATTATGTTATTACACACGCCATACTACGTGTTTAAAAATAATATACTCTCGTCATCTAATTATATGTTGATATTTTGCATTCATAATCGCCTGTACTTTGCTTATATTTCCTATTGTTTATTGTAGTTTAATATTTCGACCACGTTGGGTATCTAAAAGTAATTTTGAGGTTAAGGAATTTGGACATTCTAATTCATATCAAGATTACTTTTTTTTAATTTTATTCTTTTGATCTTGTATTCATTAAAATTTTTATATCAAAATTACTTTGTCTCGACGTTCATCCTTGATTTGTTGTCAGTGCCCGTGTTGAATAACGAAGCAGACCTGGGAAAGGATTCCCATTCGATTATCAATCGAATAGCAGTCTTACTTTATTATTTTCTTATTCGAATCATTGTCCATTTGTCACGATCTGGGATAGATGACCAGTATCTATCCATAGAAGTGAAAATGTAATATATCCAAAACGGCATATGAACATCATGATGGGTATTGTCGGTACGGGTATGTGAGACTAATTTAAATAGAATATTTGTTACAACAATCCCATTACTTTTCAGATAGACCTCGTATATCATTCAACCACTACCGTGGTTGAATATATTCTTAAGTCTGACATTGAGTAAATCTAGGCAGCCTTCAAGTTTCGCCACTAATTCAGTTCTCAACCAAATTTCAAATAGTTTATAGAGTTAGATAGGACACCTTTTTAGCTCCTTTTTGGAAAAAAAACTGAATTTTGGTTCAGTAGTAAAACAGTTACATCAAAATATGTGAAATTAAAAAAAAAAAGACTAACTACATAAGTACAAAAGTCAGTGAGTTACTAATGCTACTAATAATAGATCTCATTCTTTAAAACTTATTTTCTATTTAATATTTTTCATGCGGTTTTCAACATTTAAATTCTGATGATATCTTTTATAATTTTTGTCAAACTTTGCTTATCATTTTTTCAGAATTGATGATCAGAATTAATTACAAATAATCATTTTTTTATTGTTTTTTTTTTATCAATTACATATAAATATTTTTGAATGCGGTTTTCAACATTAAATTTATATCAAACTAATACCAATGCTTGGAAAAATCATGGATTATATTGAAAAATGTGCCCATAAAAAGTAATATTCTTAAGATTATATTAAACCTGAAAAGGAACAGGACAAATTATTAAACCTGGAAAAGTTAAGGACACGATATTCTAGTGAAGCAAAAAATAAGAAATTACTTACTTAAACTATTGCATTCAAATTTTATTTTTAGCTGCTTTATTACACGTGACATGTATGTGACCATGAAAATCAAGCCCCAATCAATATTAAAATATACAGGGTTTTTTTGTTGTTTTTGTAAAAAAGAAATTAAAATTTTAAAGTTCGTTTCTTGTAAATAAACCTCTAGTAAAAGTTTAACCGAGAATACTAACCATGGGTATATAGTACCCAGCGAAAATGACGCCATTTTAATTACAATTTAATAACAATTTTCAGTACCTGATTTTCTTACTTAATAATATGTTTTTTCAGTTCCTATTGAAATTAACTCAAAGTACAAAATTTGAAGTGTATGCATGGAAAATATTTCATATATTTTTTGAATTTTCAAAATCTGGTATGATAAACCCATGGTTAGTAGAGGTGTAACTTTAATTGATGGTTTAGTGTTCCAGGGGTAAAGACACTCGTCGTTCCTGTTCTTTTCTTCTCTCTCTCTCTCTCTCTCTCTCTCTATATATATATATATATATATATATATATATATATATATATATTAGTCGTCAACATACAAGCCTGATTCGCTGTATCACAGCTCATCAGTGTGGCTAGACACATCCACTTGCTTCTGGCCGGATCGAAACCCGACCAATCTGGTGTCAATCGGAGTCGCTACTCCCTAAGCATAGAATCAGAGAAGGGAAATTTTAACGTGTTGTATATAAGCAGTGTATACGCAAGCCAGTCACCGAAAGAACTCAATTAATTTCTGAAGAGTCAGGCTTATATAGCAGAAGTAAAAAACTGTTTTTAAAATTTTTTTTCTCTAGAATATATATATATATATATATATATATATATACAAAACCAGCGATAATTATTAGGCTACCCCAGTTTTTAAAAGAAATTATATATTTCATACAATTTTTAGTACTTATTGCCATGTGGATAATTCTAAATGAAAATAGAATGGTTATTTTGTTATTATTATTTTGCAAAATTTTACAAGGGAAGTAAGAAAAGATGAACTCGTCCGAATCACCCTAAATTTTCTTCATTCTTTCATTGATGAAACTGTAATATAGGTAAATATTAAATATTTATAAATTATTTGATGCACATGTTATTGTGCAATATTAACAAAATAACTGTTCTATTTTCATTTACAATTATTCACTTGACAATATATACTAAAAAGTAGTATAAAATACATCATTTTTTAAATACTAGGGTGGCCTAATAATTATGACCAGTAATAATTTTCTCTCTCTCTCTCTCTCTCTCTCTCTCTCTCTCTCTCTCTCTGTTTAAATGTATATGTGCGAAATGATCTTAACATACCAATATTCTGTCTCTTGGTTGTATCATTTTTCTCTCCGTCTCTGAAGAATCTTTAATAAAATAGAAATATATATATGACCAATGGAATCAAGTCTTAATCAACATTCCAATATAGTGTTTCTTTGTTTTATTTTTTATTTAAAAATTAAAATTCGTATCTTCTAAAGAAATTTCTAAAAGAACTTAAATGAACTTAGCTCACTGGTGCCCCTATATATGAATTTACTCGAGCCACAAGATTAGCAACTAGGTTCCATTTGTAAACGCAAATACCACCCCATCAGCTTCTTTTCTCGCACTTCCCGCCTGTGGAATTCCTTTCCATTTACTTGCTTCCCCGACAGCTACAATCTCCAAGAATTTAAATGTAAGGTCACTAGTCATCTCCTATCTCACTAAAGTGAGTGCATCCTCTCTCTCTCTCTCTCTCATGCTCTTTTCTCCGTCCACTCCACTTTCATCAGCATTTTCATCTTTCTTTTACCCACTTTCTGACAACCCCTGTAACCTGTCACTCCTATGTAACCCTCTGCAAAACAATTGCAGTAAAATGCCTTGCTTAGGGCGATAATATGGATATAAAGTGGCGTATCAATTCTACATTACAATCAATATATAAACTGATCCCTCAGGTTTATGGTCACATTTATCCTTCTCTTACCCACTCCCTGACACCCCTTGTGAACTGTCACTCATTCTCATAACATTTCCTCCTGTAGCTCCCTGCAAAAACAGTGGGCAGTAAAATGCCCCCATATGTTGGGGCGATATGGATATGTGCACCTATACTATTATAATCTGGATATAAAATAGAATCAATTCCATATTACAATCAATATATAAACTGATTCTCTACTTAGGCTAAGACATTCATTCTTCTCTTACCCACTTCCTAACAATCTAATTATAACCTGTCACTTTTCCACAACATTCCTCCATGTAGCTCCCAAAACAGTGGGTAGAAAATGCCTTGTCAACATGACAGGATTATAAAAAAAAATTCTATACTATTATAATCTGGATATAAAGTGGGGACCAATTCACATTATAATCAACATATAAACTGATCTCACTGTAGGCCACATTCATTCTTCTCTTACCCACTTCCTAACACCCACTATAACTGTCACTCTTTCTCATAACATCTCCTCCATGTAGCCCCCTTTCAGCAAGTGCAGAGGCAGAAAATGCCTTGCTTTGGGGCGACAGATTATAAAAAAATTCTATACATTATAATCTGATAAAGTGGGGGACCACCCTAATATTGCACAATCAATATATAAACTGATCTCTCACTTTGTGTACAGCATTCATTCTTCACCATTTCCTGACACCACCATAACCTGTCACCTTTCTCTGCAACATCCTCCTATGAGTTCCCTGCAAAACAGTGTTTAAAATTGCCTTGTTTGGGGCGATATGATTATAAAAAAAAATTCTATACTATTATAATCTGGATATAAAGTAAATTCAATTCTACATTACAATCATTATATAAATTGATCTCTCACTTTGTGCCATCGGTCTTTCTCTACCCACTTCCTAACACCCACTATAACCTGTCACTCTTCACAACATCTCCTCCTATGTAGCTCCCTGCAAAACAGTGGCAGAAATGCCTTGCTTAAGTGTATATGCTTAGGATTATAAAAAAAAATTCACGAAGTACTATTATAATCTTGACATAAAAGTGGGGGACCAATTCTACATTACAATCAATATATAAATCATCTCTCACTTTGTGGCCATCTATTCTCCCCATACCCACTTCCTAACACCCACTATAACCTTGTCACTTTTCTCATAACATCTCCTCCCTATGTAGCTCCCCAAAACATGCAGAAAATGCCTTCGAAATAGGGGATATGATTATAAAAAAAAATTCTATACTATTATAATCTGATAAAGTGGGGACCAATTCTACATTACAATCAATATATAAAACCATCTTCACTTTGTGGCCACATTCATTCTTTCCTCTTCATCACCCCCTGACACCCACTATAACCTGCTTCGCCCCTTTCATAACATCTCCTCTATGGTAGCTCCCTTAAAAACAGTGCAAAATGCCTTCTATAAGTGATATGATTATAAAAAAATTCATATTAATCTGATAAAGTGGGGGTCTGGAATTGCTTACAATCAATATATAAACTGATCTCTCACTTGTGGCCACATTCATTCTTCTCTCTTACCCACTTCCTACACCCACTATAACCTGTCACTTTTTCATAACATCCTCCATGTAGCTCCTCAAAACAGTGGCAGAAAATGCCTTGCTTTGGGTGATATGATTATAAAAAATTCTAGCCTATTATAATCTGGATATGGGGACCAATTCTACATTACAATCAGTATATAAACTGATCTCTCACTTTGTGCCACATTCATTCTTCTCACCCACTTCCTGACACCCACTATAACCTGTCACTCTTTTCATAACATCTCCTCCTATGTAGCTCCCTGCAAAACAGTGGCAGAAAATGCCTTGCTTGGGGCGATTTGATTATAAAAAGATAAAATGTAACATGTTAGATTAAAGACTTTTCTGTTCTTTATTTATATTATCATCCTTAATTATGTTTATATTTTTTCTTATTCCTCTTCATCGCTTCTGTCTTAGTGGCTTTATTATCTTACTTGGGTCGAAATGATTAACAACAATTAACAATTGAGAGAATTGACGACTGATAAAACTGTTTATGTACAGTAACGATAAAAGTATTGATTCTGACGGCAAGTTACGATCTAGAAGAAAGTTTTCAAATGGCCAACTTTAGTCTAATTCTACTTCCAAATCAAATGTTTACTCGTCCTCACCAGATTTCAATACTAAAATCAGAGTGCACGATTATTAAGGATTTCGATGTTGTCAATTTATAATCGATCATCGATATTCCATTGAGATATTCGCTGGTAATTTCCTGGGCGGAAGTTACTATAATTATCTAAAACGTGTCATTCTTCATTTGACAGTGGAGCTATTACTTGGTTCCAGCTGTCACGCGGGTGACCGTGGTTCGAAACTCCACTGGGAAGCGTTTGTACACTTTGGAGTTATGGTTAGCAAGCTTGTCTCGTTAGATCAATTACGATTGAGTGGTGACTTTGATCCTAACTAGATACCCAATTCTTTTGGCTATGTTCCACATCTAAGCAACGCTGAGATAATCACCTCTCTTCATTTGATAGTATAAGAATTTAGTGATATTATGAGGACAAAACTGGAAGCGGCCGAAATGTGGTTCTATAGAAGGATGCTACGGATATCGTGGATTGAGCATACAAGCAACGACGAGGTGTTAGAAAGAATGGCAGCAAAAAGGAAATTGATGCTGAGCATCAGGAAGAGACAACTGAAGTTCCTGGGACATGCAATGATGAAGGAGAGCCTGGAGAACCTGATACTGACTGATAGAAGGAAGGAGAGACAGAGGAAGGCAGCGGATAACATATTTGCAGGGCCTGATCAGGTAGATGACGGAACGGGGGTTGCCAGGAGCAACAGGAGCAAACATACTAAGAGCCACAAGGGATAGGGAGACGTGGAGAGCCAAGATCGCCTACGTCCTGAAGGGACAGGGCACATAGAAGAAGAAGAAGAAGAAGAAGATATTATGTAAATGGGAAACGGTTCAGGTACCAAACATTTTCGCTTAAGGCTTTTTGGTTCGTGATACATGCAGTTGATTTGTTTTTATTTAAGGTTAAAAAAATTTTAAACACTAAAATAAATTTCAGTATTTAGCATTGGCTAATGGAACCAGCTGTAATCGCAATCATCGAGTCAATGCGACCAATAATTTTCTTCGCTGAATTGCAAGTGCTTCGTCAGGGTTTCATACAGTTTTGATTTTGGGTTTGTCTTTCTCTGAGACCGGTTTCTAACCAAGATTATAGAAGCGGGTTAGGTTTTGTGTCACATATATGCAAAGCCTAGAAAATCATTTTTGCACCTTGACAGGGTCTATTCGTTACCTATCTTGTCTCTCTTACGACTGGGTAGTGAGATCGGTCCTCAGTTCGTTCTCAACCCTTTTCCCTTGTGTCACATCTAAGCCACGCTTTTAAAATAATAATAACAGCCACACTGAACCACCACCAGTTATTGCAGATTGAAAAATCCATCAAGGAAGTAGGCAGTTATGTGTTTCAGTTTAAGTATGTTTAACGTCATATCAACCTCTGTGGGTTATTTAATGCCAAAAAGGTGGAGTTTTAAGATATTTTTTAATGCCCGGTTATAATGAGAAGATTGATTTAGTCAGATGTTAAAGAAAATGTTTTGATTTTATTCTTTTTTTTTATTTTTGAAAACTGAAAATGTCTCCTAGTTTTGTATTCAAAAATGTTTTGCTGAGAATATTTTTTTCCTTCAAAAATGTGTTACGTAATAAGTTTTTCTTCGAAAATGTATTGTTGGTAATATTTTTTTCTGAAATGTATATATTTCTATTACAGTCTATTTTTATGTATATATTTCTATTGAAGTCTATTTATATGTATAGATTTCTATTAAAGTTTATTTTTATGTAAGTCTATTTTTATGTATATATTTCTATTAAAGTATATTTTTATGTATATAATTCTATTGAAGTCTATTTTTATGTATATATTTCTATTAAAGTTTATTTTTATGTAAGGAAACCAGACCAGCAGAATATCATACTGCTACCAGGGAGCAGACTGGGACTCGTTCCGAGATTTCCTCTGCGACGTCCCCTGGAACAACGTCTTCGATCTTCCTGTCGAAGACTGTGCCTCCGAGGTCCCCTCTAAAGCTGGCATCGATGCCTTTTATCCCTGCCAGGAAATTCCAACTAAAATCAAATTCGTCCCCCTGGTTCTCACCCGCTTGCTCGGCCGCCATTGCCCACCGGAACCATTTCTTCCGGCTCTGTCGAAGCTTCTCGTCGAACCAAAACAGGCGCCTTTTCGTCTCAGCACGGAACAAGTGTAAAAAAGTACTGAACGAAGCTAAGAGGGCGTTTGCTACCAGAATGAGGCAACGCATAGCATCCTCTAAGTTTGGCTCCAAAGATTACTGGTGACTCTGCAAAAGCGTGCTCAACAAGAGCAAGACTTCAATACCACCACTAATCAATGAGTTTGAAGTTCTCACCTCCCCAGCGGACAAGGCTGAATGTTTTGCCCGTAGATTCTCCACCAATTCGACACTGGACTTGTTAGGAATACCTACACCCAACTTCCTACCCAGAACTAAGGCTCAACTAAATAACGTCCACATTACGCCCTCGCTGGTCGCCAAGATAATTGCACAACTTGACCCACACAAAGCGAGCGGCGGCGACGGAATCCCAGTCATAGTACTGAAGAAATGTGCACCAGAACTCTCCTCTGTCCTCTCTAAACTCTATAACCTCTGCCTATCTGCTTCCTGTTTTCTTGCCTGTTGGAAGTCCTCCTGTGTAGTTCCTATATTTAAAAATTCTGGCGAACCCTCAGACTCTGCCAATTACCGTCCTATTAGTCTCCTTCCGATCTTTGGCAAAGTTTTCGAAGCCATCATCAACGCCGAGGTGATTCAGCATCTCACGGCCCACTGGCTTCTCTCTGACAAACAGTACGGGTTTCGCTTCACCAGGTCTACTGCTGATATGCTAACGACCATTACCGAGTACATATGCCGGGCACTTGACAAGAATGGCGAAGCCCGAACCGTTGCCTTGGATATCTCCAAAGCGTTCGACAGGGTCTGGCATGCTGGCCTCTTGTGCAAACTGCGGAGCTACGGGATAACTGGACATTTGTCTGACCTCATCCAGTCATTCCTCTCTAACCGCACATTGAAGGTGGTATTAAATGGGCATGCCTCCCAAAACTACCATACGAACGCGGGCGTCCATCAAGGTTCTATCCTAGGTCCCACGCTCTTTCTGAGCTACATTAATGATCTCCCCGACGCCATTAGATCCCAAGTTGGCATGTATGCCGATGACACAACAATCTACTCTCGCATCGATCAAAAACTAGGTGTGGACGACAATGTGAACCTCGCTGCCGTACTTGAAAAGGACCTCCAATCCGTAGTGGCCTGGGGTAGGAAATGGCTAGTAAATTTCAATGCTTCTAAAACGAAGTTGTTATCAACCAACCACCATAGACAATCGCATCTACCTCCCATTAGCATGGGACAGGCTAGCCTCCCAGAGAGTAAAATACTACGCCTCCTTGGCCTTACACTTTCGGCGGACCTCAAATGGAATGACTATATCGAATCCATTGCCAAATCTGCTGCTATGAAAGTCGGCTCTCTGTGCAGGGCCCGGAAGTATTTCCCACCTGAATCTATTCTGCACATATATAAATCTACCATCCGCCCGTGTATTGAATATTGCTGCCATATCTGGTCGGGTGCCCCTGCTACTCTCCTTGGGCTTCTTGACAAAATACAAAGGAGGATCTGTAACGTGGTTGATACTGACTTGACAGACCGGATGCAACCACTCTCTCACCGGCGTGATGTGGATTCCCTGTGCCTCTTCTACAAGTACTTTCATGGCTTCTGCTCCGATGAGCTTAGATCACTGATGCCGCCTAAGCACGAATTTACACGAGATACTAGATTAGCAACTAGGTCCCACTCTTTTACAGTTAATCAGATAAGATGTAACCGTAAATTCTACTCCAACAGCTTCTTTTCTCGCGCTTCCCGCCTTTGGAACACCCCTCCACAAGTCTGCTTTCCCGACAGCTACAATCTCCAGGTGTTTAAATGTAGGGTCAATAGACACCTATCACACTAACTCCCAATTATTCTGAGAACACTCTCATCTACCCAAAACTCATTCTCGGTATCCTTACCCGGCTATCACTCACCCTCTGACATTTCCTATATTTAACCATTCTCGGTATCCCTACCCGCCTATCACCCACCCTCTGACATTTCCTATATTTAATCATCCTTTCTCCACTCTATGTAGCCAGTAGTGGCAGTGACATGCCTTGCTCGGGGTGAAACGCTTATAAAAAAAAAAAAAAAAGTAAAGTCTATTTTTATGTATATAATTCTATGAAAGTCTATTTTTATGTATATATTTCTATTGAATTCTATTTTTATGTATATATTTCTATTGAAGTCTATTTTTATGTATATATTTCTATAAAAGTCTATTTTTATGTATATAATTCTATTGAAGTCTATTTTTCTGCATATATTTCTATATAAGTCTATTTTTATGTATATATTTCTATTAAAGTCTATTTTTTGTATATATTTCTATTAAAGTCTATTTTTATGTATATATTTCTATTAAAGTCTATTTTTATGTATATAATTCTATTGAAGTCTATTTTTATGTATATATTTCTATAAAAGTGTATTTATATACCTGATGTAATGCATATGTTATGAATACGCATACACCTTGGTTCCCCCTTACAGTAATGTGATTCGCTGGTGTCAGCTACAAATACCGAAAAAGGCGAGGTCTACGTCTATATGTCTACGGCTACAGGTCTACGTCTATTGGTCTAAGACTATTGATCTACGTCTATTGACTATGCCTACACCTTTTCCAGTTAGACTTAACTGTTTTTGTTGTTGTTCCATTTTGTTCCTTTACTCTTTCTTTTTTTTTTCATTTAATTATTCGTTAATTCAAGCGCCAATCACAACCAACATACTAGTAAACTAAAGGACTGATTTGCTTCCGTTGTCCTTTGCCTCTTTTTATTTTTTCTAGCAAATTTATTTTGAACTTTTTGGCATCGACTATTTCATTTGTCATACTCCAAAGAAAAACCTTACACAAAAAAAAAGATAAAGAAATAAAAAAAACGAGACACAATGCACTGGAAGAAAAAAGTGACCTATTATTTTCTGCAACAATTATTATTTTTCTGTCTTTTTTCTTTCTTTTTTCTTTTTTGTAACAAAACGTAAAAGAACGTTCTGTAATGTCGGAAAAGTTCCTATTTTTCTTTTATTTTCGAAGAACACACACAACAGGAAAGTTTCTATAATGTACAAAAGGTTTGTTTTTTTCTTTTCTTTTTGAAGAACATCCATCAGAAAGTACTATAGTGCTGAAAACCTCGTTGTATATTTTCTTTTCGAAGAACACACATCAGAAAGTCTTGTAATGTTAAAAAATTTCTTTTTTTTCTTTTTTGAAGAACACACATATCAATAAAATGTTATACTGTTCACAAGTTCATTTTTTCTGTCTCTTCTTTCTATCTTCGAATCTTATCATAGCCACAGACACCCAGATTCACAACCATATTATCGGTATGGTAATTGCATCTTCAATTTCAAATTGACATCAGTAAATGACCTTCGCATATACCATGTGCACCTCTGCTCGAGCTTTACATTACATACGGAATTTCCTAAATTTTAATCATACTATAAGTGAACACGGAAATATGCCATTATTTGCAGTGCTTATCATTTTAAGTCTGCCTCGAGAAACAACAACAACCAAACGAGTGAAAAACAGACAAAGAAAACTCCCTAAAGGTCTGATCGTATCTGATGATGCTAATATGTGCTTTGAACGGAGGATTTTTAGCAATTCTTATAGTTCAAAGCTGCCAACTAACTTAGTCTAAAAATAGACCCATGTTACTCTAATTACCACTTCTAAACGTTTTCCCAACGGACTGCAACTACTACCCAATATGGAATAAGGAAACTAATCTAACCCCCTTTCTCGAAGGCAGTTCTCTTCTCTAACATCTTAAACAATCAGCCAATGCATGTTTAACTTTCTTTCCTTGTCCTTATAATACCCCCAATTAACTTCACAGAATTTAACTGTCGCGGCTTATGTTCTTTTTAACAAAGCGGCGACAGGAGGTACTTCCAATGAAAACTTTCACCTGCCTAAAATCGATTGGGGCCGAAGTTGAACTTAACGACTGGAAGAGGTCAATAAGCATACTTCGCTTCTCAAAGAGGTTATCATCTTATCCAACAGCTCTATTTCCTCTGACTATTAATTCATCGACTCCTCATGTCAACTCCGTTTTTTCTACCAACTATAATTCTTTCGTAGGAGTTGTCTACTCTCCTTAATGCGTCCGAAAAATACTCGCACCCGCTATCTTTATGGTCAGGCTCTGCACACAACTTCAAAAGTATGCGGTTCCATCAGAGTTTTGTTTGAACTAGATTTTTTTTATAAAAGAATACGAGCAAAGCACGCACAGGCAAACTAAAAATTGCGACCTAGCTTGACCTGATGGGTTCATCACGAGCGTCTAGTGCTTTTTGTGTTGTGCTATTATTCTTTTTACTGATAAAATGACGAAACTAAACTAGACTCAAAGGGACTTCTTTTTTCATACCTCCCAAATCCATTAAATTATTTTTTAGTCACTGACTTCTTTGACCCTGATCGTCAAAACAAAATTCTAGCTTTGCCAGCTGCATTCTACACTAACTCACTTTTTAAAAATACAGTTCCAGTCGAACTTTCTCACCGAGCAAAAGAATTTACGATGAAAAAGTTTTCATGTTATTATTAGGGGGAAGAGCATTTTTTTAATTATTTGTAATTTTTTTAATCCGTTCGGATCAAAACTATTTTTTGCTTCAGCAGTCGGCCTAATATTTGCTATTTTTTAGCACGTTTTTTGGTAAAATTATATTGATTTTGAAATTCTTGCATAAATCAAAATAAGTTTCATTTTGTTGTAGAGGAACATCCTATCCTACCCCGTAATGGATATGGTCTAGTCTATAAAAGACTGTGACTAGAGTGAACTGGGGGCATACGTCAGCATACGTCACTAGACGGACGCATACGTCATAGGCGGATACATTTTCTACTTGATCGTTATTCCGGTTACTATTCGTTGATTGTTCTTGTACGTCTATTAGTTTATTGTACCGTTGTATAATAAATCTCTTCTAATCTATCTTCAGTGTTAAGTATTATTCTTACACTATTCTTTTCCTTGATATTCCTTCCCGGGATATATCAGATTTTCATGAAACTTTCAGGATCTATTCATTAATGAATGAAATTATTTTTGCATTTTTTGGGGGAAAAGCTTGGCAAAAATATTTTTTTACATACCACTTACTGAATTTTA
This sequence comes from Ascarosepion bandense, assembly GCA_037127315.1. Taxonomy (NCBI): domain Eukaryota; kingdom Metazoa; phylum Mollusca; class Cephalopoda; order Sepiida; family Sepiidae; genus Ascarosepion; species Ascarosepion bandense. The sequence goes on along the minus strand of JBBBDQ010002296.1, from coordinate 858,628 downwards.
TAAAATACTGGGAAAATAAATTTTGATCACTAATTTTTTAAAAATTTTTTCTTAGTTGAAAAAGTTTCATTATTGTAAATTCATTTTAAACCTTAGGTTTCCCGAATTAGTGGAGGTAACTAATTAAAAGCAATTAACGACCGAAAATAAGTGGCGGCATTTTAATGTTCAGGTAAATTTTCACATGATTTACTATAACTTATTAAGAATATAAACTATGAGAAAAAGATAACCACGTGTGTATATTTAATAGAACTAACCAAATACTTGTCTTACGAACCGTCTTCTTAATAACATTTTTAAAATAATACAGCAAATGATATTATTTATTGTATTGATTTTTGTCGATTACCTTGCTCGATGCTGTGCATCTAAAAACATTCGCTTTTATTGCTTCTCCCCCCCTTTGACTGAGGGAGGTTCTAATAATATTAAGCTTAAACCCCAGCGAGCCTTCTAAACATGCGGTATCTCTATTTCGGGAGGTGGCTGGGTTTATTGTCCAGCGCCTAATGCGTCCCCAAAAGAAGATGTGCTGAGGGGTGCTTAAACAATTTTTATAGAGTATTGACATTAAACTTATTTAAAACTGAGCTTGCGTCACAATAAGCACAAAAATGCCTCGCTCTGCGGTCTTGTCACTCAGTCAGTTAAGTGCCATACGCGAAACACGCTTGTGCGATCATGTCTCGAAAGAGACATGACTGACCTGGCAGAAGATTATCCCGCACTAGGTTGCCATTGCTTTCTGCGGTAGACTGGTTGCCAGCCAAGGCTATAGAACCCAATCTGTCCTGTTATTTAACCCATAACTGGAGGGAAGAGACGGATTAATACCTTTCCCAAGGGTATTTGTGCGTAAGTGAATGAAATGAATTCAACTGGAATTTGAACTCGGCTCCCCGATTTCTCGTTCCAAGCCGATATCCACTGCACCACAATGCACATCCTACCCTGGGGCAGATAAATTATATTTCTTCTCTCAGTTATTTGCAGACACAGCGCAACAAAAAAGAAATATTAAGAAGAGCTCGGTTCCAAGGAACATATGCCCACGGTATTGTCTCACTCATTACAAAAAAGAGCCGGGGATCGGTTCTAATAGCGATGCCAGCACAACCGACAGGTCAGGGCCTGGGCTATTTTTAGACCCGCCCCAGTTGTATGCGCTCGGATTGCCACTTAAACTGACCTAGTATTTATTCTTATCGGCTTAATCTCTCTTTCTTCACATCTGTTTTCCCTTGTTCTTTTTTGTTTTTGTTTTCTGTTGTTTTCTCACTGAATCATGAAGTATCTTTACGTCTTTCTACGATTTTCGGCATTTTGGCTGAGATCAAAGTGCAGTATCGGTTCTTATCAGCTTAATCTGATTCTTTCTTTTCACTACTATCTTCCTTCTTTCTTTCGTTCTTTCTTTCCTTTTTTTGTTGTTGTTTCCTTACTGAACCATGTAGTCTCTTCTCCCTTATTCTACCATGTGATTCTGCCTAAGATCAACGTGTAGTATCTGTTAATATATATTCCGATAATCTGATTCATTCTTTTCTTTTATGTCTTTTTGTTTATGTTTTTTGTTTGTTTGTTTTTTGTTTTTTGTTTTTTTGTTTTGTTTTTTTCCTTACTGAAGCATGTAGTCTCTTCTCCCTCTTTCTACCATTGTCAGATTTGGACTAAGATCAAAGTGTAGTATCTGTTCTTATCAACTTAATCTGATTCTAGCTCTTTACTTCTATCCTTTGTTTTCTCACTAACCCAAGTAGTCTATTTTACCTCTTTCCAAAATGCTCAGTATTTTTGCTAAGATCAAAGTGTAGTATCAGTTCCTATCAGCTTAATCTTATTCTCTCCATTCACTTCTATTTTCTTTTGTTTTCTCACTGAACCAAATACACTTATTTATCTCGCTCTAACATTCTCAGCATTTTGGCTAAGATCAAAGGTTAGTATCTGTTCTCTTCAACTTAATCTGATACTCTCTCTTCATATCTATCTTCTTTATGCACCTCGAGATGGAGTAATGTTTAGCAAGCTTCTCTCGCTAGGACCATTATAACTGAATAGTGAGTTCGATCCTCCAGAACTAAGCTACGCTAACAAAATCACCATATCTGTCTTACTTTTTTCTTACTGAACCAAGTAGACTCTTTCCGTCTTTCTACCATTCTCGAACTTTTGGTTAAGTTCAAGGTGTAATATATGCTCTAATCAGTTTAATCCTATATTCTTTCTTCACCTGTATCTACTTTTGCTTTCTCACCGTACCAAATAGTATCTTTTCCCTCTTTCTACTAAGCTAGACCTTTTGAGTAAGATTAAAGTGTAGTACATGTTCTTATCATCTTGATCAGATTCTCTTTCTTTCTTTTCATCTTGTTTTGTTTCCTCACTGAACCACGTAGTATCATTTCCCTCTTTCTACTGTAATTGACTCAGAACAAAATGTAGTATCTGTTCTTATTAGTTTAACTAGCAGTATAGCCCCGCGTTGCTCGGGTGTAATGAAAGCTTTAAAACTAATCCATGGTCCTGGAGCTCAGACTCTTTGGACGTTGGCACGAAAGAGTAAAAAGCAATAGTTGTTTTCGGTTAAAGCGAAACCGTAGACTGAAAGAAAAATGAATGGATGTAAGTCAAATTTTGATTTCCTGGTATCGATATCAAATAAGTTTTTTTCGTCATAAACTGAATTTTGAAGGCTAAATAAGTCCTCTGAGTAAATGGTATCATGGCTGAGACTAAGAACTACAATTATACCTACTTAGAGCCAAACCCAAAGCAAAACCTAAAATAAAAGGTCTGAAAAAATACAGACATGCAGGCAGATAAAGAGACACACGCACAAACATCTTGCCTTATATATATATATATATATATATATTATCGATTTTCTGCACTATTGTAAGAACTGCAACCTTGAAACTTCTGAATATCGTTTCTTATGTCTTTGTCTATGAGTGTACGAAGTTTGATTAAAATCGGACCACTCCTTCTATAACCCGATTTTTTCGATTATCGATATTTATCAGGGGTACCTAGCTAAGAACACTCGCAGACGCATATAGTACAACTAGAAAAATTGGTTCAGCTGTTTCAAAGTCTATAGGTAAGGGACACACACACACACACAGAGACAACGTTCCATTTATAAATAAGTTTAGATATGATTCTGTCTCTCTCGCGTCTACCTTCTTTTTTTTCTCACTGGACCAAGTAGTCTCTTTTGCCTCTTTCTACCACACTCAGCCTTTTAGCAAAGATCAAAGTGTAATATCTGTTCCGATCGGTTTAATCTGATTTGCTCTCTTTCATTTCACCTTCTTTTGTTTTCTCACTTGATGAAGGAGTCTCATTTCCATCTTTCTATCCTTCTTAGCCTTTTAGCTAAGATCAAAGGGTAATATCTGTTCCTTTCAACTTAATCTGATTCTCTCTCTCTCTCTCTCCCTCTCTCTCTCTCTCTCTCTCTCTCTCTCTCTCTCTCTCTCTTCACTCGTATCTTCTTTTGCGTTCTCACTGAACCAAGTAGTCTCTTTTTGCTCATTCTGCAATTCTTGGCCTCTTCCCGAAAATCAAAATGCAGTATCTGTTCTCATCAACTAAGTCTGATTCTCTCTCTTTACTTCTATCTTATTTGTTTTCTAACGGAACCAAATAGTCTTTCATTCCTTCTTTCATCCATTCTTGGCCTTTTGGATTATATCAAAGTGTAGTATCTGTTCTCAGACACTCACTGCCTGCTCACCGTCCTGGAAGCAATGAACAGTTAAGTCTAGCTTTTGACCAGCTTCGACAAGCAATGACCAGCTAAGACCAGCTTTGTACCCAGTTTCCGCATGAGCGGGGGCTGGATAATCTTTGACCAATGGCATGAGCGTATGCGTCAGGTTCCCCACGTTAAAAACTAACCTGGTGTCACTACTCGCTCCAGTGGGGGAGTAGAGTAAATATCGAGTGTAGTGTCGATTCTCAGATACTCACTTCCTGCTCACCGTCCTGGAAGCAATGAACAGTTAAGTCTAGCTTTTGACCAGCTTCGACAAGCAATGACCAGCTAAGACCAGCTTTGTACCCAGTTTCCGCATAAGCGGGAGCTGGATAATCTTTGACCAATGGCATGAGCGTATGCGTCATGTTCCCCACGTTAAAAACTAACCTGGTGTCACTACTCGCTCCAGTGGGGGAGTAGAGTAAATATCAAGTGTAGTGTCGGTTCTCAGATACTCACTTCCTGCTCACCGTCCTGGAAGCAATGAACAGTTAAGTCTATCTTTTGACCAGTTTCGACAAGCAATGACCAGCTAAGACCAGCTTTGTACCCAGTTACGCGTAAGTGGGGGATGGTTAATCTTTGACCATAACCTAAGCGTACGCGGTCATTTTCTCCATGTTAAAAACTGACCTTGTGTTTCAACTCACTCCAGTGGGGTAGTAAGGCAAATCAAAATTGTAGCTTCTGTTCGCATCTATTTTATCTGATTGTCTCTCTTCACTTTTCCCACTGAACCAAGTAGATTTTTTTCCATCTTTCTATAATTCTCTGCCTTTTGGCTAAGATCAAAGTGTAGTATCTGTTCTTATTAGCTTAATCGGATTGTCTCTCTCTCTCTTTTTACTTCTATCTTCAGGGTTGTGTAATGGTTGGTAAGCTTTTCTCGTTAGAACCTATTGCAACTGAGTAGTGAATTCGTTCCTCACTGGGTGCTCCATACGTTCGGCTTGTGCATATCTAAGCGACACTTCCCTTTTATCTTTCTTTCTTTGTTTATTGTTTTCATTTTCTCTTCTCTCTGAAATTACGTAGTGCCTACCCTACATTTTCACGCGATCAAAAACCAGTATAGTTCATCATTTAAAATTAACTAACAGGGCGTAACAATCTTGTGAACTAATGAAGGGCGGTAACACCAGGATAATGATACTTGCAGATGGGTATTGATTGAGTCTCTTGGGGAAGGTGTATTGGCCTGCAAACAGATATTGAATGACCGAAAACAGAAAACAACGAGACTTAAGTAAGAAAAAATATATGTTGCCAATATTATTTTTGTTAAATACATATACCGATAAAAAAAAGTAACAGTGCATTAAGCAAAATATATATATATATATATATATATATATATATATATATATATATATATCGGTATCTAAACTTATTTATAAATGGAACTTTGTCTGTGTATGTGTGTGTGTGTGTGTATCTGTGTGTGTGTCCGTTACCTATAGACTCCGAAACGGCTGAGCCGATTTTTTGAAAATTTACACAGTTGTACTATAAGCGCCTTCGAGTGTTCTTAGCTAGGCTTTCTGTCGAGGTACTCCCGATAAATATCGATAATGGAAAAAATCGGTTTATAGAAGGAGTCGTCCAATTTTAATCAAATTTGAGACACTCATAGACAAAGACATAAGAAACGATATTCAGAAGTTTCAAGGTTGCAGTTCTTACAATAGTGCAGAAAATTGATTATATATATATATATATATATATATACATATATATATATATATAAGGCAAGATGTTTGTGTGTGTGTCTGTTTATCTGTCTGTGTGTCCTTTATACAAATCCACAATTTTTATCCGATTCTCACCAAACTTCACAATATTCTTTAAGTTGAGTCTGAGCTCCAGGACCATGGATTAGTTTTAAAGCTTTTATTACACCCGAGCAACGCCGGGCTATACTGCTAGTATTCATATATGTGCATATCATTGCTTCTGGTAGAGTTGACTCACTGGGTCTAGAGTTGGAGCTGCTGATCGCTGGCTAGAACTGCAACTGCTGTCTGGAGCTGAGGGCCGACTCTGTCTGGAGATGCAGGCCGGCTATCTGATGCTGAAACAGATACTACACATTAGGTATTTACCAGAAACCTACTTACTGAGTTTGAATGTAACAAAAGGTCACTTATTTAATGTCGGAACTCCGAGCCCTTAAGCCCGGGCAAAGATTTCCCGTAGAACTTGATAGAATTTTCTCTAGCCAGGGTTCGGATCCTCTCTGATTTTTTGTTTTGTTTTGTTTTACCCTCAGACGAGACACTACCTTTCGGCAGAGCCTCGTCTGGGTTCCTCTCCATCCGGATGCAGAAAGTTAGACAAGTAAGAGTTTGCAGTGGAAGTAGATACTAAACTTTGATATTAGTTATCTTGGCCTCGGAATGTTTATTTGAAATTTATATCTTATGTAGCACAAGGCTTATAAGTAAAGTTGGGAAAGGCTGATTGTCACTCACTTTCTTACAGCTATCTAATTCACGAACCATTTCTTCTTACAATGGACTCAATTACTACAGGAACACATCCAGCACTATTCAATCTAGCATGTACCACAATACCGCATATACAGAGGGATACTAAGGAAACCCCATGTTATAAAACTATTGCGGGCAGAATAATGTGTATTTTTCAGTGCGTTCTCGCGGCTATCAAAATTGACACAAGGTCGACGTGGCTTGATCGGAAACAACGTGAAAAAATCGGCCATTCCTGCTTAGCACTTCCCCTTTCGTTAACGCGTCTCACCCTGCCGATCAATAAACTCCCCCCCTCATTGGAGAGATGTACTGTGTAGGAAAATGCCCCGGGTGTCTTTGGCTTAATATTTTTTAACTTCCCTGGTCTAAAAAAAAATAGCCAGTGAAATAGTGATTTTGCAAGCGTAGCACAAGGCCGCAAAAATGGTGGTGGTATCCACTGAGGATTGAACTCACTACTCAGTTTTAATTATTCTGAGTAAGACAAGCTTGCTAACCGTTACACCACTTCGAGGTGCCCAGTGAGTTTTTAAGCGTAGTTTCGATGTAGTACAAAAACGAAAGCATGGGACTCCATGTTTCTTTTGGTGATTGAGCAAATTGTAATGAGTAATTGGGTCGTGATAGTGTTTAGCTAGGTATAGGATAGTTAAGTGAATACGACCCTCTACCCCTTCCCTTTTTCGGCCTCGTGCCATAATTTGTATTTTTATACAAATAAATATTCTGAATACTAGCCATTTCCGCACTCCCTTAGCGAGTGTACTTCTTGATTTCGCAGTTTGGCGGAATACAGCTGCCACTCTTTTTCTGGGATGGTGGGTACTTAGTAACATTGTTTATTATGTTATTTTCACAAAATTTGTTGTAATTTTAGTTTGTTTTCTGGATTCATCCCCCTCCAACCATTTCACCTTTCATTAAATGTTTTAAATTATATATTATATTGTATATAAACGCATTTTTATTGTCATGGGTTTTTCCCCTTTTTTTTAGGTGTCCCTTGTAAATTTGTGGTATTGTGGTGTATGAAGGATTGGGAGCTGATGGGTGGGTTCATGTGGTGAATGTGTAAATTGTAATTGTGTGATTGGGTCGTGATAGTGTTTAGCTAGGTATAGGATAGTTAAGTGTTTACTACCCTCTACCCCTCCCTTTTTCGGCCTTGTGCCATAATTTGAATTTTTATGCAAATAAATATTGAAAGCATGGGACAACAATGAGGACCGAATTCACTATTCACCAGTAATTGATGTAGAAAGACAAGCGAGTTCACGTCGAAGTAGATTAAAAATGCTTTTTTCAAGCTTTGAAACCTTTTTATATCCCGAATCATTTGTTCAACAATCGTTTGGTGTTTTTTAAAAACTGTGAGTGTCTGCATGTCACGAAAAGTCGATGGGAAAAAGCTTCCAATCAGTTATATGTCACAAGACATTTCTAAAGAATAAAGAATCTCTCGTCAGTTCAAATTTCATTTCAGATTTTGGACATTTACGTCAACGCTAAAAATAGATGTGATCACTTGACCCAGAAAAACGTCCACTGTACGCAAAATTTAGAAATAAAAATAATTTTAGTCCTCTCGTAGAATCGCAGGAATTTTTTTTTTCTGTCCACTTCTACATTTTAGGTCGACTTTATTAAAAAAGTGATGTTAATATTTTATTTTATTTTTCATTTGAATAATGTTATTGTTCAATTTATTTTCCCTATTGATTAAAACTACGTTTAATGGCAATATCCTAAATTCGAAGTGTATTTTCTTTATCAGACTTTAACATATTTTCTTTATGAATACAGACAGGCTTACATCCTGTCTGTATTCATGGCGTTTTAAAAATTTTGGCTAGACGGTCTCCAAATATTTTCTTTTCCGTTTTTTTCTATTTTTTATTGTTTGTTCTTGAAAAAAAAAACACTATCTCTGTTCAATTTGTCTTATCTCTTACCATCTTATCTCTCTGTCTTTGGGGTTGTATTGTGGACAAACAATTCCTCTACTGCGATAGGTAGAATCGCAGGAAGTTTTTCCATCCACTTTTAAATTCTAGGTCGCTTGTGTTGCCTGTATTAAAAAGGTTATTTTAATATTTTATTTTATTTTTTATTTGAATAATGTTATTATCCATTTTATTTTCTGTATTAATTAAAATTACGTTTACTGGCAATATTTTAAATTTGAAGTGTATTTGCTTTCTCTGTACGCCTGTCTGTATTCATGGCCTGTTAAAATTTTCGGCTACACGATCTTCCGAATAAAAACCAGTTTAAAGGCAAGTTTTCATTAATCAAACGTCTTCAGCAGCTTTGAAAGGATCACAACACTCTGTCGGTACGATTCGGGCACCTCGACGTGGTGTAATGGTTAGCAAGTTTGTCTCGATGGAACCTATTACAAGTAAGTAGTGAGTTCAATTTTCGCTGGGTACCTCATACTTTTGGCCTTGTGGCACATCTAAGCGGTGCTTAGAAAATCAACTCCGTAGATGCGATTTTTCACTTAAACGCGTTGAGCTTCTTCTTTCTGTCATTTTATTTTAGTGTTTGATGGTTCTCCAAAGATTTTGTGTCCTTTATAGCTCTTAAATGAATAGTGCTATTTCACTCAAACAGATCAATGTATAGTATCTGTATTTATCAGCTTAAACTGATTCTTTCACTTCAATTTTTATTTTCTTTTGTTTTCTCACTGAACCAAATAGATTCTTTCTCTCTTTCTACCATTCTTAGCTTTTTAGGCTAAGGTTTTAAATGTAGTATCAGTTATTATCAGCTGAATCTAATTCTCTCTCTTCACTTTAACCTTCTTTTGTTTTCTCACTGAACCAAGTAGTCTCTTTTCCCTCTTTCTTTCATTCTCAGCCTTTTGGCTAGGATCAAAGTGTAGTATCAGTTCTAAGGTACTCGCTTTTTGTTCGCCGGCCGGTAAGCTCAGACTAGCTTTTGACCAGCTTAGAGCAGCTTTGTACCTAGTTACCGCATAAGCGGGGACTGGATAATCTTTGACCAGTGGCCTGGGCGTCGGGTTTGAAAGCAATGACCAGATAAAACTAGGTTTTTACCCAGTTACCGCGTAATGGCCTACGGCTCCCCATGTTAAAAACTGACCTTGTGTCACAATTCGCTCCAGTTGGGGACTGTTCTCAGATACTCACTTTCGGCCCGCCCATCGGGTTCGAAAGCAATGGCCAGCTAAAACTAGCTCTGTACCCAGTTACCGCGTAAGCGGGAGCTAATCAAAAGTGTAATATCTTTTCGCATCAATTTTATCTGATTGTCTCTCTTCACTTTTCTCACTGAACCAAGTAGTCTCTTTTCCATCTTTCTATAATTCTCTGCTTTTTGGCTAATATCAAAGTGTAGTATCTGTTCTCATCAGCTTAATTTGATTGTCTCTCTCTTTTTATTTCGATCTTCAGCTTGGTCTCCGTCGATGCGATTCGGACGCCTCGAAGTGGTGTAATGGTTAGCAAGCTTGTCTCGATCGAACCTTTTACAACTAAGTAGTGAGTTCGGTACTCACTGAGTACCTCATACATTTGGCCTTGTGCCACGTCTAAGCGGCGCTTAGAAAACCAACTCCGTAGATGCGATTCGTCACTTAAACGCTTTGAGCTTCTTCTTTTTGTCGTTTCGTTTTAGTGTTTGATGGTTCTTCAAAGATTTCGTGTCCTTTGAAGCTCTTAATAAATGAATAGTGCTCCTGCTATTCCTCTCAAAATTATCGACAAAATCTAAACATGGATCTCCAATGCAGTCGGTCCTGACATTGTACCTCGACTTCAGTCACTTTCTCACCGACTTCACATGGCTTCCCTCTGTCTTTTCTTTAAATACTTTCATGGCAATTGCTTGACGAGCGCTTTTTCCTGGTGCCCAGTCCACGTGAATTTAAGCGTGCTAATAGATTATCATCTAGGTCCCACCCTTTTACCGTTGAAATATTTAAATATAACCACTACTTCTACTTGAATAGTTTCTTTTCTCGCGCTTCCTGGCGTGGGTCTACCTTCAATTTACTTGCTTCCATAATAGCTACAATTTCCAAAAAAATTAAATGCAGCGTCAATTGCCATCTATCTTCTCGGATCCCATTCATCTTTTATCCTTCTTTCAATACCCACTGTACCCAGTTTTTCTCTTACTGTAATCCCCTACACACTAGTGGTGGTTCTCCCTTGCTTGGGGGTGAAATTATTACCAAAAATGTCATCTTTTCGCTACCTCTTCTAATCTCCGCTCCATTAAACATCTACACAGAGTCGTTAGTTATGTTATAAAGCACTTTCCTTTCTACCATTTTCCCTCAGTATGCCAATAGTTCTAATTTTTCAAGACGACTTTCCACATGACGTACCCTAGAAATTTCAAATCTCTCTTTTTAATGATAGATATAAGTGACTTTTTTCAATTTTCTCTAAAACATCGCCATAGACTCACATGTTAAATCCATGATATTCTCAGCATCCTTCTGTAGTCACTGCCATATAGGATGACCGATATTGCACAATAATTTGTTTTTATTATGTTCCTTAGATTTCGAAGGCATCAAATCGCACAATGAAAGTATTATTGAACGGACATGCCTCCCAATACTGCCCATATATATATATATATTTATATATATATATGTTTCGTGATTTTAACGCCCACCACGCCAAGTGGCTGGAAAACTCTGTTACCGATCTTGCTGGTGTACACATCATGAATTTTTCAATCACTCAGTCCCTTGCGCAAGTCGTGGATTTCTCCACGCGTTTCTCTAATAAACCTAATGGAAGTGACTCACTGCTAGACTTCTGTTTAACTTCCATTCCAGACTTTTGCAATGTCAAGCAGCTCTGCCTTCTCGGAAACTCTGACCATGCGGTCGTTTCCGTTAACATCTCCTCCCACTCCCACGCCACCCAAGAAACTCAGACCAGCAGAATATCCTACTACTACCAAAGAGCACCTTGCCCCCTCGCTGCTCTCTATCATCATCTCAAAGCTTGACCCTCATAAAGCGAGTGAAGATGACGGAATCCCAATTATAGTTTTAAAGAAATGTGCCTCTGTCCTCTCTAAACTCTACAACTATTGCTTATCTGCTTCCTGCTTTCCTGCCTGTTGGAAGTCTTCCTCTGTAGTTCCTATATTTAAGAATACTGGAAAACCCACGGACCCCGCTAATTATTGCCCTATCAGCCTTCTACCGATCTTTGGCAAAGTGTTCGAGGCCATTATCAACGCCAAAGTCGTTCAGCATCCCACAGCACACACTCTTCATGGATATACAGTATGGTTTCTGCTTCACCAGGTTTACTGCTGACGACCATCACTGATTATATATACCAGGTTCTCGACAAGAATGGCGAAGCTCCAACTGTTGCCCTCGATATTCCCAAAGTGTTTAGAGTCTGGCATGCTGGCATTCTATGCAAGCTACTAAGCTACGGTATAACTGGACAATTGTTTGACCTAATCCAATCATTCCTCTCAAATCGCACAATGAAGGTAGTATTGAACGGACATGCCTCCCAATACTACCATACGAACGCGGGTGTCTCTCAAGGCTCTATTTTAGGTCCTACGCTTTTTTTATCTACATTAACGATCTTCCCGATGTAATAAGATCCCATGTAGGCATATACGCTGCCGACACCATCGTTTACTCTCGCTTCGATCAAAAATCTGCTGAGGTTGACAAAGCTAATCTCGCTGCCTAGCTTGAGAAGGAACTCCAATCTGTGTTGGACTGGAGTAAGAAATGGCTCGTAAATTTTAATGCTTCCGAAACGAAGCTGCTATCTATTAGCCATCATAGACAATCGCTCCTAACTCCCCTATTATCATGGATCAGGTTAGCCTCCCTGAGAGCAAAACACTACGCTTCCTTGGCCTAAACTCTATTTAGCTATGTAAATCCGCTGCTAAGAAGGTCGGTTCACTATGCAGGGCCAGGAAGTTTTTCCCGTCTGAGTCCATCCTGAACATATATAAATCTACCATCCGCCCGTGTATTGAATATTGCTACCACATCTGTTCAGGTGCCCCTGCTAATTACCTCGGGGTTCTTGACAAAATCTAACAGAGGATTTGTAATGTGATCGATACCGATTTGGTATTGCTCTCTCACCGGCGTGATGTAGCTTACCTGTGCCTCTTCTACAAATGCTTTCACAGCTTCTGCTACGATGAACTTAGCTCACTGGTTCCCCTTATATATGAATTTACACGAGCTACTAGACTAGCAAATAAGTCCCACCCTTTTGCAGTGAAACCGATAAAATGTAACCGAAATTTCTACTCTAACAGCTTCTTTTCTCGCACTTCTTTTCTCTTCAGGTGCCCCTGCTAATTACCTCGGGGTTCTTGACAAAATCTAACAGAGGATTTGTAATGTGATCGATACCGATTTGGTATTGCTCTCTCACCGGCGTGATGTAGCTTACCTGTGCCTCTTCTACAAATGCTTTCACAGCTTCTGCTACGATGAACTTAGCTCACTGGTTCCCCTTATATATGAATTTACACGAGCTACTAGACTAGCAAATAAGTCCCACCCTTTTGCAGTGAAACCGATAAAATGTAACCGAAATTTCTACTCTAACAGCTTCTTTTCTCGTACTTCCCGCCTGTGGAATTCTCTTCTGTATACTTGCGTCCCCGACAGCTACAATCTTCAAGAATTTAGATGTAAAGTCAATAGTCATCTCCAATCTCACTAACTCGCATGCTTTCTCTCAAGCTCCTCTTCTCTATCCACTCCACCCCCATTACACCGGTATTCTCATCCGTCTATTACCCTCCTCCTGGCATCCCATATAACTAACCCCACTTTTTCATCACTTTTCCCTATGTACCTCCCTGCGCAACAGTGAGGGTAAACGTGCCTTGCTTGGGGTGAAATGATTAAAAAATTAAACTGTTGTACTTGTTTGATTCCCGTATCTCCAATTTGTAATTTATATTTTGAGACTTTTTTCTAACAACCATACATTTTATTTTCTTGCAATTGTTGCTTAGTCCTTTCTTCTTGCTTTCTTTCACTATCTTAGGGACCTTTAAAAGTATCAAGTTTTTATTCTGCTTTTAGGCGCCGGTTTCTTGGGTAAGGGTTATGATAAGCGTTTCTATCACTTTTAAACATTTTTCTACTGCTGATATGCTAACGACCATCACCGAGTATATATACCAGGCTCTCGACAAGAATGGTCAAGCCCGAACTGTCGCCCTCGATATCTCTAAAGCATTCGACAGATTATGGCATGCCGGCCTTCTACGGAAACTGCGAAGCTACGGCATTACTAGACTTTTCTTGGACTTAATCCAGTCATTCCTCTCCAACCGCACACTGAAGGTGGTTTTAAACGGACATGCCTCCCAGAACTACCCTACAAACGCGGGTGTCCCCCAAGGCTCTATCCTAGGTTCTACGCTATTTCTAATCTACATCAATGATCTCCCCGATGCCATAAGGTCTCAAGTAGGCATGTACGCTCACCTCGATCAAAAATCTGGTGTTGATGATAAGGCGAACCTCGCGGCTGAGCTTGAAAATGACCTCCAATCCGTGGTGGATTGGGGTAGGAAATGGCTCGTAAAATTCAATTCTTCCAAAACGAAGCTGCTGTCAATTAACCACCACAGACGACCGCACCTCCCTCTCATTAGCATGGAACAGGCATGCCTCCCAGGGAGTAAAACACTACGCCTGCTTGGCCTGACACTCTCATCGGACCTCAAGTGGAATGACTACGTCGAATCCATTGCTAAATCCGCTGCTATGAAAGTTGGCTCTCTGTACAGGGCCCGGAAATTCTTTCCGCCTGAATTTATCCGGCACTTATACACATCCACCATCCGCCCGTGTTTTGAATACTGTTGCCACGTCTGGTCGGGTGCCCCTACTATTCTCCTCGGGCTTCTTGACAAAATACAGTGAAGAATTTGTAACGTGATTGATACCGACTTAGCTGACCGCCTGCAGTCACTCTCCCACCAGCGTAACGTGGCTTCCCTGTGCCTCTTCTATAAATACTTTCATGGCTTCTGCTCTGATGAACTTAAATCACTGGTGCCCCCTAGGTGTGAGTTTGCACGAGATACTAGATTGGCAATTAGGTCCCACCCTTTTACAGTGAAACCTATGAAATGTAACCGCAATTTCTACTCCAACAGCTTCTTTTCTCGCACTTCCCGCCTGTGGAATTCCCTACCGCATGCTTGCTTCCCCGACGGCTATAACCTCCAGGAGTTTAAATGTAGGGTCAATAGACACCTCCTAACACACTAAGCCTCCCATTCTCTCTAACTTTCCCCCTATGTACATCCTAACTCGTCTATCGCCCTGTGTAACCCCCTGCGCTATAGTGTCAGTGGAATGCCGTGCTTGGGGTGACATGATTAAAAAAAAAATTCAAATAGGTATCAAATTTGCGTTATTGTTGTGTATTAATTCAATGCATCTTAAAAACTTGTTGGAATAGAACTCTAGTCAGAAATACATAGTCATTCGTCTTAACAGGTGAGTGGGTCCCTGTATAATATACATCCTTGTGCAAATTTAATTGAAACAAGTCGAATAATGTCTTCCTATGATCTTTCCCACTTTATCTGATCACGTATACGTCGCCTCTTGGCGCTGTTTTTTCTCTTCCGACCGCATTTTCTTTCACGTTTTGGATAAAGTGTGTTTTCGCCTTGATGACAGGACTGATAGTTGAAAGGCTGATACCAACAATATCTGCGATTTCTTTGTAAGGCTCGCCAGTGTGTCCGTGCAGCGTTACAATTTTAGTACGCTTCCATGGAGTAACGTTCATCGCAGACAATGGCCGTAGGATAGTTAATCGACAGTCAAGCTAATAGTGTCTAATGCAATCAATGATGACGCAATATTTTTTCAAGGCCAAACAAATTCCATCATACACTCTGAAAATAGATTAAAATTATTTCTTCTTCTTCTTCTCCTTCTTCTTCTTCTTCTGTGTGTCTTCACTATCCACTTTTATATTTTACATTTACACGCGCTCCGTCCCTGATATTGAGAGCTTTAACACATAAACATCGTCGTTGTCGTCGTCTTGCGGCCAATGGCCGAGATAGAACTCACTACACCTCTCCAGTATTCCATGTGGATTTGAAACCGTGGCGCAGTTTGCAGCGAAATTCATAATCTTGTCAAATAGCTGAATACTTGATGCTTCGCCAGGGCTACCAAGGGTGTTTTTATTGTGAGACCAACACTAGATGGGTTGCCTCCAGGCCCCATCCTGTTATTTAACCCATAACTGGAGGGAAGTGACCAAGGGTACCACTGCTGAAGTGAATGCAGGGTACTCAACTGGAATTCGAACTCGGCTCACCGATTTCTCTTTCCAAGCCGATATCCACTGCACCACAACGCACATCCGTCACCAATCTAAGTACTGACCAGGCTCAACGTTGCTTAACTTCGGAGATCGAACGAGAACCGTTGTATTCAACGTGATATGCCGTATGCGACATCTCAAGCTGCTTTCCCTTCTCTCTGCTTCCATTTATTCGACCTGTATCATGTCCTCCAGGCCTTTCTTCCTCAGTACGTGTCTCAGAAACCACATTTGTTTCTTCCTGATATTTCTTTTCAGTTGTCTTCTCGTTTTATCCTTTCCAACACCTCATTGTTGCACACGTGCTCCGTCTATGGTATCCTCAGCATCCTCCTGTATAACCACATTTCTGCTGCCTCAAGACTCTCCTTCATCTTTGATGAGATCGTTCAACATTCACTTCCATACAGAAGGACAGATATCACATAGCAATCATCACTCTGACTTAATCTGAAAGAATAATGGAAAGCGATTACATCTTAATCTAGTAGGACTTAAACTGAACGTATGGTAACCACTTTTTCTCATCTCTTTCCCCCTATGTAACCCCCTAACAACTCTTTCTCATCACTTTCCCCTATGTAACCCCCTAACCACTCTTTCTCATCACTTTCCCCTATGTAACCCCCTAACCACTCTTTCCCATCAGTTTCCCCTATGTAACCCCCTAACCACTCTTTCTCATCACTTTCCCCTATGTAACCCCCTAACCACTCTTTCTCATCACTTTCCCCTATGTAACCCCCTAACCACTCTTTCTCATCACTTTCCCCTATGTAACCCCTTAACCACTCTTTCTCATCACTTTCCACTATGTAACCCCCTAACCACTCTTTCCCATCACTTTCCCCTATGTAACCCCTTAACCACTCTTTCTCATCACTTTCCCCTATATAACCCCCTAACCACTCTTTCTCATCACTTTCCCCTATGTAACCCGCTAACCACTCTTTCTCATCACTTTCCCCTATGTAACCCCTTAACCACTCTTTCTCATCACTTTCCCCTATGTAACCCCCAAACCACTCTTTCCCATCAGTTTCCCCTATGTAACCCCTTAACCATTCTTTCTCATCACTTCCCCCTATGTAACCCCTAACCACTCTTTCTCATCACTTTCCCCTATGTAACCCCCTATAACCACTCTTTGTCATCACTTTCCCCTATGTAACCCCCTAACCACTCTTTCTCATCACTTTCCGCTATGTAACCCCCTAACCACTCTTTCTCATCACTTTCCCCTATGTAACCCCCTTAACCACTCTTTCTCATCTCTTTCCCCCTATGTAACCCCCTAACCACTCGTTCTCATCACTTTCCCCTATGTAACCCCTTAACCACTCTTTCTCATCACTTTCCCCTATGTAACCCCCTGACCACTCTTTCCCATCAGTTTTCCCTATGTAACCACCTAACCACTCTTTCTCATCACTTTCCCCTATGTAATCCCTTAACCATTCTTTCTCATCACTTTCCCCTATGTAAACCCCTAACCACTCTTTCTCATCACTTTCCCCTATGTAACCCCCTAACCACTCTTTCTCATCACTTTCCCCTATGTAACCCCTTAACCACTCTTTCTCATCACTTTCCCCTATGTAAACCCCTAACCACTCTTTCTCATCACTTTCCCCTATGTAACCCCCTAACCACTCTTTCTCATCACTTTCCCCTATGTAACCCCTTAACCATTCTTTCACTTCACTTTCCCCTATTTAACCCCCTAACTACTCTTTCTCATCACTTTCCCCTATGTAACCCCTTAACCACTCTTTCTCATCTCTTTCCCCTATGTAGCCCCTTAACCATTCTTTCCCATCACTTTCCCCTATGTAACCCCTTAACCATTCTTTCTCATCACTTTCCCCTATGTAAACCTTAACCACTCTTTCTCATCACTTTCCCCTATGTAACCCCTTAACCACTCTTTCTCATCAGTTTCCCCTATGTAACCCCCTAACCACTCTTTATCATCACTTTCCCCTATGTAACCCCCTAACCACTCTTTCTCATCTCTTTCCCCCTATGTAACCCCCTAACCACTCTTTCTCATCACTTTCCCCTATGTAACCCTCTAACCACTCTTTCTCATCACTTTCCCCTATGTAACCCCCTAACCACTCTTTCTCATCACTTTCCCCTATGTAACCCCCTAACCACTCTTTCTCATCACTTTCCCCTATGTAACCCCCTAACCACTCTTTCTCGTAACTTTCCCCTATGTAACCCCCTAACCACTCTTTCTCATCTCTTACCCCCTATGTAACCCCCTAACCACTCGTTCTCATCACTTTCCCCTATGTAACCCCTTAACCACTCTTTCTCATCACTTTCCCCTATGTAACCCCCTGACCACTCTTTCCCATCAGTTTCCCCTATGTAACCCCCTAACCACTCTTTCTCATGACTTTCCCCTATGTAACCCCCTAACCACTCTTTCTCATCACTTTCCCCTATGTAACCCCCTAACCACTCTTTCTCATCACTTTCCCCTATGTAACCCCTTAACCATTCTTTCTCATCACTTTCCCCTATATAACCCCCTAACCACTCTTTCTCATCACTTTCCCCTATGTAACCCCTTAACCACTCTTTCTCATCACTTTCCCCTATGTAACCCCCTAAACACTCTTTCCCATCAGTTTTCCCTATGTAACCCCCTAACCACTCTTTCTCATCACTTTCCCCTATGGAACCCCTTAACCATTCTTTCTCATCACTTTCCCCTATGTAACCCCCTAACCACTCTTTCTCATCACTTTCCCTATGTAACCCCTTAACCACTCTTTCTCATCACTTTCCCCTATGTAACCCCCTAAACACTCTTTCTCATCACTTTCCCCTATGTAACCCCCTAACCACTCTTTCTCATCACTTTCCCCTATGTAACCCCTTAACCATTCTTTCTCATCACTTTCCCCTATGTAACCCCCTAACCACTCTTTCTCATCACTTTCCCCTATGTAACCCCTTAACCACTCTTTCTCATCACTTTCCCCTATGTAACCCCCTAACCACTCTTTCCCATCACTTTCCCCTATGTAACCCCCTAACCACTCTTTCTCATCACTTTCCCCTATGTAACCCCTTAACCATTCTTTCTCATCACTTTCCCCTATGTAAACCCCTAACCACTCTTTCTCATCACTTTCCCCTATGTAACCCCCTAACCACTCTTTCTCATCACTTTCCCCTATGTAACCCCTTAACCATTCTTTCACTTCACTTTCCCCTATTTAACCCCCTAACCACTCTTTCTCATCACTTTCCCCTATGTAACCCCTTAACCACTCTTTCTCATCTCTTTCCCCTATGTAGCCCCTTAACCATTCTTTCCCATCACTTTCCCCTATGTAACCCCCTAACCACGCTTTCTCATCACTTTCCCCTATGTAACCCATTAACTACTCTTTCTCATCACTTTCCCCTATGTAACCCCCTAATCACTCTTTCTCATCAGTTTCCCCTATGTAACCCCCTAACCACTCTTTCTCATCTCTTTCCCCCTATGTAACCCCCTAACCATTCTTTCTCATCACTTCCCCTATGTAACCCCCTAACCACTCTTTCTCATCACTTTCCCCTATGTAACCCCTTAACCATTCTTTCACTTCACTTTCCCCTATTTAACCCCCTAACCACTCTTTCTCATCACTTTCCCCTATGTAACCCCTTAACCACTCTTTCTCATCTCTTTCCCCTATGTAGCCCCTTAACCATTCTTTCCCATCACTTTCCCCTATGTAACCCCTTAACCATTCTTTCTCATCACTTTCCCCTATGTAAACCTTAAGCACTCTTTCTCATCACTTTCCCCTATGTAACCCCTTAACCACTCTTTCTCATCACTTTCCCCTATGTAACCCCCTAACCACTCTTTATCATCACTTTCCCCTATGTAACCCCCTAACCACTCTTTCTCATCACTTTCCCTTTGTAACCCTCTAACCACTCTTTCCCATCACTTTCCCCTATGTAACCCCTTAACCACTCTTTCTCATCACTTTCCCCTATGTAACCCCTTAACCACTCTTTCTCATCAGTTTCCCCTATGTAACCCCCTAACCACTCTTTCTCATCTCTTTCCCCCTATGTAACCCGCTAACCACTCTTTCTCATCACTTTCCCCTATGTAACCCCCTAACCACTGTTTCTCATCACTTTCCCCTATGTAACCCCCTAACCACTCTTTCTCATCACTTTCCCCTATGTAACCCCCTAACCACTCTTTCTCATCTCTTTCCCCCTATGTAACCCCCTAACCACTCTTTCTCATCACTTTCCCCTATGTAACCCCTTAACCATTCTTTCTCATCACTTTCCCCTATGTAAACCCCTAACCACTCTTTCTCATCACTTTCCCCTATGTAACCCCCTAACCACTCTTTCTCATCACTTTCCCCTATGTAACCCCTTAACCATTCTTTCACTTCACTTTCCCCTATTTAACCCCCTAACCACTCTTTCTCATCACTTTCCCCTATGTAACCCCTTAACCACTCTTTCTCATCTCTTTCCCCTATGTAGCCCCTTAACCATTCTTTCCCATCACTTTCCCCTATGTAACCCCTTAACCATTCTTTCTCATCACTTTCCCCTATGTAAACCTTAAGCACTCTTTCTCATCACTTTCCCCTATGTAACCCCTTAACCACTCTTTCTCATCACTTTCCCCTATGTAACCCCCTAACCACTCTTTATCATCACTTTCCCCTATGTAACCCCCTAACCACTCTTTCTCGTCACTTTCCCCTATGTAACCCTCTAACCACTCTTTCTCATCACTTTCCCCTATGTAACCCCTTAACCACTCTTTCTCATCACTTTCCCCTATGTAACCCCCTAACCACTCTTTCTCATCAGTTTCCCCTATGTAACCCCCTAACCACTCTTTCTCATCTCTTTCCCCCTATGTAACCCCCTAACCACTCTTTCTCATCACTTTCCCCTATGTAACCCCCTAACGACTCTTTCTCATCACTTTCCCCTATGTAACCCCCTAACCACTCTTTCTCATCAGTTTCCCCTATGTAACCCCCTAACCACTCTTTCTCATCACTTTCCCCTATGTAACCCCCTAACCACTCTTTCTCATCTCTTTCCCCCTATGTAACCCCCTAACCACTCTTTCTCATCAGTTTCCCCTATGTAACCCACCTAACCACTCTTTCTCATCACTTTCCCCTATGTAACCCCCTAACCACTCTTTCTCATTACTTTCCCCTATGTAACCCCCTAATCACTCTTTCTCATCAGTTTCCCCTATGTAACCCCCTAACCACTCTTTCTCATCATTTTCCCCTATGTTACCCCCTAACCACTCTTTCTCATCACTTTCCTTTATGTAACCCCCTAACCACTCTTTCTCATCACTTTCCCCTATGTAACCCCCTAACCACTCTTTCTCATCACTTTCCCCTATGTAACCCCCTAACCACTCTTTCTCATCAGTTTCCCCTATGTAACCCCCTAACCACTCTTTCTCATCACTTTCCCCTATGTAACCCCCTAACCACTCTTTCTCATCTCTTTCCCCCTATGTAACCCCCTAACCACTCTTTCTCATCAGTTTCCCCTATGTAACCCCCCTAACCACTCTTTCTCATCACTTTCCCCTATGTAACCCCCTAACCACTCTTTCTCATCACTTTCCCCTATGTAACCCCCTAATCACTCTTTCTCATCAGTTTCCCCTATGTAACCCCCTAACCACTCTGTCTCATCACTTTCCCCTATGTAACCCCCTAACCACTCTTTCTCATCACTTTCCTTTATGTAACCCCCTAACCACTCTTTCTCATCACTTTCCCCTATGTAAACCCCTAACCACTCTTTCTCATCTCTTTCCCCCTATGTAACCCCCTAACCACTCTTTCTCATCACTTTCCCCTATGTAACCCCCTAACCACGCTTTCTCATCACTTTCCCCTATGTAACCCATTAACTACTCTTTCTCATCACTTTCCCCTATGTAACCCCCTAATCACTCTTTCTCATCAGTTTCCCCTATGTAACCCCCTAACCACTCTTTCTCATCTCTTTCCCCCTATGTAACCCCCTAACCATTCTTTCTCATCACTTCCCCTATGTAACCCCCTAACCACTCTTTCTCATCACTTTCCCCTATGTAACCCCCTAACCACTCTTTCTCATCACTTTCCCCTATATAACCCCCTAACCACTCTTTCTCATCTCTTTCCCCCTATGTAACCCCCTAACCACTCTTTCTCATCAGTTTCCCCTATGTAACCCCCCTAACCATTCTTTCTCATCACTTTCCCCTATGTAACCCCCTAACCACTCTTTCTCATCACTTTCCCCTATGTAACCCCCTAACCACTCTTTCTCATCACTTTCCCCTATGTAACCCCCTAACCACTCTTTCCCATCACTTTCCCCTATGTAACCCCCTAACCACTCTTTCTCATCACTTTCCCCTATGTAACCCCTTAACCATTCTTTCTCATCACTTTCCCCTATGTAAACCCCTAACCACTCTTTCTCATCACTTTCCCCTATGTAACCCCCTAACCACTCTTTCTCATCACTTTCCCCTATGTAACCCCTTAACCATTCTTTCACTTCACTTTCCCCTATTTAACCCCCTAACCACTCTTTCTCATCACTTTCCCCTATGTAACCCCTTAACCACTCTTTCTCATCTCTTTCCCCTATGTAACCCCTTAACCATTCCTTCCCATCACTATCCCCTATGTAACCCCTTAACCATTCTTTCTCATCACTTTCCCCTATGTAAACCTTAAGCACTCTTTCTCATCACTTTCCCCTATGTAACCCCTTAACCACTCTTTCTCATCACTTTCCCCTATGTAACCCTTTAACCACTCTTTCTCATCACTTTCCCCTATGTAACCCCCTAACCACTCTTTATCATCACTTTCCCCTATGTAACCCCCTAATCACTCTTTCTCGTCACTTTCCCCTATGTAACCCTCTAACCACTCTTTCTCATCACTTTCCCCTATGTAACCCCTTAACCACTCTTTCTCATCACTTTCCCCTATGTAACCCCCTAACCACTCTTTCTCATCAGTTTCCCCTATGTAACCCCCTAACCACTCTTTCTCATCTCTTTCCCCCTATGTAACCCCCTAACCACTCTTTCTCATCACTTTCCCCTATGTAACCCCCTAACGACTCTTTCTCATCACTTTCCCCTATGTAACCCCCTAACCACTCTTTCTCATCAGTTTCCCCTATGTAACCCCCTAACCACTCTTTCTCATCACTTTCCCCTATGTAACCCCCTAACCACTCTTTCTCATCTCTTTCCCCCTATGTAACCCCCTAACCACTCTTTCTCATCAGTTTCCCCTATGTAACCCACCTAACCACTCTTTCTCATCACTTTCCCCTATGTAACCCCCTAACCACTCTTTCTCATCACGTTCCCCTATGTAACCCCCTAATCACTCTTTCACATCAGTTTCCCCTATGTAACCCCCTAACCACTCTTTCTCATCATTTTCCCCTATGTTACCCCCTAACCACTCTTTCTCATCACTTTCCTTTATGTAACCCCCTAACCACTCTTTCTCATCACTTTCCCCTATGTAACCCCCTAACCACTCTTTCTCATCACTTTCCCCTATGTAACCCCCTAACCACTCTTTATCATCACTTTCCCCTATGTAACCCCCTAACCACTCTTTCTCATCACTTTCCCCTATGTAACCCCCTAACCACTCTTTCTCATCTCTTTCCCCCTATGTAACCCCCTAACCACTCTTTCTCATCAGTTTCCCCTATGTAACCCCCCTAACCACTCTTTCTCATCACTTTCCCCTATGTAACCCCCTAACCACTCTTTCTCATCACTTTCCCCTATGTAACCCCCTAATCACTCTTTCTCATCAGTTTCCCCTATGTAACCCCCTAACCACTCTGTCTCATCACTTTCCCCTATGTAACCCCCTAACCACTCTTTCTCATCACTTTCCTTTATGTAACCCCCTAACCACTCTTTCTCATCACTTTCCCCTATGTAAACCCCTAACCACTCTTTCTCATCTCTTTCCCCCTATGTAACCCCCTAACCACTCTTTCTCATCACTTTCCCCTATGTAACCCCCTAACCACGCTTTCTCATCACTTTCCCCTATGTGAACCCATTAACTACTCTTTCTCATCACTTTCCCCTATGTAACCCCCTAATCACTCTTTCTCATCAGTTTCCCCTATGTAACCCCCTAACCACTCTTTCTCATCTCTTTCCCCCTATGTAACCCCCTAACCACTCTTTCTCATCACTTCCCCTATGTAACCCCCTAACCACTCTTTCTCATCACTTTCCCCTATGTAACCCCCTAACCACTCTTTCTCATCACTTTCCCCTATATAACCCCCTTAACCACTCTTTCTCATCTCTTTCCCCCTATGTAACCCCCTAACCACTCTTTCTCATCAGTTTCCCCTATGTAACCCCCCTAACCACTCTTTCTCATCACTTTCCCCTATGTAACCCCCTAACCACTCTTTCTCATCACTTTCCCCTATGTAACCCCCTAACCACTCTTTCTCATCACTTTCCCCTATGTAACCCCCTAACCACTCTTTCCCATCACTTTCCCCTATGTAACCCCCTAACCACTCTTTCTCATCACTTTCCCCTATGTAACCCCTTAACCATTCTTTCTCATCACTTTCCCCTATGTAAACCCCTAACCACTCTTTCTCATCACTTTCCCCTATGTAACCCCCTAACCACTCTTTCTCATCACTTTCCCCTATGTAACCCCTTAACCATTCTTTCACTTCACTTTCCCCTATTTAACCCCCTAACCACTCTTTCTCATCACTTTCCCCTATGTAACCCCTTAACCACTCTTTCTCATCTCTTTCCCCTATGTAACCCCTTAACCATTCTTTCCCATCACTTTCCCCTATGTAACCCCCTAACCACTCTTTATCATCACTTTCCCCTATGTAACCCCCTAACCACTCTTTCTCATCTCTTTCCCCCTATGTAACCCCCTAACCACTCTTTCTCATCATTTTCCCCTATGTAACCCCCTAACCATTCTTTCTCATCATTTTACCCTATGTAACCCCCAACCACTCTTTCTCATCACTTTCCTCGATTTAACCCCCTGCGCAACAGTGGCAGGGAAATGCCTTGCTTGGGGTGAAATGATTAAAAAAAAAAGGATGTAATTATATACGCGTTTATTTTCACCGAGTACGGATTTCTAAATGGAGTATCTACATTTAAAACTAATGGACCATCTTGTTATTGAAACGTTCTCTTATATTTTCTTTCACTAGTTATTAAGATGTTTTCCATTGAATAGCTAAATTGTACTTATCTAATAAGAGAGAAAATTAATAAGAACAGAAAGATTATAACATATGCTGCTGTTATCCAGTGTTTATGCTTGAATTCCAGCGTCAAAACCCCAGTCAAATTTTTAATATGACTAGTCAGGTCAAGATGACCCAATATCTGGATGTCCTACAACTGCTACCAACTAAGAAAACATTGATCGTGTTCACCACATGGTGATGGATGACAGGCGATTTGTCATTTATCAAATACCCGTTGCTACTAACATATCCCGTGGGTGGGTAGAAAATATTCTGTCCAATAAACTTTGTACACCGAAGATTTCCGCTCAGTTGATGTCACAATCAAAACACCTGATTGTAACCCAATTACACCAGCTGATCACATCGTGGGCAGATTCAATATTACACAACAATGTAGCGCTCATTTCTTTGTTTCTAACGAACTTTTCCTATGTCCTAATATTTTGCTTAGCTTTTGGAAGGCACCTTTCTCTATTCCAATGCGCTTTCTGATTTCTGCGTCATATCTTTCATACTCTATCGAAACAATTTCTAGATATTTAAATTAACGTATTTGTTTAATCATTTCGTCCCAAGCAAGGCCGTTTTACTACCACTGGTGCGCAGGGGGGGGGGTTACATAGAAGGAAAGTTATGAAAAACAGGGACAAGATTATAGGGGGTATCAGGAAGTGGGTAAGAGAAGGATGAGTATATTGGTGGAAAGAGAGTGGAGTGGACAGAGAAAAGAGCATGGTAGTCAGTGAGATAGGAGATGACTATCGACTTACATTTAAATTCTTGGAGATGGTAGCTATCGGGGAAGCAAGTATACGGAAGGAAATTCAACATGCGGGAAGTGCGATACAAGAAGCTGAAACGTATTTTTTAATCATTTTGTCCCAAGCAAGGCCGTTTTACTACCACTGGTGCGCAGGGGTTACATAGGAGGAAGTTATGAAAAAGAGGGACAAGTGTATAGGGGTTGTCAGGAAGTGGGTAAGAGAAGGATGATAATATTGGTGTGAAGTGAACAGAGAAAAGATCATGAGAGTCAGTGATATAGGAGATGACTATCGACTTACATTTAAATTCTTGGAGATTGTAGCTATCGGGGAAGCAAGTATACGGAAGGGAATTCCACAGACGGGAAGTGCGATAAAAGAAGCTGATGGAGTAGAAGTTGCGGTTACATTTTATTCGTTTCACTGTAAAATGGTGGGACCTAATTGCTAGTCGAGTAGTTCGAGTAAATGTATACATAGGGGCACCAGTGATTTAAGTTCATCGGAGCAAAAGACGTGAAAGTATTTGTAGAAGAGGCACAGGGAAGCCACATTGCGCCAGTGAGAGAATGACTGCTTCCTTGATTTTTGCATCTCTAATTAGTACTTCGCATCTGGGGTTGTTCTTTTTGGCTACAGCCACCCTTTCTGTCTTGCGAATAATAGTTAGTACTTTCTTCTCGCTTTCCTTTACTACCTTCTGTAGGTGTGTATATTCTTTACTTCCTTGTCAGATACCAACACTATGTCATCTGTATACCTTATATTGTGAAAATTGTGGCCTCCAATATGTGGGGTACAGGACACCCGGATTAAAAGGGAGAATTTAATTCCGGATATCCTGTCCTGAAAATACTACACAAATTTCAAGAAAAGACGACACAATAAGAAATGTTTGTATACTATTAGAAAATAGTATATTTAACACATATATACAGAATAAACAATTTGTACAATTCATTGTATCTTTCGTTTGATGGAAAAGCGTCTTTTGGATTTGAGCGAATGCTCTTTTCTTCTATGTGCCTTGTCCCTTCAGGACGTAGACGATCATGGCCTTCCACGTTTCCCTATCCCTGGTGGCTTTGAGCACACCTTCTCCTGTTACACCATGCAATCCTAGTTCCGTCATCCACCTGATTAGGTCCTTCAAATATGTTATCCGTTGCTTTCTCCTGCCTCTTTTTCCCTCTATCTGGCCTGTTAGTATCAGGTTCTCCAAGCCCTCCTTCCTCATTGCGTGTCCCAGGAATTTCAGCTGTCTCTTCCTGATGCTCAGTATTAATTTCCTTTTTGTTTCCATCATTTCCAAGACTTCATCATTGCTCACATGCTCGATCCATGATATTCGCAGCATCCTTCTGTAGAACCACATTTCAGTTGCTTCAAGTTTTTCCTTCATCTTTGATGATATTGTCCAGCATTCACTGCCATATTGAAGGACGGACTTAGACCCGGGACTTATTGCGTGTTGTGTTGTATATGAATTTTTAAATAAATATATCTTCGTGATGCAGAACGTATATATATATATATAGGAAATGATTTGTTTGAACATTATGTTTGATCTATATGTTGATCGAATTCTTGGCAGCCCGAAAATATGAGAATTGCAAAATAATCATACTTATGGCTACTTCTTACATCTTGCGTAGATTTTTCTCCATATGTGGAATACAGAACATCCGGATTAAAAGGGAGAATTTAATATCTTGTTCACAAAATACAACACAAATTTCAAGAAAACACAACGCAATAAGAAATGTTTGTAAAAAAATTAGAAAATTGTATATTTAATAACATACATGCAGAATAAATAATTTGTATATTTTTGTAACTTGTTTGATAGAAAAAATGTCTTTATGATTTACGCGAGTTAGGTTTGAACAAAAAAGTGTCTGTTTCGCTGTCTGTAATTAAACAGAGTAGTAGAATAATGTCTGTTTCTTTCTTTTTTTATCTGTCCACCACTAAGTAGGTGGAAAAGGAAAAAGGGTGGTCAATCTAAGGTGAAAAAGAGAGTGTGCGTAAGAAATAACCGATAAGAGGGAAAAGGGTAAAATAGAAATAGTAAGTAGCAGAATGCGTGTATGTAAAAAGATTAAAAAGGTTGCTAATAAAAGTGTGTTCTTTTCCTTTTTATGGCCGGAGAAAAAGCGAAAAGGAAAGTCAGGCAATAAAGGAGATTTTACTTATCGAAGTCAGTTGAAGTATCTTGTTGTTGTTTTCTTTTACGGCGTGTGAGTGAAGACGAAGAAAAGAAAATTGGAAGGAGAGGTAGAACGAATGCATGTCGAATAGACACGACCTCAGCGTCTTGAAATTTCTTCCATACATTGAGTGAAGTCCTTTAGATTAAACACTCCCATCTCGGACTGATTTGACCAGTCAAGAAATGTGGTTCAAGTAGTTATTTTAGTCATGTACCGGCTCAAACAGTATACCCATTTTCTAGGTGTGAAAAAAATTGACCGGGGTCATTAATCAATTTTCTATTTTCTGTTCAATAGAATCTTACTTTTCACACTGACTTGTGAAATTTGCTTTGGTCTGGGTTTTTCCGAAATGTTTTTAGTCGTTTGGATCTGATTTTGCGGGTGTGCAATTTTACTCTTTGCGTTTTAGTTAATTGTTAGATGATATAGGATTTGTATCCTATAAATAACAGATGTTGGTAAGACTTCTAATTCTCCCCGACTAGATATATGTCATTTCATATCAATCAGATTATTTTTAACAGACCGGACGATCTCTGCTTTGACGTATCAGCAGAGGTTCAATCTAAAATTCAATTTGCATTTTTAACTATAAACGAGATGGAAGAAAATATGTTGTCGGAAATATACGTGAGATTATCAGATGCATTCATATAACGAACGTAAATGATTGCAAAATATGTATATTTTATGATTAAAACGAATTTTAAAAAATCACTGGTAAATAGGCAATCAGGAATTAAAATCATGTTGGAAAATGCAATAAAAATTCCATCGTAGGCAAAATGTTAATTTATTTTCGCGATATCTCTTTTCTGTCACTCAACTTAGAATCTTTATTGTGTTCCAAAACGGTATAAAGTAAAGCAATATGCAGAATGCATCAAAAATACTTTGGGAGTCTCGGCGGTCTTCGGTCTGCAAAGGCAAAAACGTATTCAAACCGATTTGTTATTCTACCCTGTTGTGTCGTGGCTCGTACCATGTGACATCCGGTCGCCCGGATGTATAAAAGACAATGTGCGCTTAGCACAGGAGTTGTTCGTATCACGAACTTCGAGAAGTAACACCTACTACTGCGAGAGACTACGAATATTGTATGTACATCTTGGTTGTAACACTCTGTTAATAAAGTAGTTCAGCTACATTTCTCTGTTTATCTCTTCGTTCCACGATACAACAGTTGGCGACGAATCTGAGATTCGAACTCATGCAGAGATGCCCCAAACACAAATGAACGATTACAAGAATTCATGTCCGTCATTTATTACATGTTTGAGGTACCCAGACCCTCACCAACAAAACCGTACGAGCAAATGAAAACGTACCCCGACGGGAATTTTAGAGATAAATCCCAAAAGACAAAAATGATGTCAGACGGACATGAAAACTTTCAGGTGGGGAGATGTTGTGTCCCAGCTTGTACCACATGACATCCAGTCGCCCAGATATATAAAAAAAAACAATGGGCGTTTAGCATAGGAGAGTTGTCATCACCTACTTCGAGAAGTAACACCTACTACTGCGAGAGACTGTAAATATATTGGTTGAACCACTCTGTTAATAAAGTAGTTTAGCTACATTTCTTTGTGTATCTCTTCATTACACGATACAATACATCTCTTGTAAATTTTGCCTCAACCGCAAACAAGACTGAAGAGACAAACAGCCGTTAGGCAATTTGTTCAATAATACATCGACTAAACTTTTTGCGTGGTGGTTGATCAGAGAGTGAAATATCCTGCTCATGTCGAAAATTTATATCTGCAGAGGATACTCTTGAAGTAGCCGCCATGCCGTACAACATGTACGGCATGCTAGGGAAACCTGACGCAACGATAAACAGCAGCAAAGGTGCCTTCGGTATGGAAACAGAATCTGATACAGCCGTGTAGTCTCTTGTCCATTACTATTAACGTGAGTATTTTTTTTTATAAGCGTTTCACCCCGAGCAAGGCATGTCACTGCCACTACTGTGCAGGGGGCTACGTAGAGTGGAGAAAGGCTGATTAAATATAGGAAATAACAGAGGGTGGGTGATAGGCGGGTGAGGATACCGAGAATGAGGGTTGGGTAGATGAGAGTGTTGTGAGAATAGTTGGGAGTTAGTGTGATAGGAGGTGTCTATTGACCCTACATTTAAACACCTGGAGATTGTAACTGTCGGGAAAGCAGACTTGTGGAAGGAAGTTCCACAGGCGGGAAGCGCGAGAAAAGAAGCTGTTGGAGTAGAATTTACGGTTACATCTTATTTGTTTAACTGTAAATGGGTGGGACCTAGTTGTTAATCTAGTATCTCGTGTAAATTCGTGCTTAGGCGGCACCAGTGATCTAAGCTCATCGGAGCAGAAGCCATGAAAGTACTTGTAGAAGAGGCACAGGGAAGCTACATCACGCCGGTGTGAGAGCGGCTGCAGCCGGTCTGCCAAGTCAGTATCAACCACGTTACAGATCCTCCTTTGTATTTTGTCAAGAAGCCCAAGAAGAGCAGCAGGGGCACCCGACCAGATATGGCAAAAATCATATCTGCCTGCTCACGATATAAATAACCTATGATGATTATACAGAAAACTTCTGAGGTAAATTTTTGTGTATCCCTTCGATATGGAAACAGAATCTGATACAGCCGTGTAGCCTCTCGTCCATTACTATTCAGGTGAGCATATGTAAAAATCATATCTGCCTGCTCACGATATAAATAACCTATGATGATGATACGGAAAACTTCTGAGGTGAATCTTTGTGTATCCCTTCGATATGGAGACCGATTCTGATACAGCCGTGTAGCCTCTCGTCCATTACTATTAACGTGAGCATATGTAAAAATCATATCTGCCTGCTCACGATATAAATAACCTTCGATGATTATACGGAAAATTTCTGAGGTAAATCTTTGTGTATCCCTTTGGTATGGAAACAGAATCTGATACAGCCATGTAGCCTCTCGTCCATTACTATTCAGGTGAGCATATTTAAAAATCATATCTGCCTGCTCACGATATAAATAACCTATGAAGATGATACGGAAAACTTCTGAGGTAAAACTTTACAACACACATTAAACGTTTACTACAAACGACAAACATAACTCGTGTACTTGCAGCACAGCGTCATCTACCATAAAACTTTTTCAAACTTAATAACTCAAAAACGAATTATTTGCGGACATATGTTTATATTGACTTTTGTCCTTGTTTCGGAAAAAGTAATCCATCTGGGTGAAAATATTTTCTGATACCACATATATATATACACTACCGGCCATAATTATTAAACACCTGAATGTTTTAAAAAAAATTGTTTTTCATACTATCTTTTAGTATTTCTTGCCAAGTGAATAATTGTAAATGAAAACAGAATGGTTCTTTTGTTAATATTTCACAACAACTTATGCATCAAATGACTTTATAAATATTTAATAATGACCTTTATTGCAGTTTCATCAATGAAAGAATGAAGAAAATTTAGAGGGATTCAGAGGAGTTCATCTTTGCTTCCTTGTTTGTAAACATTTGCAAAGTAATAATAACAAAAGAACGATTCTATTTTCATCTACAATTGGGATGGCCTAATAATTATGGCCGGTAGTATATATATATATATATATATATATATATATATATATATATATATATATATACTAGCATTATAGCCGGCGTTGTTCTGGTGTAATTAAACCTTTAAAACTAATCCATGGTCCTGGGGTTCAGACTCTTTGGACGTTGGCACGAAATAGTCTTTCGTGCCAACGTCCAAAGAGTCTGACCCCCAGGATCATGGATTAGCAGTACTCGTTTCCAGTTAAAGCGAAACCGCAGACTGAAAGAAAAATGAATGGATGTAAGTCAAATTTTGATTTCTTGGTATCGATATCAAATAAGATTCTTTTGTCGTAAACTGAATTTTGGAGGCTAAATAATTCCTCTGAGTAAATGGTATCATGGCTGAAACTAAGAACTACAATTATACCTACTTAGAGCCAAACCTGAAAAAAAAACTAAAATAAAAGGGCTGAAAAAATACAGACATACAGGCAGATATACAGACACACACACAAACATCTTGCCTTTTATATATATATATATATATATATATATATATATATATATATATTTGATTTTCTGCACTATTGTAAGAACTGCAACCTTGAAACTTCTGAATATCGTTTCTTATGTCTTTGTCTATGAGTGTATCCAATTTGATTAACATCGGACCATTCCTTCTATAAGCCGATTTATTCGATTATCAATTTTTGATATTTATCGGGTGTACCTCGACACAAAATCTAGCTAAGAACACTCGCAGACGCTTATATTACAACTGTGTAAATTTTCAAGAAAATCGGTTCAACCTTTTCGGAGTCTATAGGTAACGGACACACACAGACACACACACATACAAAGTTCCATTTATAAATAAGTTTAGATTATATATATATATAACGAAAATAAATTGGATGCTTTTATAAATTCATTGGTAATAACTTATTTTCCGGAGCACTTACAGATCGTCTACAGACCAAATTCTTCACAAAAATGAATAGGTTAGATTTATCCAGACAAAGAAAATCACGGAAGGACAGGTAAAAAGAAGTAAAAAATACCTGGGCGAGGGGGTTAGATTTACAGTGTTAGTTATAACGAAAGGCTGTGTATCTATTCCAAGCGATAAGATGATCTTATTTTTTAATCATTTCACCCCGAGCAAGGCAGAAATACCACTGATGTGCAGGGGGCTACATAAATGTAAAAAGATTAATTAGAAAAGAGTGAGGAGTACAAACTAGTTAGAAAGGAACAATAGAAAGCAGGTGCGATGACAGATACATAGGTGGAGAGAAAGGGAGGGTTATACGGGGTTGGGGAGAAAGCTAGAGTCCAGTGGTTAGTAGATGAGTATTGACTTTGAATTTAAATTTCTGGAGGTTGTAGCCGTCAGGAAAGCAAGAATACGGGAGCGAGTTCCAAAGGCGGTAAGTGCGAGAGAAGAAGCTGCAGGAATAGAATTGTCGTCTGCATTTGGCTAACCTGACTTTGAATGGGTGGGACCCAGTTGCCAGTCTGGTTGCACGAGTAAACACCTGTTGAGGAGGCATCAGTGACTTAAGTTCGTCCGAGCAGAAGCCATGAAAGTATTTATAGAACAGACAAAGGGAGGCCACATTTCGACGGTGGGGAAGTGGCTGCAGTCGAGTCGCCAGATCAGTACCTATCACA
The DNA here is from genome assembly GCA_037127315.1 of Ascarosepion bandense. NCBI lineage: Eukaryota > Metazoa > Mollusca > Cephalopoda > Sepiida > Sepiidae > Ascarosepion > Ascarosepion bandense. Next base: position 825,485 of record JBBBDQ010002296.1, on the reverse strand, counting down.
TTACAGACTCTCCTTTGGAGCCTGTCAAGAACACTGAGGAGAACGGCAGGGGCGCCTGACCATAAATGGCAGCAGTACTCCATGCACGGACGGATGGTTGACTTGTATATATGCAGGATGGACTCAGGCGGAAAAAAACATCCTGGATCGACATAGTGACCCAACCTTCTTAGCAGTAGATTTTGTTATGGATTCAATATAGTGGTTCCATTTGAGGTCTGAGGACATGATAAGTCCGAGGAGGCGTAGTGTATTGCTCTCCAGGAGAATCGCTTGGTCCATGCTTATGGGAGGTTGCCTGTAATGGTTGACAGACAACAGCTTGGTCTTAGACGAATTGAAGTTGACAAGCCACTTCTTGCCCCAGTTCACCACAGAGTGTAGATCCCGTTCAAGGTCATCAGCGAGATTATGTCTGTCCGCCACGACAGGTTTCTTACTGGTGCGGGAGTATATTGTAGTGACATCTGTGTAGATGCCTACTTGGGACTTGATCTCATCTGGGAGGTCCTTGATAAAAATAAGGAAGAGTGGCGGGCCCAGGAAATTTAGTTGGCCATTCTCAAATACATTACAGTGAATTTAGGGGCCTTTTTTTTCTGTCCTCCCATGATTCGTTTTGTCTGGATAAATCTAACCCATACATTTTTTGAAGAATTTGTTCTGAGGAGCGGTCTGTAAGTGCTCCGTGAAATAAGCTATTACCAATGGATTTATAAATTTGTCTAATTTATTTTCATTATAATACTCTGTTAAATTCTAACATTGAGTTCTCATCGGATTACAATCCTCTGTGGAATTGTACTTACAAAGTACCAAGGATACTAATTTATATATATATATATATATATATATATATATATATATATATATATATACATATATATATATATACTACCGGCCATAATTATTAGGTAACCCTAGTGTTTTTAAAAATTATGTATTTCAAACTATTTTTTAGTATTTATTGCCAAGTGAATAATTGTAAACTGAAAATAGAATGGGTCTTTTGTTAGCACTGCACAATAACATGTGCATTAACTGAAATTATAAATATTTAATAATTACCTATATTGCAGTTTCATTAATGAAAGAATGAAGAAAATTTAGGATGATTCGGACGAGTTCATCTTTGTTTCCTTGCCTTGTAAAATTTTGCAAATTAATAATAACAAAAGAACCATTTTAATTTCATTAGAATTATGCACTTGGCAATAAATACTAAAAATAGTATGAAATACATCATTTCTTTTAAAAATCTGGGGTGGTCTAATAACCATGACCGGTAGTATATATATATATAATGTGTACCAAAAATGCAGAAAAGAGCACCATGACGCAATTCACTGCGCCAGAATATTAGAAAAGGCATGCTGTACTTCTTGGCCTTGACACCGGAAGCTCCTAATAGGGACATTTCAGAGTGTTTGAGTGTCAACCTGAAGATAGTGCAGAAGATTCAGGAAGAGTTGGATGATATATCCAGTCAACTTTAGAGTGATCCCTAGTGATAGAGACATGATGCCTTCATTCATCTTCCTACAGAGCCTCAGATTACATACGAAGATCTACATCAAGTACCTTGAGAGGGTAGTGCTGCCCTGGATCAAGAGGGTGGGAACAAGACTCTGCTCCATGCCGCACAAGCAGTCATAGCTGTCAGACAATTTACATCTAACCTCCTAACACACTATACCTTTGTTGCAAGCTTGAAAAAAACCGGTATTGCTTTAAAATATCAAGTGAGTGTGAAAACGCAGGTGTCGAGCGAGATTTTATTTGGACAACGAAGGTCAAATAAGGCAGTATCCGAAGTGTGACAGAGTACAACGAAATAAAACGTATCGAGCGTGTTGTCTATTTCAGTCAATTTTGGCAGTTAAGTCAGAGAGTACGTTGGGAGACAGCAGTTGAGTTGAGAACGCAGGACGATCACGACCTTTGGTTGTTGCCTCAATGCGTTTGTGATAATCTCCCGACCACCTTTACTCCACAACATTGTCACTGAAGAAGAACGAATAGAAATAATTGTTGTGACCTGTTAGGGCCAGGAAGAAAGACACGAAAAATGAAGGTAGATTGAAGCATTGTACTGGAATAACAGAATATATCAGAATATATATACAAAATAAGAGTGTTATTAGTCAGCAGATAGAAGGATCCGTCCAAAATGTCAAGTTACACTGCGTCCCGACTGCCTCCCCTTAGAAAGTCTCGCACGTAAGTCATTAAGAAGGAGGAAGAGTTCATTCCAATTTACATAGGGCACCATAACAATAATATATATATATATATATATATATATATATATATATATATATAAAGTGTGGCAGTTCGTCATTTTGCTGTGAGATAAAGCAAGATACTTTAGGTTTAATTTACATTTCGTCATTTTTCTTGAAAACATTTTTCTTTGGCACGAGCTTATTCTCACCAAATTTTTCCCAAGTTTATTGTCCGTAGATTTTATCAGCGAAAGAATCTTCGAACTGGTAGTAGTTTATTCAGTTCAATTTATGATTCAAGTATATAATCGAAGTGAGTAAATAACAGTGATGTAATGTTTTAAGCAAGTGTTTGTAGTTGGTCGTAATGCTATTATTATGTTTTCAAAATATTTTCTCTTTAAAAGGTTATGCGCTCTTTTAACCAGGCTGGCGTTAGTGGAATCAAAGTTGTGTCCCACGCTGTTTCGATGTAAAACGAGAGAGTTAAGACTCGTGTCTAAGCGCAAGTCTTACTTGTGTTTGCAAATGTGGGTTTCTAGAAGATCACTTGATGTTTTCCCTACGTACATGTTTTTGCACTGTAGATATTTTATTTGGTAAATTCAAGAAGGTGTTTAGTGTATCTTTTTTCATAATTATATAACCAATAGTCTTGGAGGTAGTGGTAACGATCCTAGTGTTAGGGATGACTGATTTTTTTTTTTTTTTTTGCGAGTTTTGTTGAATAGTTCACGCCTGTCGGTATCGGGAGGGCGTCGGTCAGACCCGGGTTGCGGCCGCCTGTTGTCGGGGAAGTCGGCTCGACGGTAGTGGCAGCAGGGTGACTTTCGCTGTTGGTGGTGGTGGCCGGCGGGGCGCGGGTTTTTTACTCGTGTTTCGCTGCTGCTGTTGCTAGCGGCATCGGTGGTTTCGATTGCCTTTCGCCGGCGGCCTCCATCTCTTCAGTGACTGGCGCGCTTTGCTGTGCGGTTTTTCCGGCCTTAGTAGCGACCGGCTTCGTTTGGTGTTGTCGAACTTGAAGTAACGCCACTTACCGTCGAGTTGTTGAACGGCAGGATTATGAAATTTGTGCAATTTTTGATGAAAGTATTCGTTTGTTTGGCTTCGTCGATTTTTAATTTCGTTTGTTTGTTTGTTTCGAAGTTTAACGACATATCAATCCTTATGGGTTCATTTTAAGGTCATAACAGATGATTTTTGGGTGAGGTTATTTTTATTTTTACTACATTTTTCTTTTCGAGTATCAAAATTCGTTGGGATTTGTTTTTAAGAGCAGGGTCTCCAAGTCATACCCTTGTTATTTAACCCATAACTGGAGGGAAGGGACGGATTAATACCTTTCCCAAGAGTACCAGTGCTTAAGTGAATGCAGAGTATTCAACTGGAATTCAAACTCGGCTCACCGATTTCTCTTTCCGAGTCGATATCCACTGCGCCACAACGCACATCCGTCACTATACGCTTACAGCACCTAGTATTCCCAAGCGGTCACCCATCTAAGTACTGACCAGGCTCAACGTTGCTTAACTTCGGTGAGCGAGCGAGAACCGGTGTATTCAACGTGATAGGCCGTAAGCCCTCGATTGTTAATCTCACTTTTTTAGCATTGAGGATGAAATGGTGTGGGTAGTGGGAAAGTTTGAATGCTTTCTCAATATATTTCTCTTCTTCATTTAGATATTTATGGCTACATGTTCTCAGAGCTCTCAGGCAAAATCCTATGATTAGTCCAGATTTTATTCTCTAGTTGTGATGGAAATAAAAATTGATTAGGTCGGTTTTTTTTGCGGGTTTTCGGTCAACTTTAAATTTATTTTATCGTTGTCGCGTATTAATGAGCTGTCAACGAAAGATAGAGACCTGTTTGTTTCAAATTCATTTTAACTCCATGATACTATGCTATTAGCCATAATAATGAAACTCAATAAGATTGAAGCCACAATCGAATTCACACACAAATTGGAAAACAACAACACTGTATATAGAAGAAACACGCTTTATATAAGCAGAAGTGTGTGATAGAGAGAGAAGAGAGAAAGAGGGAAGCAACGCATGACATACTTAGTGAGCTTGAGTAAATAGATGGCGGAAGAAGGTTTAGGAGAATTTACTAAAAGACAATTTGTTAAGAGCTACGAATGGCAGTAAATTTTGGAGAGCTATGATCTTCCACATCCTGAAGGGACACAGCTCATAAAGACGGTAATTAATGGCTTATAGGTTTATTTCTATAGCCGAGATCATAAAGTCCTTGTGAACTTCACAATTCTTTCCATGGCTGAATAGTATGTGCTTCGCCGGTGCAACATCTTCTTCTTCTTCTTCTTCTTCTTCTTCTTCTTTGTGCCTTGTCCTTTCAGAGCGTAGGCGATCATGGCCTTCAACGACTCCCTACTCCTCGTGGCACGCTTTCTCCTGTAATATGTCGCAAACCCCATTCTGCCATCCACCTGCTCAGGCCATTCAAATACGTTATCCGTTGCTTTCCCCTGTCTCTTTTTCCCTCTATCTGGCCTGTTAGTATCAGGTTCTCTAAGCCCTCCTTCCTCATTGCATAGCTCAGAAACTTCAGTTGTCTCTTCCTGATGGTCAATATTAATTTGCTTTTTGTTTCCATTCTTTCCAACACCTCATCATTGCGTACGGTTTTGATTTCTGAGTTGTCCTTCTCTTAGACTGGCGGAAATTTATACCTTTTCAAAATGTATTTGTGCGGAAGTGAATATAACGGACCCGACCAAAATTCGAAATTGTATCGCCGATTTCTCGTTCCAAGGTATTAAACACTAAGCCACATGTATCTCCAAAATATGACAAACCCAATCTCTTAAAGGACACGGAACATAGGGGAAGAATGATCTTGATTAGATGGATGGCGGAACAAGGTTTTGGAGAGATGAGGCAAAGACAAAAAGCTACAAAGAGTAGGAAATTGTGTAAGCCATGATCGTCTATGTCCCTAAGGTACGCGGTACGTGAAGAAGAAGAAGAAGAAGAAGAAGAAGAAGAAGAAGAAGAAGAAGAAGAAGAAGAAGAATTTGGCACTCAAAGAACATTAAAGTAAAAAGGGATGGAGAGGGGCAGTTGGGAAGAGCCATGATCGCTCACTTATAGAAGGGACACTTTGTGGTGATACCGAGCAAAAGCAATGGACCGGATGTTTGCGCTTTCACGACCAAAAAGCAAATGACCAAAAGTCGTCGGTGCGCATCCGGGTTCGAGCAGATGTTCCGGTTGAAAAATAAAAATTAATTAAATATTAAATTTCCAGTTCGCGAGCCTATGCGAATTTTATTTATCAGCCAATGGGAAGCCCAGAACCAAATACAATCCCAAATGAGCTGCTGTGATCCAAAAAGAAGATATAAAAAGCGGGTACAGAAAGCAGCGACAGGCTGACCGACTCGAGGAGAAGAGAGTAATTAGTGGCTCCCTTGACCGAAAGTCAAGTGGCTTACTACGCTCGCCTCCCTTACCTCTTTTCTGCTTCCCTGCCTCAAAAACCACTTACTGACCTAAGGAGCGAATACATCAAAGAGATTCCTTACGTATACGCTTCCAAATTCCTAAGCATTAATTCTCTTTCAGCATTTTATTGCCATGAACATTTTAACCTCCGTTGGACCAATATGTCATGTATTACTTCAATTGTAAAAACATTAATTATGTATTATGTATAAAATGTTATCTTTCAACTCAATTTGCTTTTCTTGGTTTATAACCTTTCTTTATGACTTATAGTGAGCTATCTGCAACAAGGCCAAATTCTATTAACCTGCAACAGTATACAACTACCCTTCACTAGAACAGGCTCTCCATTACTAACATAAAAGAATAGATAAGCAACCCACTATAACTTATATGATCTAAACTTATTTATAAATGGAACTTTGTCTGTGTGTGTGTCTGTCTGTGTGTGTATCCGTTACCTATAGACTCCGAAACGGTTGAACCGATTTTCTTGAAAATTGACATAGTTGTACTATAAGTGTCTGCGAGTGTTCTTAACTAGGTTTTGTGTCGAGGTACCCCCAATAAATATCGATAATAAAAAAAATCGGGTTATAGAAGGAGTGATCCGATTTTAATCAAATTTGATACTCTCATAGACAAAGACATAAGAAACGATATTCAGAAATTTCAAGGTTGCAGTTCTTACAATAGTGCATAAAATCGATAATATACATACATATATATATATATATATATATATATATATAAGGCAAGATGTTTCTTTGTGTGTGTGTGTGTGTGTGCGTGTGTGTGTGTGTGTATGTGTGTGTGTGTTTATATGCCTGTATGTCTGCATTTTTTTCAGCCCTTTTCTTTTAGTTTTTGCTTCAAGTTTGGCTCTAAGTAGGTATAATTTTAGTTCTTAGTCTCAATCATGATACCATTTACTCAGAGGTTTTATTTAGCCTTCAAAATTCAGTTTACGACGAAAAAAACTTATTTGATATTGACACCAGGAAATCAAAATTTGACTTACATCCATTCATTTTTCTTTCAGTCTACGGTTTCGCTTTAACTGGAAACAACTATTGCTTTTTAGTCTTTCGTGCCAACGTCCAAAGAGTCTGAGCTCCAAGATCATGAATTAGTTTTCAAGCTTTCATTACACCCGAGCAACGCCGGGCTATGCTGCTAGTAATGCACAAGAGATAAGTGGGTCAGGTGAGAGAAAACCAATGCATAAATTAGTGAGCATGAGTAAATGGATGGCGGAAGAAAAGTGGGGTGTTCTTCGACACGAAATAGTTCACAGTTGTTTCAGAAAACAGCAGCTCCGTCTTAAATAATATATTCATTAGATACTTCTGCGCGCCATTTCCTCTATCTATTCTGGGGTGAAAAAGTTAGTCACGTGACTGACCGGTCAGTTTTTCGCAGCTTGAATTTTCTCTTATCGATTTACCACAAATCTTTACCGAGATTGCTGCCAGTGCTATTGACACATCTGCTCCACTTCAGTGTAGCGATGACCCCTATGTCGGCAATGAAGGCTTGCATGAGTTTACTGGGCATCGGAAAGAAAATGGCGAATTCACTCACAGCTGCCATTTTGCTTTTCCTCGTCTCCGTACCTAGAAATTAGATTCTGTGGAACTACACGTTTTATAGGCGAACATCCAGAATTTTGCACCGCGGTAATAATCTGAGAATTACGTCTTAGTTCGTACTAGCAGTATAGCCCGGCGTTGCTCGGGTGTAATGAAAGCTTTAAAACTAATCCATGGTCCTGGAGCTCAGACCCTTTGGACGTTGGCACGAAAGACTAAAAGCAATAGTTGTTTCCAGTTAAACCGTGTCTGTTTATATGCCTGTATGTTTCTATATTTTTCAGCCCTTTTATTTTAGTTTTTGCCTCGGGTTTGGCTCTAAGTGGGTATAATTGTAGGTCTTAGTCTCAGCCATGATACCATTTACTCAGAGGACTTATTTAGCCTTCAAAATTCAGTTTACGACGAAAAACACTTATTTGATATCGATACCAGAAGGAAAATAGAGAAGAGATATTTCATTAGGAAAATAGAAAGAAACATCTGATGGATGTGCGTTTTGCTCCATAAAATAAGTTAAGATTATTGTCACCTTCTATGAAGACAAAAGATAAAGAATTCCATGAACGCATCTTCATAAACTATGGGAAAGTACTGAGAGCATGGGTGATTTGACAATCTCCAAAACCTTGTTCCGCCTTCCATTTGGTGCAGTGAATATCGGCTCAAAAACAAGAACGGAGAGCCGAGTTCGAATTCCAGCTGAATTCTTTGCAGTCACTTACTCTTGGGAAAGGTATTAACCCGTCTCTTCTCCATACAAATATAGGTTAAATATCAGACAGATTAAGTTTTTAGCCTTGGTAAAACAAAGAAAGGAAAATGTACTGGGGTATATCTGTGAAAAACATAAAGAAAGAAAAAAAGGACAAAAAAGAAGGAAAATAGAAACAAAGTAATTATTCTCTCATTCATTCTTTCTTTCTTTTTTCTTTCTTTCTTTAAACACAGAGATATTCTTTTCATTGCTCTTTTACATAAATAACTTCGTTTCTATTATCCTTCTTTCTTTTTTTCTTTCGTTTATATATCTTCGTTTTCTTTCTTTTTGTTCTAATCTTTTTTATTTCTTCTACATAAATATCAGTCTTTCTATTTTCCATTTCATGTTCTGCCTTTTTTCTTACTTTAATGCAAATAAATATTTCTTTCTATTCTCCTTTAGTTTCATCAAATATCTTCTTCTCTATTTTCCTTCTTTCTTTATTTCTTCATTTATTTATTTATTTTACATGAATAAATCTGTTATCCCAAAAGTTTCTAAACACATGCAAAAAATTGAAATTTTACTCGCCATGTAATCTAAGGTTACCAGAAAACACTAGCAAAAAATTGAAATTTTCACGCCAAGGTTATCAGAAACACTCGAAAGAAATTGAAATTTTACACGCCAAGGTTACCAGAAAACACTTGCAAAAAATTAAAATTTTACTCGCCAAGTATTCTAAGGTTACCAGAAAAAACTTGCAAAAATTGAAATTTTACTCGCCAATTAATCTAGGGTTACCAGAAAACACTTGCAAAAAATTGAAATTTTAAACGCCAACTAATCTAAGGTTACCAGAAAACACTTGCAAAAAATTGAAAATTTACACGCCAAGGTTACCAGAAATCACTTGCAAAAGATTGAAATTTTACTCACCAAGTAATCTAAGGTTATCAAAAAGCACTTGCAAAAAATTGAAATTTTACTCGCCAAGTAATCTAAGGTTACGAGGAAACACTTGCAAAAAATTGATATTTTACTCGCCAAGTAATCTAAGGTTACGAGAAAACACTTGCAAAAAATTGAAATTTTACTCGCCAAGTAATCTAAGGTTACGAGAAAACACTTGCAAAAAATTGATATTTTACTCGCCAAGTAATCTAAGGTTACGAGAAAACACTTGCAAAAAATTGATATTTTACTCGCCAAGTAATCTAAGGTTACGAGAAAACACTTGCAAAAAATTGAAATTTTACTCGCCAAGTAATCTAAGGTTACGAGAAAACACTTGCAAAAAATTGAAATTTTACTCGCCAAGTAATCTAAGGTTACGAGAAAACACTTGCAAAAAATTGATATTTTACTCGCCAAGTAATCTAAGGTTACGAGAAAACACTTGCAAAAAATTGATATTTTACTCGCCAAGTAATCTAAGGTTACGAGAAAACACTTGCAAAAAATTGATATTTTACTCGCCAAGTAATCTAAGGTTACGAGAAAACACTTGCAAAAAATTGATATTTTACTCGCCAAGTAATCTAAGGTTACGAGAAAACACTTGCAAAAAATTGAAATTTTACTCGCCAAGTAATCTAAGGTTACGAGAAAACACTTGCAAAAAATTGATATTTTACTCGCCAAGTAATCTAAGGTTACGAGAAAACACTTGCAAAAAATTGATATTTTACTCGCCAAGTAATCTAAGGTTACGAGAAAACACTTGCAAAAAATTGAAATTTTACTCGCCAAGTAATCTAAGGTTACGAGAAAACACTTGCAAAAAATTGATATTTTACTCGCCAAGTAATCTAAGGTTACGAGAAAACACTTGCAAAAAATTGAAATTTTACTCGCCAAGTAATCTAAGGTTACGAGAAAACACTTGCAAAAAATTGATATTTTACTCGCCAAGTAATCTAAGGTTACGAGAAAACACATGCAAAAAATTGATATTTTACTCGCCAAGTAATCTAAGGTTACGAGAAAACACTTGCAAAAAATTGATATTTTACTCGCCAAGTAATCTAAGGTTACGAGAAAACACTTGCAAAATATTGATATTTTACTCGCCAAGTAATCTAAGGTTACGAGAAAACACTTGCAAAAAATTGATATTTTACTCGCCAAGTAATCTAAGGTTACGAGGAAACACATGCAAAATATTGATATTTTACTCGCCAAGTAATCTAAGGTTACGAGAAAACACTTGCAAAAAATTGATATTTTACTCGCCAAGTAATCTAAGGTTACGAGAAAACACTTGCAAAATATTGATATTTTACTCGCCAAGTAATCTAAGGTTACGAGAAAACACTTGCAAAATATTGATATTTTACTCGCCAAGTAATCTAAGGTTACGAGAAAACACTTGCAAAAAATTGATATTTTACTCGCCAAGTAATCTAAGGTTACGAGAAAACACTTGCAAAAAATTGAAATTTTACTCGCCAAGTAATCTAAGGTTACGAGAAAACACTTGCAAAAAATTGATATTTTACTCGCCAAGTAATCTAAGGTTACGAGAAAACACATGCAAAAAATTGATATTTTACTCGCCAAGTAATCTAAGGTTACGAGAAAACACTTGCAAAAAATTGATATTTTACTCGCCAAGTAATCTAAGGTTACGAGAAAACACTTGCAAAATATTGATATTTTACTCGCCAAGTAATCTAAGGTTACGAGAAAACACTTGCAAAAAATTGATATTTTACTCGCCAAGTAATCTAAGGTTACGAGAAAACACTTGCAAAAAATTGATATTTTACTCGCCAAGTAATCTAAGGTTACGAGAAAACACTTGCAAAAAATTGATATTTTACTCGCCAAGTAATCTAAGGTTACGAGAAAACACTTGCAAAATATTGATATTTTACTCGCCAAGTAATCTAAGGATACGAGAAAACACTTGCAAAAAATTGATATTTTACTCGCCAAGTAATCTAAGGTTACGAGAAAACACTTGCAAAATATTGATATTTTACTCGCCAAGTAATCTAAGGTTACGAGAAAACACTTGCAAAAAATTGATATTTTACTCGCCAAGTAATCTAAGGTTACGAGAAAACACTTGCAAAATATTGATATTTTACTCGCCAAGTAATCTAAGGTTACGAGAAAACACTTGCAAAAAATTGATATTTTACTCGCCAAGTAATCTAAGGTTACGAGAAAACACTTGCAAAATATTGATATTTTACTCGCCAAGTAATCTAAGGTTACGAGAAAACACTTGCAAAAAATTGATATTTTACTCGCCAAGTAATCTAAGGTTACGAGAAAACACTTGCAAAATATTGATATTTTACTCGCCAAGTAATCTAAGGTTACGAGAAAACACTTGCAAAAAATTGATATTTTACTCGCCAAGTAATCTAAGGTTACGAGAAAACACTTGCAAAATATTGATATTTTACTCGCCAAGTAATCTAAGGTTACGAGAAAACACTTGCAAAAAATTGATATTTTACTCGCCAAGTAATCTAAGGTTACGAGAAAACACTTGCAAAAAATTGATATTTTACTCTCCAAGTAATCTAAGGTTACGAGAAAACACTTGCAAAAAATTGAAATTTTACTCGCCAAGTAATCTAAGGTTACGAGAAAACACTTGCAAAAAATTGATATTTTACTCGCCAAGTAATCTAAGGTTACGAGAAAACACTTGCAAAAAATTGATATTTTACTCGCCAAGTAATCTAAGGTTACGAGAAAACACTTGCAAAAAATTGATATTTTACTCGCCAAGTAATCTAAGGTTACGAGAAAACACTTGCAAAAAATTGATATTTTACTCGCCAAGTAATCTAAGGTTACGAGAAAACACTTGCAAAAAATTGATATTTTACTCTCCAAGTAATCTAAGGTTACGAGAAAACACTTGCAAAAAATTGAAATTTTACTCTCCAAGTAATCTAAGGTTACGAGAAAACACTTGCAAAAAATTGAAATTTTACTCGCCAAGTAATCTAAGGTTACGAGAAAACACTTGCAAAAAATTGATATTTTACTCGCCAAGTAATCTAAGGTTACGAGAAAACACTTGCAAAAAATTGATATTTTACTCGCCAAGTAATCTAAGGTTACGAGAAAACACTTGCAAAAAATTGATATTTTACTCGCCAAGTAATCTAAGGTTACGAGAAAACACTTGCAAAAAATTGATATTTTACTCGCCAAGTAATCTAAGGTTACGAGAAAACACTTGCAAAAAATTGAAATTTTACTCAGAAAAACAACAAAAATTATTGCTCAAAATAAAGACCATCATTTTCCAAGACTTTCTGCCATCGATCTGCAAGCTTTCCGATCTGGGCAAAGTACCATTCAGCCGGCGTCGAATCAAAGAATTCTTGACACGCTTCCTCGACTTTATCAAACGAGTCGAATCGGCGGCCCGTCAAAAAGTGTTGCATTGAGCGGAAAAGGCCGTAATCTGTTGGAGCACAGTCAGGACTGTAGGCTGGATGTGGCAGAAACTCAACGCCGTCCAGCTCTTCAAACTTGATTTTGGTCTTCCTGGTGGTGTGTGGCTTAGCAATGTGATGCTGCATCAAAGCGCGCTTTCGGTTGATCAAAGCCGGATACTTTTGTTTCAACTTTTCATAGACCCGCTCAAGTTGCTGACAGTAAAGTTCGGCAATGATGGCACGACCATTCGGAACCAACTCAAAATGCACGATTCCTTCAATTCTTTCACAATATGACTTTCTTACCGAATCGATCTTGTTTTGGAACCGACGGTGTCTCTTGCCCTTTTTGAACCCATCGCTTGTCTTGATTGTGCTCGACCAGATAGACCCATTTCGCAAGTGTTTACGAACTTTTGGGACAACCTAATATTTCGTTCTTTCACTTTTCCTGTCTTTCTTTTTCTCTTACACAGATTTCCATTTCTTTCTTTCATCCAAATAATTTTGTTTCTATTATACTTCCTTATTTTTTTCTTTCTTTTGCTTTTTTTTTTTTTTTTTTGCAGAAGTCCTTTCTATTTCCGTTCTTTTTTCTTCTTTTACTTCTTTCTATCTTTCTTTTTTTCTGTCTTTTACTCTGATATATTTTTCTCCTTTCTTTCTTTTAATCAAATAAATTTCTTTTGATTTTCCTTCTCTCTCCCTTGCTCTTTCAGTCTGTCTCTCTTCATTTGTGTCTTTATTTTCACAGTTATATTTCTTTCTATATATCGTTCTTTCTATACTCAAATATTTCCTTTCTATTTTGCTTCTTTCTTTCTTTCTTTCTTTTGGCTTTCTTTCTTTCTTTCTAACTTTTACATAAATCAATTCATTTTTACTTTTTTCTTTCTTCTTTATTTTTATTCATTTACACGGATATAATTTCTTCTTAAAAATAAATAACATCTGTTCTATTTTTTCTTTCTTTCTTCCTTTCATTCCTTCTTTCTTTTACATAATTAACTTCGTTTCTATTTTCCTGTTTACTTTCTTCCTTTTTTTCTTTCATTTTTTTTTTTACATAAATTACTTTTCTTTTTCTTCTCTATTTTTCATTTTTAGTTGTTTTTTTTTGTTTTGTTTTTTTACATAAATTACTTTTCTTTTTTCTTCTCTATTTTTCATTTTTAGTTGTTTTTTTTTTGTTTTTTTTACATAAATTACTTTTTTGCTTTTTTCTTCTCTATTTTTCATTTTTAGTTGTTTTTTTTTGTTTTTTTTACATATATTACTTCTTTTCTTTTTTCTTCTCTATTTTTCATTTTTAGTTGTTTTTTTGTTTTTTTTACATAAATTACTTTTCTTTTTTCTTCTCTATTTTTCATTTTTAGTTGTTTTTTTTTTGTTTTTTTTACATAAATTACTTTTTTTCTTTTTTCTTCTCTATTTTTCATTTTTAGTTGTTTTTTTTTGTTTTTTTTACATATATTACTTCTTTTCTTTTTTCTTCTCTATTTTTCATTTTTAGTTGTTTTTTTGTTTTTTTACATAAATTACTTTTCTTTTTTCTTCTCTATTTTTCATTTTTAGTTGTTTTTTTTTTGTTTTTTTTACATAAACTACTTCTTTTCTTTTCTCTATTTTTCATTTTTAGTTGTTTTTTTTGGGGTTTTTTTTACATAAATTACTTCTTTTCTTTTTTCTTCTCTATTTTTCATTTTTAGTTGTTTTTTTTTTTACATAAATTACTTTTCTTTTTTCTTCTCTATTTTTCTTTTTCTTTTTTAGTTGTTTTTTTTTTGTTTTTTTTACATAAATTACTTCTTTTCTTTTTTTTTCTCTATTTTTCATTTTTAGTTGTTTTTTTTTGGGTTTTTTTTTACATAAATTACTTCTTTTCTTTTTTCTTCTCTATTTTTCATTTTTAGTTGTTTTTTTTTTTGTTTTTTTTACATAAATTACTTCTTTTCTTTTTTCTTCTCTATTTTTCATTTTTAGTTGTTTTTTTTTTGTTTTTTTTACATAAATTACTTTTTTTCTTTTTTCTTCTCTATTTTTCATTTTTAGTTGTTTTTTTTTTGTTTTTCTTACATAAATTACTTCTTTTCTTTTTTCTTCTCTATTTTTCATTTTTAGTTGTTTTTTTGTTTTTTTTACATAAATTACTTTTCTTTTTTCTTCTCTATTTTTCATTTTTAGTTGTTTTTTTTTGTTTTTTTTACATATATTACTTCTTTTCTTTTTTCTTCTCTATTTTTCATTTTTAGTTGTTTTTTTGTTTTTTTACATAAATTACTTTTCTTTTTTCTTCTCTATTTTTCATTTTTAGTTGTTTTTTTTTGTTTTTTTTACATAAACTACTTCTTTTCTTTTCTCTATTTTTCATTTTTAGTTGTTTTTTGGGTTTTTTTTTACATATATTACTTCTTTTCTTTTTTCTTCTCTATTTTTCATTTTTAGTTGTTTTTTTGTTTTTTTACATAAATTACTTTTCTTTTTTCTTCTCTATTTTTCATTTTTAGTTGTTTTTTTTTGTTTTTTTTACATAAATTACTTTTTTTCTTCTCTATTTTTCATTTTTAGTTGTTTTTTTTTGTTTTTTTTACATATATTACTTCTTTTCTTTTTTCTTCTCTATTTTTCATTTTTAGTTGTTTTTTTGTTTTTTTACATAAATTACTTTTCTTTTTTCTTCTCTATTTTTCATTTTTAGTTGTTTTTTTTTGTTTTTTTTACATAAACTACTTCTTTTCTTTTCTCTATTTTTCATTTTTAGTTGTTTTTTGGGTTTTTTTTTACATAAATTACTTCTTTTCTTTTTTCTTCTCTATTTTTCATTTTTAGTTGTTTTTTTTTTACATAAATTACTTTTCTTTTTTCTTCTCTATTTTTCTTTTTCTTTTTTAGTTGTTTTTTTTTTGTTTTTTTTACATAAATTACTTCTTTTCTTTTTTTTCTCTATTTTTCATTTTTAGTTGTTTTTTTTTTGTTTTTTGTTACATAAAGTACTTTTCTTTTTTCTTCTCTATTTTTCATTTTTAGTTGTTTTTTTTTTGTTTTTTTTTTACATAAATTACTTCTTTTCTTTTTTCTTCTCTATTTTTCATTTTTAGTTGTTTTTTTTTTGTTTTTTTTACATAAATTACTTCTTTTCTTTTTTCTTCTCTATTTTTCATTTTTAGTTGTTTTTTTTTTGTTTTTTTTACATAAATTACTTTTTTTCTTTTTTCTTTTTTCTTCTATTTTTCATTTTTAGTTGTTTTTTTTTGTTTTTTTTACATAAATTACTTCTTTTCTTTTTTCTTCTCTATTTTTCATTTTTAGTTGTTTTTTTGTTTTTTTACATAAATGACTTTTCTTTTTTCTTCTCTATTTTTCATTTTTAGTTGTTTTTTTTTTACATAAATTACTTCTTTTCTTTTTTCTTCTCTATTTTTCATTTTTAGTTGTTTTTTGTTTTTTTTACATAAATTACTTTTCTTTTTTCTTCTCTATTTTTCATTTTTAGTTGGGTTTTTTTGTTTTTTTTACATAAACTACTTCTTTTCTTTTCTCTATTTTTCATTTTTAGTTGTTTTTTGGGGTTTTTTTTACATAAATTACTTCTTTTCTTTTTTCTTCTCTATTTTTCATTTTTAGTTGTTTTTTTTTTACATAAATTACTTTTCTTTTTTCTTCTCTATTTTTCTTTTTCTTTTTTAGTTGTTTTTTTTTTGTTTTTTTTACATAAATTACTTCTTTTCTTTTTTTTCTCTATTTTTCATTTTTAGTTGTTTTTTTTTTGTTTTTTGTTACATAAAGTACTTTTCTTTTTTCTTCTCTATTTTTCATTTTTAGTTGGTTTTTTTTTGTTTTTTTTTTACATAAATTACTTCTTTTCTTTTTTCTTCTCTATTTTTCATTTTTAGTTGTTGTTTTTAGTTTTTTTTACATAAATTACTTCTTTTCTTTTTTCTTCTCTATTTTTCATTTTTAGTTGTTTTTTTTTTTGTTTTTTTTACATAAATTACTTCCTTTCTTTTTTCGTCTCTATTTTTTTACTTAATTATGTTTTTTACATAAATGGAAGCCATTTTATTTCATTTACTTCTTTCTTTACTCGTTCTTTCTTTGATAGAAATATTTTCTTTTCTTTTTCGTTTTATTTTCTTTCATTCCTTCTTTTCCAAAAATATTTTTGTTTTTATTTTCTTTCTTTCTTTCTTTCTTTCTTTCTGTATATTTTCATATATTTCTTCGTTTCTTCTTTCTTTATTTTTTCTTTCTTTTACATGAATCACTTCCTTTCTTTTTTTCTTCTTCCATTTTTTTAATTTACACGTTTTTCTCTTTAAATTTTTTTATTTTTTCTCCAATATCTCACATTCTCTTTTTCCCCGTTATTTCTTTCTTTCTTTCTTTCTTTCTTTCTTTCTTTCTTTTATACAGCTACATTTCTTTCTATTTTCCCGTCTTTTTTCTTTAAATATATTCCTTTCTCTTTCCTTTTTTCTTTTCTTTTTGTTTTTCTTTTGCACAAACATATTCCTTTCTACTTTTCTTCGATTTTTTTGACTCAGACAAATTCATTTATATTTTCCTTCTTTCTGTCTTTCTTTCTTTCTTTCTTTTTCATTATTTCATTCATGTATTCAGTCTCGATTCATTGTTTCTTATTTCCTGTTTTCTTTTTCATATGTTCATTCTTGATTTATTCATTTTCATTTTTACTCTTATTTCATTCATATGCTAATCCTAAATTCATTCTTTTTATATGTATATTTTCTGTTTATTCTTTTTGTGATTTTTTTCTTTCATATTTATTCTCTATTCATTTTAACTATTCATTCGTTTCCTTTTATCCTAAGTACATTCTCAATTCATTCTTTTTTATTTTCTTTTTTCTTTTTTCTTTCTTTTTTCTTTTTTCTTTCTTTTTTCTTTCTTTTTTCTTTCTTTCTTTCTTTTTTCTTTCTTTCTTTCTTTTTTCTTTCTTTCTTTCTTTGTTCATTCTTATTTATTTTCTTTCATACATGTTTATTCTAGATTAGGTCTTTATATTTTCTCAAATCTTTTTATAATTTTTTCTCTCTATTCATTCTTTTTAATTTTGTTTTTTTTGTTTTGTTTTCCTTTCATAGAATAATTCCCGAAACATTTTTATATTCTTTCTTTTTTTCTCTCATATGTTTACTTTATATCCATTCTTTTTTATTTTCTCATTTTTTTTCATACGTTCGTTCCAGATTCATTCGCTTTATACTCTTTCTTCTTTCGTTCATATGTTCCTTCTTTATGCAGTACTTTTCTTTTCTTTCTTTCTGTCATATATTCATACTCGTTTCATTCTTTTTTCTTTCTTTTTTCTTTCAACTGTTCATACTCTGTTTATATTTTTTTATTTTCGTTTTTCTCTCATATTTTACTTTTCATGTCATTCTATGTACTTTCCTTCATTCATATGTTCAATGTGAATTTACTCTTTTTTATTTTATTTCTTCTTTCTTTGGTTTCTTCTCGTTTCATTCCTTTTAGTTTCATTTTTATTTATTTATGTCATAAAACTCATTCCCGTTTCTTACTTTTATGTTCTTTCTTTTTATTTTCATATATTCATTCCCTATACAGACATTTTTTATTTTCTTTCTTCTTTGTTTGATATGTTCATTATTGATTCATTCCTTTCTATTTTTTCTTCTTTCTTTCTTTCTTCTTTCTTGTGTTCAGTTTCAATTCATTATTTCTTATTTCTTCACTGCTTTTTTGCTTTTTTCATTCATATCCTCATCCTAAAGTCATTCTTTTATTTTCTTTCTTCATTTATTCATATGCTTATTCTCTCTGATTTTTTAATTTTTTCTTCTTTCTTCCTTTCTTTCTTTCATGTGTTCAGTTTTAATTCATTATTTCTTATTTCTTCACTGCTTTTTTCTTCTTTTTCATTCATATCCTCATCCTAAAGTCATTCTTTTATTTTCTTTCTTCATTTATTTATATGTTTATTCTCTCTGATTTTTTAAATTTTTTCTTCTGTCTTTCATATGTTCTTTTCACATTCATTTTTTATATTTATTTTTTATTTACTTTCTTTTTTTCTTTCTTCCATATGTTTGTTCGCTAACATTTTTGTTATTGTCTTCTTTTTTATATGTCCTTTCTTGATTCATTCTTTTTGTTTTCTTTCATCATTCTTTCATATGTTTATTGCCTAACATTATTTTTACTTTCTTGCTTCTCTCCTGTTGTGGTGCATTGGATATTGGTTCGGAACGAGAAATCTGGAAGCCGAATTCGAATTCCAGCTGAATTCATTGCATTCACTTACGCGCAAATACCATTAGGAAAGGAATTAATCCGTCGATTCCTTCTAGTCATGGGTAAAATAACAGGACAGATTGGGTTCTATAGCCTTGGTCGGCAACCAGTCTACCGCAGAAAGCAATGGCAACCTACTGCGGGATAATCTTCTGCACAGTCAATGTCTCGAAAGAGACATGATCGCCCAAGCGTGTATCACGTATGGCACTAAACTGACTGTTTTTTCTTGAGCCATTTTTTATATTTCTTTCTTTCTTTCTTTCGTTCTGTTGTTTATTCCCGAATCATTCTTTTAATTTTCTCACTTTCTTTCATTTGTTCATTCTTTATTCAATCATTTTGTTTTCATTCTTATTTCTTTAATATATCCATTCTTTATTTATTCATTTTTAAAGTATTTCACTCATCTGTTAATTTTCGATTTATTCATTTAAGGTTTTTCTTTCATTCTTTCGTATGTTTATTTACTTTTTTTTTCTTCATTTTTTTTTTTTGTTTTGCTTCTTTCTTTCGTATGCACATTTCTGGCATATTCTTTTTTATTTTTGTACGTCTTTTTCATATCTTAGTTATCTTCACTAATTTTTATTTTCTTTCTTTTATATTTTCATTTAAGTTTCATTTTCTATTTTCTTTTTTTCATCTGTTTATTCTCGATTCATTCTTTTTTATTCTCTTTCATATATTTATTCTCAAGTCATTCTTTTTGTTATCTTTCATCTATTCATTCTCGATTCATTCTTTTTTGTTGTCTTTCATGTTTATTCTCTTTATATTTTTTCTTTTTTTTCTTTCTTTTATTTGTTCTTTCTTTATTCATTCTTTAGTTATTTCTTTTTGTTTCCTATATTTCCTTTTTTGTTTATTCTTTACTCATTCTTTTTTCTTTCTTTCTTTCACGTGCTCATTCTCTTTTCTTTTCATTTTATTTGCTTCTCTCATATATTTTCATTCTCTATTCTTTCTTTTTATTTTCTTTCCTATGTCCATCCTCGATTTTTATATTTTCTTTATTCTTTATTTCACGACGTTTCTTCTCTATTTATTTGATTTTAATTTTCTTTCTTTTTCATATTCTCGACTCATTCTTTTTAATTTTTCTTCATATTCTTGATTCATTCTTTTTGTTTTCTTCTTCTTCATATTCTCGATTCATCTTTTTTGCTTTCTTTTTCTCTCATTCTCGATTCATTCTTTTAGTTTTCTTTCTTTCTTTTCTTCATATTCTAGATTCATTCTTTTGTTTCTTTCTTTCTTTCTTCATATTCTCGATTCATTCTTTTGCTTTTGCTTTCTTCTTCTTCTTCATATTCTCCATTCATTCTTTGCTTTCTCTTTCTTTCTTCCTTCATATCTCCATCTATCTTCTTTTTTGCTTTCTTTCTTTCTTTCTTTCTTTCATTCTCCATTCATTCTTTTGCTTTCTTTCTTTCTTTCTTTCATTCTCGATTCATTCTTTTGTTTTCTTTCTTTCTTTCATTCATTCATTCTTTTGTTTCTTTCTTTCATATTCTCGATTTATCTTGCTTTCTTTCTTTCTTTCTCACTCTCGATTTCTTTTGTTTTCTTTCTTTCTCTCGATTCTTTTGTTTTCATGCTTTCTTTCATTCTCCATTCATTCTTTTGCTTTCTTTCTTTCTTTCATGCTTTCATTCATTCTTTTGCTTTCTTTCTTTCTTTCTTTCTTTCATTCATTCTTTTGTTTCTTTCTTTCTTTCTTGTTATCTATCTATCTTTTGTTTTCTTTCTTTCTTTCTTTCATTCATTCATTCTTGCTTTCTTTCTTTCTTTCTTTCTTTTCTTTTCATTCATTCTTTTGTTTCTTTCTTTCTTTCATTCTCGATTCATTCTTTTGCTTTCTTTCTTTCTTTCATTCTCGATTCATTCTTTTTTGCTTTCTTTCTTTCTTTCATATTCTCGATTCATTCTTTTGTTTCTTTCTTTCTTCATATTCTCGATTCATTCTTTTTTCTTGCTTTCTTTCTTTCTTTCTTTCATTCTCGATTCATTCTTTTGCTTTCTTTCTTTCTTTCATATTCTCGATTCATTCTTTTTGCTTTCTTTTCTTTCTTTCTTCATATTCTCGATTCATTCTTTTTGCTTTCTTTTCTTTCTTTCATTCTCCATTCATTCTTTTTGCTTTCTTTCCTTTCTTTCTTTCATATTCTTCATTCATTCTTTTTGCTTTCTTTCTTTCTTTCTTTCTTTCTTTCTTTCTTCATATTCTTGCATTCATTCTTTTGCTTTCTTCTTTTTCTTTCTTTCTTCCATATTCTCGATTCATTCTTTTGTTTCTTCTTTCTTTCTTTCTTCATATTCTCGATTCATTCTTTTGCTTTCTTTCTTTCTTCATATTCTCGATTCATTCTTTCTTTCTTCATATTCGATTCATTCTTTTTACTCTTTCTTTCATATTCTCGATTCATTCTTTTGCTTTCTTTCTTTCTTCATATTCTCGATTCATTCTTTTTGCTTTCTTTCTTTCTCTTTCATTCTCGATTCATTCTTTTGCTTTCTTTCTTTCTTCATATATTCTCGATTCATTCTTTGATTTCTTTCTTTCTTCATATTCTCGATTCATTCTTTTTGCTTTCTTTTCTTTCTCTTTCATATTCTTTTGATTCATTCTTTTGTTTTCTTTCTTTCTTCATTCTCGATTCATTCTTTTGCTTTCTTTCTTTCTTCATATTCTCGATTCATTTTTATTTTCTTTTTTCATATTCTCGATTCATTCTTTTTATTTTCTTTCTTTTATTGTTTCTTTTTTTTTCTGTTTTTCTTACTTTTTTCGTCTTTTCTTTCTTTCCTGTTTTCTTATTTTATTTTTGTTTCATATTCTTTCTTTAAAATGTTGTTTATTTCTCGTTCTTCCTTTTGCTTCTTCTTTGAAGTTTACTTGTCCTACAATTAACTTCTTTCTTCCTTCCTTTCTTTCATTATTTTTTCTGTCTTTCATACTTTCTTTCTTTCTTTCTTTCTTTCTTTCTTTCTTTGTCTTTCATACTTTCTTTCTTTCATTATATTTTAGTCCTTTTCTTTCTGTTCTGTTTTCTTATTTTATTTTCGTTTCATATTCATTCTTTAGAATGTCGTTTATTTCTCATTCTTCCTTTTGCTTCTTCTTTGAAGATTACGTCTCCTTCAATTAGCTTCTTTCTTCATTTCTTTCTTTCATTCCTTCTTTCTTTTTTTCTGTATTTCATACTTTCTTTCTTTCTTTCATTATATTTTAGTCTTTTCTTTCTTTTTAATTTCGACTAAACAATCTATTATTCCGTCTGTTTCCATTCAAATTATTCTACCTCTTTACCTCATTCAACCTCTCTCTTTCTCTCTCTCTTTCTCTTTCTCTCTCTCTCTCTATTTCTCCCTCACACTCTCTCCTTCACTCTCTTTCTCTTTCTTTCTATCACTCCCTCACTCTCTCCTCTCTTTACCTCTCCCTCTGTATTTCACTTTCTCTCTCTAAATCTCCCTCACTCTTTCTCCTCCTCACACTTCTCTCTCTTTCTCTCACTCTAACTCTCCCTTACTCACTCTCCTCCTCACCCTCCTCACCTCTCCCCTTCTCTCTCCATACTTCATTTTACTTCATTCTTTTACTTTTTCTCCTTTACCAAACATAGTTTTCTTTTTTATCTCTTTTTCTCCTTCCATGTACATCATTGGATTTTTCCATGTTGCCTCTTCATTATTAAATGTCTTTCTCCATTTTTTTTTTTTTGTCTGTTGCATCCAATTCTTTCTGTTCTTTTAGACCCGTGATGTCAGTAGATATTTATTCCATCACGAAACTGCCACAAGACACGCCGATTTCCTTGGATAAGTGCACAAATCGGCAGTATGCCAATATTTCACTGTCTACTTTCTTGCTATCGATAAGAGATTCCCACCTTTGTTGTCCAGGCGGTAAAATGAATAATTGTGACGACGAATTGTAGTTTGCGGCCAGCGGTTTAGCACCATTTCAGTAAACGTATTAGTTACATTTCGTTGTTTGATTGAAAAAAGTAAGTCTTGAAAGCATTTTTATTCTTTTTTGGCTTGATACAGAACAATCAGTATTTATGGATAGCGGTTAGGATTGACGAATCGGAGACCAATTTCGAATTCCAGTCGAAATCGTTACATTCACTTATGTGCAACACATTTAGATTAGGTATCAATGCGTTAGTATTTGTCTATATTTCTGAAATGAGGTGGTATTTACAGTATTTACATTATTCGGACTACTGTTCTCATCTTTGTTGCCATCTGTACGACGTTTCGGCTGTTGTACGCTCTGGCCTTCTTCATGTGCTAGGAATTTCAAACCGAACCCTTTACTACAATCAATGGGGTATACAATCTTCATTCCTTGCGTAATAGTGCCTTTTTTGGTAGTCAGGAATTATCTCCTCCTAACCCTGTAAGTTACTTGTTTACCACTGTCGTAGCCTGATATAGAACAACTCACAACTCTTTGGGTCAAGTCATAAGAACTAACCAACGTCTATATCCACTATCCCATCTGTCCTTAAGGCATCAATACTTCTATTAATCCCATCACCAGCGATGGATCGATCTCAGAAGAGACTGTGTCCTATAGCCTTAGGTGGGAAGCGGTTTAGGAGAAAGCAAACTTTGAATTCAAAAACCTCCAATTATGGGTTAAGTCACTTCACATACCCGAAACTGGTCAAGCAATATGTATCCGGCTACATACTTGAAGACATGGGCAATTACTGACAGGGGTCCAAAAAAAGAGTGAGAAGACCCTGGATTTGGATTTGGATTTAATGAAATTTTTCATGGCCTTTTAAAATTAATTATTTGATAAATTTGAATCTCTTTTTCTCGTCATGGCTACAGATACCTTGTCTAGCGCTTATTTAGTAGAAGTCAATGATAACTTGCCATGTTTCCATGTTTATATTACTTTGGTTATGGAACGTTGAAAAACCGGATCCCGTACAGTTATCTTGTTTAGTCCTTATTCAGTAGAAGTCGATGATAACATTCTGTGTTTACAGGTTTATATTAATTTGGCTATGGAACGTTGTAAAAACGAATCCCGTATGCATATCTTCTCAAAAATTCATATCATACAATCTTTTCTAGAATAATTACGAAATAAAATTTAAAGCAGCTTACTTTGAGTTGCTTTTAAAATAGATAGATAGATAGATAGATAGGAAGGAAAAACTATTAAAAAGTTGTAAGTTTAAAAATGTATTTTTTGACAGTATTTGTTTATTTCTATTATTATTATATTTCAGACCGCCCTCGGTCCTTCATCAGAAACAAATGATTTTAAAATTTAAATTAGAAACGTATTTCGCGTGAAATATATATATATATATTGTTTAGACTATTTATATTCAGACTACTGTCCTTGTCTTTGTTGTTATGTTTCGGCTGTTGTGTCCTCCAGCCTTCTTCAGGTGTATATTGATCTGGGTAACCTACAGGGAATTCTGAACTGAATCCTCTAATCTGCAGGTGTAGACTGTTCTTGTTCCACTGCTCATGTCTAGTGAAATCTTGTCTAGTTTTTTATTTTTGTTTAGTACAGTTCAGTTATTGCTCTCCTGTTTCCACTGAGTGCAACTACACACTGACTAAGACAGGAATGGAACTGAATCATTTAAAATATCTACGGGGGTAGACTTTTCTTGTTCCACTGTCCATGTCTAGAGATATCTCGTGTAGTTCTTATTTTTATCACTGCTCAGTGATTGTTCGCCCTGTTTCCGCTATGTCCAGGTACATACTGTCCGACCCATTTACCATGTCACTAAATCTACAAACCTACACGATAATCCCGTAGGACAATATTTAATGCGGATTAAATCGTTGATTAAGTAAGGGTATCATTACAAAATTACCTTAATCGACAGACACCTGAAGAATCATGGAGGACACAACTATTGGAACTTTTTTTTTAAATCGAATTAACCCCAAGCAAGACAATAAAGCCACTAAGGCACAAAAGGTTTCTGAGTGTGAAGAAATATCGAATACATAACCTTTACCAAGAAACGAGAACAAAGAAACTTAATAAGAATGAAGGAGAGGCTTGAGGCAGCATAAATGTGGTTTTACAGAAGGATGATGAGGATACCATGGACGGAGCTCGTGTGCAACGATGAGGGGTTGGAAAGGGAGCAAACGAGAAAAAAAAATTTTACTTAACATCAGGAAAAGACGGATGAGGTTCCTGGGACACGTAATAAAGAATGAGGGCCTGGAAAATTTGATACTCACAGGACGGATAAAGGGAGAGACAGGGGAAAACAGCGCAAGACTTACTTGATAGGTTTGAGCAAATAAAAGGCGGGGCGGGATTTGGAAGAAAAAATATTAAGAGCAACAAGAGACAGAGCCAAGTGGAATTCTGTGATCGCCTACGTGCTGAAGGGACACGGGACATGAAACGAAGAAGATTCAAGACATTCTACAAAACATTTGGAGCTCATGTGTGATCCATGGAATATCAGAGTATAATTTATTAATAATCGTGAGTACTTTTTAAAACTTTTTATTTATAGTCAGTTCAGATATTCTGTATACATGATGTGCTCATGTGTTGGTTGGTTAGTTGTTTTGTTTTATGGCATATCAATCTCATTGGGTCATTTGATGTTACAAAATTTTGAAATAAATTCAAAGGTATATGTTTCTATTTTTATACTTTCATAGTGTTTTGATCCCAGTTTGGGGGGTTACTATTTGCCCATAGCAGAGACCCTAACAGGTGCTACCACTCCGGATCATGGTAGACCTGAGAACAATAGAGGTTTTTCCATGCTCCTCATATCTTCCCAATCATATAATTGGAGTAGATAGACTAAACTATCGCCCGGTTCACACTCCACCCACGTCTATTGAACAAGTGAAGAGGCTCATCCCTTGTTCCCTGTTTAGGATGTGGTTCCCGGCTTTCTCTTTTCCAATCTTTTCACTCCTACGTAGCCCCCCTGCGCTTCAGTGGCGTTACCACCTTGCTCGGGGTGATATGATTAAAAAAAATATCAGAGACAGTGCTGCCGGATGCAGTTTACCGTCATACCCAGGATCTGTGCTCATGTTGGAAGCTTAGAATACTACAGTGGACTTGGTAGGTAATCTCGTATATTTTGAAAGTCTTTATTTTTAGTAAATCAAAACATCCTGTACACCTGACCTGGCTTATCTGGGATGTTGGAGATCACAATATACATGACTGCTTATCACGTGTATATTTTAAAATCCTTTATTTGCAGGCAGTCATGTCATTCTATAGACCTGTTGTAACTCATGTGAAAAGCTTAAAAAAATAGTATGTTTGCCTTACATATTTTTCTACTAGAAGTATAGCCCGGCATTGCTCGGATGTAATGAAAGCTTTAAAACTAATCCATGGTCCTGGAGCTCAGACTCTTTGGACGTTGGCACGAAAGACTAAAAAGCAATATTTGTTTCCAGTTAAAGCGAAACCGTAGACTGAAAGAAAAATGAATGGGTGTAAGTCAAATTTTGATTTCCTGGTATCGATATCAAATACGTTTTTTCGTCATAAACTGAATTTTGAAGGCTAAATAAGTCCTCTGAGTAAATGGTATCATGGCTGAGACTAAGAACTACAATCATACCTACTTCGAGCCAAATCTGAAGGAAAAACTAAAATAAAAGGGCTGGAAAAAATACAGACATACAGGCAGATAAACACACACACGCACAAACATCTTTCCTTTTATATATATATATATTATCAATTTTCTGCACTATTGTAAGAACTGCAACCTTGAAACTTCTGAATATCATTTCTTATGTCTTTGTCTATCAGTGTATCAAAATTGATTAAAATCGGACCACTCCTTCTATAACCCGATTTTTTCGATTATCGATTTTCGATATTTATCGGGGTACCTCGACACAAACGCGAGCTAAGAACACTCGCAGACGTTTATAGTATAATTGTGTAAATTTTCAAGAAAATCGGTTCAGCCGTTTCGGAGTCTATAGGTAACGGACACACACACACACACACACACACACACAGACACACACATACATACACAGACAAGGTTCCATTTATAAATAAGTTTAGATTAGATGATGGCATTCTTTGTTAGTATACAAAACATCCTGCCAGCCTCCATACCATTTCACTGTCATATTTCTGTAGCCATTGCAACATTGTCATTCGTAGATTTAATATTAGTCAGGGTTTTGTGTTAGGTTTGGGCACGTTTAAAAAATTTTGCCTAAGAAATTTACGTTTACTGCTTCACTTTTGCCATTAATAAGATTGTTTTCAAAGAGACGTAAAATTTATACTATTGACGATAGATAGGTGACAACCAAACATGTGTGAATAGAGTTGTAACGGTTATTCATCTTACCGAGTGAAAATTCCTCTTCGTTTTCCCAGCATAAAAAGAATAAAATAAAAAAATAAAAACCAATATTAATTTCAAGTAGAAAGTGATACATTTTTATCAGATATTTAGAAACTGATAATGAGCTTACCCAGCCTATCACGGCGCAGACGCATGACAACAGCTTACAATGAATTCAGAATTTTTGCTTTCAAATTATCACAATGTCTGAAATGATATTTAAAAGATCACTGACATTTTCCACGTTATCAAAGATATGATTCCGTTTTTTATCTAAAAAAAAAAAAAAAAAAAAAAAATGTAAAATAAGCATTCCACACAAGTATTTCTGAAGCAATGTTATTAATAAATAAAATTTGATTGAGATTACATTCACACGGAAGACTTCAGTGTTTTCTTTATTAAAAACATTATAAAATAGGCACATTCTTTCTTCTTCTTCTTCTTCTTCTTCTTCTTCTTCTTCTTTGTGCCTTGTCCTTTCAGGACATAAGCGATTATAGCCCTCCAAGCCTCACTATCCCAGGTGGCTCTTAGCACGCTTTCTCCTGTTACAACACGCAACCCACGTTCTGCCATCCACTTGCTCAGACCAGTCAAGTACGTTACACGCTGTTTTCCTCTGTCTCTCCTTCCCTCTATCTATCCCTGTTAGTTTCAGGTTCTCCAATCCTTCCTTCCTCATTGCATGTCCCGGGAACTTTAGTTGTCTCTTTCTGATGTTCAGTATTAATTTCCCTTTCGTTTCCATCCTTTCAAAGACTTCATCATTGCTCACATGCTCGATCCCTGATATTCGCAGCATCCTTCTGTAGAACCACACTTCAGTTTTTCCTTTATCTTCGATTTATTGTCCAGCATTCACTGCCATATTGAAGAACTGACATCACATAGCAATCTAGTACTGTCTTCTGTGTTTTTAGTGAAAGTTTCCTGTGTTTTAATACTTTACTCAGCTTCTTGAACGCGTCCTTCACCATGCCAATTCACCTTCTGATCTCTGTATTGCACTTTCCCTCTTATGTTAGAACACTTCCCAGGTATTTAAATTTGTACCTGCTTGATTTGAGTATCCCCCACTTGTATTTAACATTTTGGGCTGCTCTTTTTGCTGATGACCATGCATTCGGTTTTTTGCAGTTTATAGGACTACAAAGAAAAACTATGTATAAATTTACTCGAGCTACTAGATTAGCAACTAGGTCCCACCCTTTTACAGTGGAACCAATAAAAACAGCAACTTCTGCTTCCTCAGCTTCTTTTCTCGAACTTTCCCGCCTGTAGAATTCCCTTCCGTTTGCATGCTTCCTCGATAGCTACAATCTCCAAGATTTTAAATGTAACGTTAATAGTCATCTCCTATCTCACTGACTCGCATCCTTCCTTTGATGCTCTTTTCTCCGTCCACTCCACACCCAGCACATCAGTATTCTCATCCTTCTCTTACCCACTTCCTGACACCCCCTATACCCTGCCCTTTTTTCTCATCACTTTCCTCTTATGTAACCCCCTGCGCACCAGTGGCAGTAAAATTGCCTTGCTTAGGTCGAAATGATTAAAAAATCCGTGTCACCTCAACTAATTACAGTCAAATTATGGTCAGTAATACGACAGAGCTCTACTAATACGAATTCAAAAATTGAGTTCAAATTTTTGTGGGGTCATTAAAGAAATATGAGGTTTGGCATTATACTGTTTGCTAGCAACACAATTCCTGTTGGGAAATTGTGGGCATTTTATTGAATTCAATTCTGCTTTTAATAACTCCAGTTGCGAGCAGTACTATTCAGAATTAATTGACTAGTTACTTGGCAGAAGCTCATAGCACAGACTCTCTTTCCAATTCCACCGGATGCACTGCATGACTTTTTAGGATAA
The DNA here is from genome assembly GCA_037127315.1 of Ascarosepion bandense. Lineage (NCBI taxonomy): Eukaryota > Metazoa > Mollusca > Cephalopoda > Sepiida > Sepiidae > Ascarosepion > Ascarosepion bandense. The sequence continues at coordinate 796,559 of JBBBDQ010002296.1, read as the reverse complement.
AGACCTGCTTTTGGAGTGGCTAAAATTGGCTCATGTTGCTTACCTCGTGGTCTTTTTTCACTTAACATTGTTGTAAACGATTCATTTCTCATTATTTGTTGCAATTTGATTAAAAGGTTGCATTTTCAATGTGTTTATCAAGGATAAAATGCGATGCAAAAGATTCTTTTCACTCCTATTCGTGGTACCCAAAGGGTTTAGTGATGTGAGTAACCAAGATACACCTAAGTGCTCATGAATGATGGATTTTGATAAATTTAGTGTTTTTGACAATTCCCGCGTTGTGAAATGTGGGTTATTCTCAATCAATGTCGTAATTTGGTCGTCATCTGTGGTGGGAGATTCGTCTGAGAATTTTTTCATCAATAAGCCTGTCAACTGAAGCACCCCCGCCGTACACAGTACATAGATTTTTTTATCAATAAGGCTATAATCACTAACTCGAAACTTAAGGAACAACTTCCGAATAAAGTCTGTCAACTGAAGCACCCCGCCGTACACAGTACATAGATTTTTTCTTTTATTTTTATGGCTTTATGGTAATAAAAAAGTTTAAAATGCACTTTGTAATATCCCAACTTCATAGAAAATTTTTACGTTCTAATGAATGCAAGCAATTTGTCAACCGTTATATTTAAAGAGGAAAAAAATTTACAGTAATTTTTAGCAACACAGTTTTGCGCTTATGTTTTGTCACCATAACTCACACCTCTGAAGAATATCTTGGAAATAGATTGAAAGTAATTGGGTACCTTGCGAAATGAATGATAATAAAATCTGTCAACGTTACAGCTCATTTCTGACATTTTTCAATTATAATACGCGAAATGGCTTGTTAATATTAACGCCTTCAAACAGTGTCATGGTAATTGTTATAACGACATTATTTTCATTCTTTTTACAAAACGACACTTCCACTGTTAAATAATTCTAAGGTTGATGGCATGAGTGAATTGGTCATACATTGGACATACTATAACTTCTTCAAGAAGATACTTTACATATCACCTTTACATATCACCTATCTAATAATTATAGTGCAATAAAAGAAACATTTATCTGAACTTATTTATAAATGGAACTTTGTCTGTATATGTGTGTGTATCTGTGTGTGTGTCCGTTACCTATAGACTCCGAAACGGCTGAACCGATTGTCTTGGAAATTTACACAGTTGTACTATAAGCATCTGCGAGTGTTCTTAGCTAGATTTTGTGTCGAGGTACCTCCGATAACTATCGAAAATAGATAATCGAAAAAATCGGCTTATAGAATTAGTGGTTCGATTTTAATCAGATTTGATGCACTCATAGACAAAGACATAAGAAACGATATTCAGAAGTTTCAAGGTTGCAGTTCTTACAATAGTGCAGAAAATCGATTATATATATATATAAAGCAAGATGTTTGTGTGTGTGCTTCGGGTTTGGCTCTAAGTAGGTATAATTGTAGTTCTTAGTCTCCGCTATGATACCATTTACTCAGAGGACATATTTAGCCATCAACGTTCAGTTTACGACGAAAAAACTTGTTTGATATCGATACCAGCAAATCAAAATTTGACTTTCATCCATTCATTTTTCTTTTTGTCTACGGTTTTGCTTTTACTAAAAAAAAATATTGCTTTTTAGTCTTTTGTGCTAATGTCCAAAGAGTCTGAGCTCCAGGACCATGGATTAGTTTTAAAGCTTTCATTACACCCGAGCAACGCCGGGATATACTCCTAGTGATCTAATTAATAAAAATGGTCAACAACCACCATTACCATCAATACCATGACCATAGGCAAAGACTAATGCTTCCATCAATAGTATTAGGTTGTCCCAAAAGTTCGTAAACACTTGCGAAATGTGTCTATCTGGTCCAGCATAATTGAGACAAGCGATGGGTTCAGAAACGGCAAGAAACATCGTCGGTTCCAAAACAAGATCGATTCGGCAAGAAAGTCGTGTTGCGCGTTTGGTGGAACTTAGAATGAATCGTGCATTTTGAGTTGGTTCCGAATGGTCGTGCCATCAGTGCCGAACTTTACTGTCAGCAACTTGAGCGGGTCTATGAAAAGTTGAAGCAAAAGTACCCGGCTCTGATCAACCGAAAGCGCGCTTTGATGCAGCATAACAATGCCAAGTCACACACCGCCAGCAAGACTAAAGACAAGTTTGAAGAGCTGGACGGCGTTGAGGTTCTGCCACATCCAGCCTACAGTCCTGACTGTGCTCCATCAGATTACGGCCTTTTCCGCTCAATGCAACACTTTTTGACGGGCCGCCGATTCGACTCGTTTGATGAAGTCGAGGAAGCGTCGGGACTTACAACGAAAATTTACGATTCTTTCTTTCTTTTTAGCTTCTTTCTTTCTTTTTAGCTTCTTTCTTTCTTTATTTGCTTCATTCATTTATTTCTTCCTTATTTTCTTTATTTTACTTTTTCTTTTTCCCAAATTTTTAACATTATTTGATATTTTTTTAATTTCTAACTTGTTATTTAATTTTCTTTTATTCTTTTCTTTTCTTTTCTTTTCTTTTCTTTATTTTCATGTTATGTTCAGATTTCCTCTCCCTTTTTTTTTTTACTTTCTGCTATTCTTTTGTTGCTCCTTTCCTCTCTTTCTCTCTCTCCTCTTTTCTTTTTTTCTTTTCTCTATTTTCCCTACACCATCATTAATTCTTTCTTTCTTTTCAAGTTGCTTAATTGTATTTTCCCCTTTTTTTCGCATTTTTATTCAATCAGCCTCGTTTCCGAATTATATTTTTTTCTTTGATTTTTTCAAATGACATAATTTACTACTCTTACGTTTTGAAAATTTTTTCCTACCTATTTTCATCGATACATATTTGTCCTTTTTTTTCTCTCTTATTTATTTTCTATTTGTAAATGAGCAATGTTCGTTATGACCACATAATTCCAAATCGGCTAATTATTCTTTTATTTCTCATCCTTTGATGTCATTCTGCCTTTTCTTACTATTTTTGCTTGTCTACATTTTATTTCATTTCCATTTCCCTGCCTCCAAAGAGTATCTGTCAAAATTCGCGCGCCCAGATCAACGGGAAAAATGAAGGTGACAATATTTCTGAATAAATAAGAAAGGCAATTACGTGATTAAAAAAAGAAAGACATCTTAAACGTTTCACCGCTTAGACATTTCTTCTTAACTTTCTATATAGCAGCGAATGTTGGACAACCTCCTCAAAGATGAAAGAGATACTTAGAAAAGTTAACCCTCCTAGGCCATACTGAAGACATGATAGATCGGGGCAGACAGTAAGCCATTTACACGACGAGTTTTATGCAAATGAATGACTAAACAGAGTAGGCGAATCTTGCCAAAAAAAAAGAAACACTGCTACAGGAAAAGGCGGATAGGAAGTTAGAGAGAGCTATGATCGCTCATGAATAAAAAAAAAAAGATATAAATCCGCTGCTAAGAAAGTCGGTTCTCTGTGCAGGGCCAGGAAGTTTTTCCCGTTTGAGTCCATCCCGCACATATATAAATCTATCATCAACCCGTGTATTGAATACTGCTGAGACATCTGATCGGGTGCCTCTGCTATTCATCTCGGGGTTCTTGACAAAATCCAACGGAGAATCTGTAATGTGATCGATACCGTCTTGGCAGCTCGGCTGAAGTCGCTATCTCACCGGCGTGACGTGGCTTCCCTTTGTCTCTTCTATAAATACTATCACGATTTCTGTTCCAATAAACTTAGCTCACTGGTGCCTCCTTGGTATGAATTTACACTAGCTTCTAGATTAGCTACTAGGTCCTACTCTTTTACAGTGAAACCGATAAAATGTAACCTAATTTCTACTCTAACAGCTTCTTTTCACGCACTTCCCCCCGTGGAATTCCCATGCATATACTTGCTTCCCCGACAGCTACAATCTCCAGGAATTTAAATGTAAGGTCAATAGACATCTCCTATCTCACTAAGTCGCATCCATTCTCTGAAGCTCTTTTTTCATCTACTCCACCCTTATTTTCGGTATTCTCAGCCGTCTATTACCCTCCTGACATTTCCTATAACTAACCCCTCTTTCTCACCACTTTCCCCTATGTAACACCCTGCGCAACAGTGGCAGTAGAATGCCTTGCTTGGAGTGAAATGATTTTTAAAAAATGTTATACACGAGCAAGTTTTTTTTTTGTTTCGACCGAAATTAAAAATCCAAATATTTTTTATAGCTTTAAATTTTTTAATCGTTTCACCGCAAGCAAGGCGATACCGTCACTGATGCGCAGGGGGTTACATAAGAGAAGAGTGAACGTTTCAACAAGAGGAGAGCGAAGAGAAAGCCGAACCAGTTGCAGTGGGATCGGAAAAAAGGCAAGAAAACGATGTCAAGACCAATGTGAAGACAGTTGCGTAGGTAGAGTGAGAAAGGAAAAGAACAAGATAAACGAGGTGAAAGATTAGAGTCAAATGAATAAGAGATGGAAATTGACATTGCATTTAAATTCATGGAGATTGTAGCCATCCGGGAAGCAAGTATACGGAAAGGAGTTCCACAAGCGAGAAGCGAGAAAAGAAGCTGTTAGAGTAGAAGTGAGGGCTGCATTTAATTGATTCAACTGCAAAATAGTGGGACCTTGTACCCAGTCTGGTTGTTCAAGTAAATTCTTGTGGACGAGGGCATCTGTGAGATTAGCTCGTTGGAACAAAAGCCATGAAAATATTTGTAGAATAGACAGAGGGAAGCCACATACCGCCGATGAGAAAGTGGCTGAGGTTGAGCAGCCATGTCTGGACCGATCACGTTACAGATTCTTCTTTGGAGCCTGTCAAGAACCCTGAGATAAATAGCAGGGTCGCCTGACCAGATATGACAACAGTATTCAACGCACCGTCGGACTGGGAAGTGTTCTAACAAGACAGAAAGTGCGACACTGAGATTCGAAGGCGTATTGGGATGGCCAAGGACGCATTCCAAAATCTGAGCATAGTATGTGATATCTGTCCTTCTATATAGCATCGAATGCTTGACAATCCCATCAAAGATGAAGAAAAGACTTGATGCAACGGAAATGTGATTCTGAGGATGCCATGGACCGAACAAGAGAGCAACGACAAGGTTTTGGACATGGTGCAATAGAAAAGGAAACTTAAACTTAACATGAAGGAAGAGACAGATTAATTTTGGGGACACATAATAAGAAACAAGGGTTTGGAGAATCTAATACTCACAGGACGGATAGAGGGAGAGGAGAGAGAGACAGAAAAAGTAACGCGAGACATATTTGATAGGCTTGTGCAAGTGAATGGCGGAGCGGGGTTTGAGAGAGATATCAAGAGGAAAATTGTTACTAGTGATAAAAGGATAGGGATAAGTGGAGGTCTATGATCGTCTCCGTTATGAAAGGACACGGCACATAACGAAGAAAGAAAAAGATATGGATGTCATGAGTTATTTCCATTTTCGGAATCAATTATAATGAAGAAAACGTGATCCTAACTAACCGTTACTTAATCATGACAGATGATGATAAACCGAGGTACGTACGACACTGTTCAAAACAAAAAGCATTGGATTGACGAAGAATTCCTCCAAGAAGATACCAAAAGCTGATCTGCATGAAAGGAAGGAGTTCTTTTACGGCGATTCATTGTGAGTCATTCATACACAATGAAACAAGACATGCACATTTAGACGGCCAGCAGCTGTAACGTGTCGATAATAATTTTGTCGAAATAATTTTGGAACTGAATAGTTTTTATCTTCAAGTTTTACCTACCATACTGTTCAAAATGATTATTACGTTTTAGATCACTGTTAAACCTAATCAGAGGAGAAAACTTTTTATTCTGATGGAAACCAGGTTCAAATGTGCTTTAAAAGAGTTTTCACGTCAAAATTTGCAGAATGAGCTGAGGATTAGAGATTATCTCTTGTATCCTATGTGAGATATCAACTTTATACTTTTAACACCCTCTACTAAACTCTGAGGTGCGTTGTGGTACAGTGGATATCGGCTCGGAACGAGAAATCGGGGAGCCGAGTTCGAATTCCAGTTGAATCCATTGCATTCACTTACGCGCAAATACCCTTGGAAACGGTATTAATCCGTCTATTCCTTCCAGTTATGGGTTAAATAACGGGACAGATTGGGTTCTATAGCCTTGGTCGGCAACCAGTCTACCGCAGAAAGCAATGGCAAACTACTGCGGGATAATCTTCTGCCCAGTCAGTCATGTCTCTTTCGAGACCTGATCGCCCAAGCGTGTATCACGTATGGCACTTAACTGACTAACTAAACTCTGAAATTTTATTTACTATTTATCTTTAACCTAAATATGTAATCTTCGCTTTTAGAAGCGAATTTTAAGAACGAATATATGATCCTCACTTAAGTAACTTAGTATACAACAAGGTTTAACACAAATACCGTAAAACTGACAAAGATTATTTCCGATAACAGCCAGTCAGTGATTTAAGTGCCATACGTAATAAACGCTTGGGCGATAATGTCTTGAAAGAGAAGTGGGTGACTGGGAAGAAGATTATACCGCAGTAGGTTGCCATTACTTTCTGCGGTAGAGTGGTTGCCAGCCAAGGCTATAGAACCCAATATTTCTTCTTATTTAACCCATAACTGAGGGGAAGAGACGGATTAATACCTTTCCCAAGGGTATTAGTGGGTAAGTGAATGCAAGGAATTCAACTGGAATTCGAACTGGGCTCCCAGATTTGTCTTTCCGAGCCGATATCTACTGCACCATAACGCACATCCTGAATAAAACTGGAATTCGAACTCGGCTCCAAGATTTTTTGTTCCAAGCTGAAATCCACTGCACCACAACGCACATTCGTTTTATTTGTGCCTGAATGAATGCAACGAATTCAACTAGAAATTGAACTCGGCTCTCTGATTTTTAATTACGAGCCGATAGCCACTGCTTTAATAGAGTTTTGTTAACTAAGAATAATGCTGAAATCGTCGGAATAGTATTCATTTTAAAATGCAATGAAGCACTAAACGCACATTTATACATCCAGCAGCTGCAATGTGTCCATTAAATTTGCTAAAAAAAATGGAACTGAAATATGTTGCACACGTCAGGCACACGAATTTTTCTTACTTCTCAAAAAGTAACTGTCTATTACCAGTCATCTGTTTTGTTTTGTTTTTTTTGTTGTTTTTTTTTTAGTATATGAACATACAAACACATCTACTTTCAGTGAATTATGGGTAGACCAATCGGTTTTTATACTATTCTTATGGGACAAATATCAGTTCAAAGAATTTTGTAACAGTCATTAATATCCACGTTATCTTTAGGCTATCAAACATTGTTCAAAATGTCTCAGTGCATTTGACTTGGTCATTGCTGAAAAAGTTGATAGTAACTCTGAAAACAGACAATCAATATTCGATTTCACAAACGATTTATCACTTTGCGAAAGTTTCTCATTCTTTAGAAATATTTATTTTCCAATCATTAAATAAAATAGAATAATCGGTATCGGCGCAGGAATCGCTAATCGCAGATCCAAGTTCACATTCTCTTCGAGTTAAGTATCGTTACTGTTTTTGCATACGCTCTTGGGAATAACATTTTTTTCTTGCCCCCCTCTAGCTATGAGATAAATACCGGGGTAGATTTAGGTCTCTAGCTTAGAATCACAATCAGTCTAACATAAAAATATAAATCCCAAACCACACAGAAATTATTCTGTTTTCTCAGGAAACCGTGGCAACCCCCAGACGCCAAATGAAAAAATATCGATGAAATGAACTCAAACGTCAACTTCCAAAAATGAGAAAAATGTGATTTCTTATTGAATATAAGTATCAAGAAAAAAACTGTGCGCACCATACTAGATTCACCAACAAAAACTCACTGTATACAGGATAAACATTTAGCTTAGAAGAGAGTACTTGATTGCTATGTGATGTCAGTCCTTCAATATGGCAGTGAATGCTGGACAATATCATCAAAGACGAAGGGAAAACTTGAAGCAGCTGAAATGTGGTTCTACAGAAGGATGCTGCAAACATCATGGATCAAGCGTGTGAGCAATGATGGGGTTTTGAAAATTATGGAAACGAAAAGGAAATTAATACTGAGCATCAGGAACAGACAGCTGAAGTTCCTGGGACATACAATGAGGAAAGATGGCTTAGAGAACCTGATACTAACAGGACAGATAGAGGGGAAAAGAGGCAGGGGAAAACAGCGGATAGCATATTTGAAGGACCTTATCAGGTGGATGATAGAACGATGGTTGCATGGCGTAAAAGAAGAAGGCGTGCTAAGAGCGACCTGGGATAGGGAGACGTGGAAAGCCGTGATCGCCTACGTCCTGAAAGGACAGGGCATATAGAAGAAGAAGCAAAATTGTGACTCAGACCCAGTACTAAACATAACCCTGACTCTGTGATTAACACTAAATATAGAAAAAATCAAATCCGGCTCTTAGATAATCTATCCTTTTAAGAAAAACAAATTTCTAATCCTAGCACTAACAATTTTATTTTTTCCTGTAAACCTAGATAAAACTAAATGTAACCCTAAGACTAACACAAAATATACCACTAGATTAAAGGTTGACTATAATTGTAACATTCATGCTAACTCTAAAACAATTTTTAAAGCAACCCAGACTTGTAAGCGTTTTTTTTTAATTATACTCTTATGGGTACTTTGGCGCGGTGTTATTGCAAACTTTGTCAATTCTGTTTTTTGAACAGTTCTATCACATATCTTTGCATTTGATCATGGCACTCTACAACATCAAACTATTCAAACCTCGTCATGTTTACTACAAAAAGGAAATAAGCTTACCAATTTATTCTATTCCTAAACTATGCTCTACACATATACAAGCATAGATGTAAAAAAAAATAAATGGATACTGATCGTTTTAGTATACCATACAATATAATAAATGAATCTACTACAGCATTCTTGTTTTCTGTCGCAAAAAAAAAATATTTGGTTTCACTTTCACTTTAACTTTATATATATATATATATATATATATATATATATATATATATATATATATATATATATATTGGTTGGAAGCAACCGCAGAAAAGTATTCCAAACAGGTCCACCGGCAAACCAAATTCACAAGTCTCGTCTAGATCTCTGAAACGTTATTCTCACGCGAACGACGGCTCAAACAACAACACCACCTCAAATGAGCACACCACGTTTTATGCACTCGACATGGCTACCACTCAGTCAATGGCCGTCCAGAACCAGCAAATATAAACGGCTACACTACAAGCAACAAAAAATTCTACGACCACGAAGTGCTGTCCGATTCTCCATCCGACCAACGCTCGTCAATTCGCAGTCTCCACACTCCCTTGCAAAACATACACCCGTCTCTGGCCCTTTTGTGTCGCCGAGGTAAGTCACTGCTACATTTTCCTTTCCGAAACCAATGTACCAATTGGTGGTGGAGGAACACCGATTGTATTCATACTTAGGATAAAGATGATCTTGAACAAAAATCAACATCTTCTACCAAATATTCTTTTGTAATAAAATGCCCCACGCTCCCTATCGCCTATGTGGACTGACTATATTAGTAGCCATATATAGTGGGCACTAGAAATACCTGTGACTTGCCTAGTCAATTACTAGCCTGTCAGCAGATTCCGTCTTGTCGTAATGTCTTCTTTTTACAATAAACCTCTCTTTCATCTACGCACGTGTTGCTGTTCTTTCACTCGAGTACCAGCTTGTCTGTTTGTAACCTCTTTAACGCATACAACATATTCCAAGAAGTAGGACTCAAGATGAACATTTCAGATTAGAAACTAGGATCTGGATATGAAATAATTATCTGTGTTTGTCTTGTTTGTACTTAACATCCATTATCATGGATTTTTTTATGTAGATATTTCAGCACACATCAGCTGGTATAGTACTGCCATCTCGGTGATACAACAATAAAGAAACTACTAACGTTGACATTAGAGATGAGGAGAACAGATATTACCATTTGATCCGAGCCCGATGGCCAGCTAGTGCAGAAAGGCCTAACTCTAATAGCATTGGCTTTTGGAGAATGAATGAAGAGTGTTTGTCATTATTAAATGGCTAAAACTACCATTACAACTCCCACTTGATATCAAACTAGCAGTGAGAGTAGTCTTTAATTCTAATATCCAACGGCTTCTATAAACGTTTGTTTCGGCGAGAAAATGCTATGAATACATTTCGATATTGTCTCGCTTATCAATAAAGCTTGAGATAAATGTCATGGGAGCACAGGATTTCAGCGATCATTTATTACTTAAACTGAAAAGCATCCAACATACTTTCTCAGATCGTTCATAAATATGAGAAAGTGTCTTTTTTTATTCTTTAAACAACCGTCATTCGTAGTATCAGACGGTTATCACTGACTTTAATGTAAGCAAACTCAATAGAACTTGCTTCGGATCCATTTCAGTCAATAGACTTTCTATTATTAACAACCCTCTTGATATTTTATCGCCAAAGTAGCACAATTAGCGCTGAACATTTGTAACATTTTATAAATTTAATTGATAGATTGATAGATATAAACTTAAGTTCTGTGTTAAGGGTTTCTTCTCTTGCACCGCTGGCTTGTTGAGCTCACCTCCGGCATTTTGCATTCCAGTCAACTTTGATCTTCAAAAAGTTAAATGCAACATCTTCTTTATTCATAATTCCTTTTCTTTTTTTTTTTTTGTTTTCTCTTCTTATACTGGCATTAAACCGCCTGTATGCAAACAGGAAGTTAGTTCAGTCAGTTAAGTGCTATACGTGATACACGCTTGGACGATCATGACTGACTGGGCAGAAGATTATCCCGCAGTAGTTTGCCATTGCTTTCTGCGGTAGACTGATTGCCGACCAAGGCTATAGAACCCAATCTGTCCCGTTATTTAACCCATAACTGGAAGGAATAGACGGATTAATACCGTTCCCAAGGGTATTTGCGCGTAAGTGAATGCAATGGATTCAACTGGAATTCGAACTCGGCTCCCCGATTTCTCGTTCCGAGCCGATATCCACTGCACCACAACGCACATCCGTTAGTTCAGTAGGTATACAAAAATAGAAAGAGTCGTGTGAGATCAGGATGTGTCTTTTCACCGGAGCTGTTCAACTTGTACAGCGAAACAATTCTGAGAGAACTAGATGTCCTGCTAAGATTCGTCATTGGTAGCCACAATCTGAACAATATAAGATATGCAGATGACACAGTGCTGATAGCAGACACTGAAATGAAAATACAGGTCTTCCTACAGTAGGTAACAAGTGAAAGCGAAAAGTAAGGACTTAACATAAACTACAAGAAAATTGAATGCATGGTCACTGTTGGGGATCACCCACTTTTGGATACAAGAATAGACTCGCCTGGTGTGTACATATTACCCTGCCTATACAGAGAGCAGTAGTTGTAGAATTGAGTAGTTGCAGTCGGCATTTGCCTCTGCTACTATTGACACTGTCAGCTCTCTGCCTTCGGGTAGAGGGCGCACTCTGCTTCCGAGCAGAGAGCAATAACCCAGTAGTGGTTCCGACGAAGAGTAGAGTCACGACTGGGCAAAAATAGACAGACATTTTTTGGCCCGGCTATATGGCCGGGAATACCCACTATAAAATGACCATGTGTCACATCCAGCCTACGTGGGAAGGCTAGTAAATACAGTTGTAGAATTGAGTAGTTGCAGTCGGCATTTGCCTCTGCTACTATTGACACTGTCAGCTCTCTGCCTTCGGGTAGAGGGCGCACTCTGCTTCCGAGCAGAGAGCAATAACCCAGTAGTGGTTCCGACGAAGAGTAGAGTCACGACTGGGCAAAAATAGACAGACATTTTTTGGCCGGGCCATATAGCCCGGAAATCCCAGTCAAAACTGACCATGTGTCACATGTTGCCCTTACTGGGAGGGACAACTAAATATAGTTGTAGAATTGAGTAGTTGCAGTCGGCATTTGCCTCTGCTACTATTGACACTGTCAGCACTCTGCCTTCGGGTAGAGGGCGCTCTCTGCTTCCGAGCAGAGAGCAATAACCCAGTAGTGGTTCCACCGAAGGGTAGAATCACGACTGGGCAAAAATAGACAGACATTTTTTGGCCGGGCCATATAGCCGGGAAGACCCACAATAAAATGACCTTGTGTCATATCTAGCCTTGCGTGGGAAATTGGTAAATACTGTTGTAGAATTGAGTAGTTGCAGTCGGCATTTGCCTCTGCTACTATTGACACTGTCAGCTCTCTGCTTTCGGGTGGAGAGCGCTCTCTGCTTTCGAGCAGAGAGCATTAAGCCAGTCGCTATTCCGCCGAAGAGTAGAATCCCCACAAGGGAAAGATAGATATTTTTGACCTGGTTATATAGCCGGGAAGACCCACATTAAAAAGACTTTGTGTCACATCTCACCTTACGTGGGAAGGTGGGTAAATACCGTTGTAGAATTGAGTAGTTGTACAGCCGCTTAGTTGGTCAGTAAATTAATGCATATTAAGATGGAACTGTTTTGGATATAGACTCATTACCCGGACATACTTCATCACTACAAGACTGTATATATTGATTTCTACTAATAGTATTCCTAGTATTTCTGAATTGACTAACCCGTGTTCCAGTTTGTATATTTTCATTCAACATAACCTACATTTTCTATCTCCATATCTGTTTTTGTTATTTATTATTTTGTGTGGTTTCTTAACAAGAATCCACAACAGTAATAAAGGAAAGCGAGAAGAAAGGACTACCACAAGAATACAGACAGAACGCATCGTTATCAACAAAAGAAACAATATAATATGCATTATAATTGTGTAGTTTCTCAACCAGAATCCACAACAGTCACTGACAAAAAGAGAAGCCCAAAATGTCAATTACAGGTCGGAGATACAAGCAGGTGCAGACATTTAAATACTTAGAATGTGTTCTTGTCCAAGGACGCATTTGAAAAGCTAGGAAGAGTATTGAGAGACAGGAAAATTTCGTTGGAAACAAATATAAAAACGTACGAGATTGTTATATGATACTAGTAGTATAGCCCGGCGTTGCTCGGTTGTAATGAAAGCTTTAAAACTAATCCATGGTCCTGGAGCTCAGACTCTTTGGACGTTGGCACGAAAGACTAAAAAGCAATAGTTGTTTCCAGTTAAAGCGAAACCGTGGACTGAAAGAAAAATGAATGGATGTAAGTCAAATTTTGATTTCCTGGTATCGATATCAAATACGTTTTTTCGTCGTCAACTGAATCTTGAAGACTAAATAAATCCTCTGAGTAAATGGTATAATGGCTGAGACTAAGAACTACAATTATACCTACTTAGAGCCAAACCTGAAGCAAAAACTAAAATAAAAGTGATGAAAAAATACAGACATACAGACAGATTAACAGACACACACACAAACATCTTGCCTTTTATATATATATATTATCAATTTTTTGCACTATTGTAAGAACTTCCACTTTGAAACTTTTGAATATAGTTTCTTATGTCTTTGTCTATGAGTGTATCAAATTTGATTAAAATCGGATCACTCCTTCTATAACCCGATTTTTTCGATTATCGATTTTCGATATTTATCGGGGGTACCTCGACACAAAACCTAGCTAAGAACACTCGCACACGCTTATAGTACAACTGTGTAAATTTTCAAGAAAATCGGTTCAGCCGTTTCGGAGTCTAGAGGTAACGGACACACACACAGACAGACACATACATACACAGACAAGGTTCCATTTATAAATAAGTTTAGATTTGTCTTCCAGTACAACTGTGTAAATTTTCAAGAAAATCGGTTCAGCCGTTTCGGAGTCTAGAGGTAACGGACACACACACAGACAGACACATACATACACAGACAAGGTTCCATTTATAAATAAGTTTAGATTTGTCTTCCTATATGGCAGCGAATGCTGGGCATTCTCTTCAAAAACAAAGAGACTCGAAACAACAGACATATGGTTCAACAGAAGGATACTGAGGATGCCATGGACCGAACATTATGAGCAACTACAATTATTCTATTAGAATATAGCAGAATTATTATATGATTCTTTTTCTCGTATTCTTTTGCACTCAGTGACCGCTATTCGTCTTAGTGGCATTAATGCCTTGCTTGGAGGAAAATACTTAAAAAGACGAAATGAGAAGATAGATAATTTGATAAATGTTTTGATAGAAAAATTGGCAAACCAGCCAAGAAGACCATGAATCGGATAATAAAATTAGTTTAGACAAATTAGGTTAGATATTTGTTATCGGAAGGTCACCGGAAAAAATAGAAACATTTAATTAAAAATACCGGAAATTACCTTCGCTATAAACAAAGTCGTCTCTTTCTTTCAGCCATCAACCAACATTTTCTTATGCGTTTCTGCCCTCAGGGTAAATATCAGAAAAATTTAAGGCGAAGAGAAAAACAATAGCAATGTTAAATAAAAGTTTATTGGACGTTAACCATGCAGAGATATGTTGTAATAAGAGAGGCTGAGCTAAGAATGTATTCAATAGAATTTTTGCTATTGACAGGATATTTTTTTCCTAAATATATAAAAAAGACATATGCAATCGGTTGTTGTTTGGTGATTTTGTTTAGTGACATATCAAACTCTATTGCTTATTTAGTGCGTCAATGTAAATAATTCGTACGTAATTTTGTGTTTTCAAGTACAAATATTTTGACTTGATTTAATACTTTCAACTACAAATAATTCGTACGTAATTTTGTCTTTTCAAGTACAAATATTTTGGCATAATTTAATACTTTCAACTACAAATAATTCGTCCGTAATTTTGTGTTTTCAATTACAAATATTTTGGTATAATTTAATACTTTCAACTACAAATAATTCGTACGTAATTTTGTCTTTTCAAGTACAAATATTTTAAATGTACTGTTGATGTGGGCCAATTATTTGTTTGTTTAACAGCATATCAAATTCGTACATCTCGTTGAATTCCTAAAATTAATTTTCTAGGAAGCTTTAGAAATTTTTTTCTTTTTATAAAAATTATTTCTGGTAATTGCTTTTTTAAAACTTTTACAAAAAATAGTCGCTGCTATTTTTAATATATTTTTAAACCTATATTGTTAGTTTTTCTTTTTCATCATTTCGCTCCAAGAAAGGCTATTTTACTGCCACTGGTTCGCAAGGGGTTACATAGGAGGAAGGTTATGAGAAAGAGGGACAGGTTATAGGGGGTGTCAGGAAGTGGTTAAGAGAAGGATGAGATTACTGGTGTGATGGAAGTGAAGTTGATGTGAAAAAGTGAATGAGAGGAAGGATGCGAGTCAGTGAGATAGGAGATGACTTTTGACCTTACATTTAAATTCTTGGAGACTGTAGCTGTCGGGAAAGCATGTATACGGAAGGGAATTCCACAGACGGGAAGTGCGAGAAAAGAAGCTGAGAGAGTAGAAGTTGAGGTTACATTTTATTAGTTTTACTGTAAAAGGGTGGGACCTAGTTGCTAGTGTAGTAGCCCGAGTAAATTCATACAGAGGAGGCACCATGGAGCTAAGTTCATTGTAGCAGACACCGTGATAGTATTTGTAGAAGAGACACAGGGAAGCCACATTACGCCGGTGAGAGAGTGACTGCAGCTGCGCTTCCAAGTCAGGATCGATCACATTGCAGGTTCTCTGTTGGATTTTTTTCAAGAACCCCGAGGTGAATAGCAGTGGCAGCCGACCAGAGGTAACAGTAATATTCAATATGCGGGTGTATGGTAGATTTATATATGTACGGGATGGATTCCTACAGGAAAAAACTTCCTGATCCTACACAGTGAACCGACCTACTTAGCAGCGGATTTAGCTATGCTTTCGATATAGTCATTCCACTTGAGTTCTACTGAGAGAGTTAGGCCGAGCAGGCGCAGTATTTTGCTTTCAGGGAGGCTAGCCTGATCCATGCTGATGTGGCGTGAGAGCGATTGTCTGTGATGTTTGTTTGTTTTTTTTTACCTTAGGTTGGGGGTTTACTATTTGCTCATAGCTTAGACCCTAACAGGTGGTACTATCCTATGTCAGAGTGGACCTGGAAACAACAGTAAATAAAAAGTGTTTCAATGCTCCTCAAAACTTCTCAATCAGAGATCTTGCTGCTGGATTTAGTTTATTGTTGATAATTTTGCGATAAAATGGATTTTTATATTTTTTTAATATATCCTTATTTCCTTCTTATCCTTTTGGTAAATAAAAATTTTCCACTGATCAGACAAGTTAAATGATAATTTCCTTTCCCTCTTAGTTTCTCTCTGTTTTTTCTATAAATACTTTCATGGTAATTGTTCTGATGAACATTCCTCTATGGTACCTAGACTTTACCAATTTAAGCGTAGTAATAGATTGGCGGAAAGATCCCATCATTTTACAATTGAAATTGCCCAACGTAATCATAAATTCTATGCTAACAGTTTATTCTCGAGATTTCATTCACTTTCACACTGCCGTAACGTAGATTCCCTTTGCATTTTCTATAAATACTTTCATGACCTAATGAACATTCCTCTGTGGTAGCTAGACTTTATAAATTTAAGTACAGTACTAGATTGGCCCCACTTGTTTGGATGTGTGTTGTGGTGCAGTGGATATCGGCTTTAATGAGAAATCGGTGAGACAAAAAAACATTGGAAAATTTATATATTTTGTGTTTTCTTCATCCAGCTATGGGTTAAACAGCAGGACAGATTAGGTTCTGTAACCTTGGTTGGCAGCCAGTCTACCACTAAAAGTAATAGCAACTTACTACAGGAAAATCTTCAGCGAAATATTCAGTTATATCTATTTCGAGACATGATCGCCTAAGCAGGTATCACGCATCGCGTAACTGATTCGATTAAACCGAATTCGATGATATTCTGACCTACACTATGAGTAATATACACTGAGACGTTCGTTAGTGTTGATGGTAAGTATCTGAAGTTCGTCGATATATTTGTTTACCTGAGCAATATTATTAACCCCCTCTGTTCAATTGATGAGAAGATCAGTTTACGCTAACAGTCAGTTATGTCTCATTCGAGACATGATTGCCCAAGCGTGTTTCACGTAGGGCATTTAACTGTCAAACTAGATTGGCGGAAAGGTCTCATTATTCTACAGTTAAAATGGCTAGAGGCAACTGCAATTTACTTGCTAATATTCTCTTCTCTTGCACTTCTCCTTGTTGAAACTCTCTCCCGTCAACTGGTTTGCCAGTTAAGTTTCAACATTATTTATTAGTTATTCGTTATCAATTGCCTTTTTAATTTCCGTTGTTTTATCGTTACAGAAGGTAGCTGAAGAGAGTGACAAGAAAGGACTACAAATAAACAGCAAGAAAACCGAATGCATGGTCATCAGTAAAAAAAGCAGCCCAAAATGACAAATACAGATGAAGGATACTAAAATCAAGCAGGTACAAAAGTTTTAATACCTGGGAAGAATTCTAACAGAAAACAGAAAGTGTGACACAGAGATCCGAATGCAAATTGGCATGGCAAAGGATGCGTTCCAGAAACTGAGTAAAGTATTAAGACGCAGGAAAGTTTAACTAGAAACAAAGAAGAGAGTGCTAGATTGCTATGTGATGTCAGTTCTTCAATATGACAGTGAATGCTGGACAATAACATCAAAGATGGAGGAAATACTTGAAGAAAATTTCGCTAGAAACAAAGAAAAAAGTACTGGATTGCTATGTGATGCCAAATCTTCAATATGGTAGTAAATGCTGGACAATATCATCAAGCATAAAGAAAAACTTGAAGCAGCTGAAATGTGGTTCTACAGAAGGATGCTGCGGATATCATGGATCGAGCATGTGAGCAATGATGAGGTTTTGGAAAGGGTAGAAACGAAAAGGAAATTAATACTGCGCATCAGGAAGAGACAACTAAAGTACCTGAGACATGCAATGAGGAAAGAGGGCTTGGAGAACCTGAAACTAACAGACCAGGTAGAGTGAAAAAGAGACAAGGGAAAGGAGCGGATAACATATTTGAAGGACCTTGGCAAGTGAATGACAAAACGGGGACAGAACATATTTGAAGGACCTAATCAGGTGGATGATGGAACGAGGGTTGCATGGTGTAACAGAACAAAGCGTGCTAAGAGCCAGCAGGGATAGGGAGACGTGGAAAACCATGATCGCCTACGTCCTGAAAGGACAAGGCACATAGAAGAAGTAGGTATTTTTATTCTCTTATACTCACAGGAGAAAGCGTCTTAACAGCCACCAGGGGTAGGGAGACGTGGAAATCCATGATCGCCTACGTTCTGAAAGGCATATGGAAGAAGAAGAACAAAAAGTAACAGCAGCCAAAGAGGGTCAAGCGACACTGAAAGGAAGCAGTGCCGGCAGCAGTAGGCGAACAGTTTTAGATTGTACTACGAGACATTAACATCAAGAAATTGTCTGACAGGGTTTTCCTGCTTGCGTGGCATAGTGTTATGTCCTGGTGCCCGGTATATGATCTTCCAGTGGCCACCCTCTTGACTTATGGCAGAACAACCTGTTACTTTTTTGTATTCTCTTATACCCACTACCACCTTGCATTTTAGCGGGTTACTACCTTGCTTTGGTGAAATTAATATAAACAAATAATCATTTTTTCATTTTTTCATCACAATTTTAGCTCAAATTTTGAATCAGTGTTTTACAGGATTATTTAGTTCATAAGAAAGTTTATGAAATATAATCTTCATCGCTCCTCGGCTTCTTCAATCGTCGTGAGGCCTGAAGACGGAAGATACAAGCAACCTCTTCGAGGATGATCTGTTTGCGGTGACTCTCAGGACTTCTGTCCTTGTCATATCTGTTAACTCTTTGACCAGCTGTATTGACGTCCCTGATAGCGTCTGCCTTCAACCGTGCTTTGCATAATGGGCTTGCAGAGATTGTTATGTTGTGTGACGTGAATAATCCATGTCATCTTCCCGCGATGAATAGTGACACGGAGAGATTTGACATAGCTCCTTAAACATTCAATAAGAAAGATGTGAACAAATCATTTGTCATTCTATAGACAGATTAACAAATTTCTTACAATTCATTAAAGGTCATCGAAAAATGTTGACACTGTTGTTCACTTGGCACAGTTTCGTGCAACCAAAACATAATCGCGACACTGCCCTTCAGAGAATCGTGGACAATCTTCCCAGAGATGAAGTAAAGATTTCAAGCCACTGATATGCGGTTCTGGATGTTGATGATACCATAGACCGAACACGTGACCGAACACGTGACCAACAATTACGTTTGAGAGAAGATGGAAACAAAAAAGAAACTTATACTTAACATCAAGGAGAGGCAGTAGAATTTTTAGAGGCATGTAAATGGGAAAGAAAGCTTGGAAAACTTGATCCTCACAAGACAGATTGGAGAAAAGAGGGACAGAGAAAAGAATCCCGTAACGAACTTAGTGAGCTTGAGCTGATAAAACAGGGTTTGAGGGAAATAACAAAAATACAAAATTTATTAAAAACTACAAAAGAAAAAGATGTGGATGGCTATAATCGCCTACGTCCTGTAGGAACACGGTACATAAGAAGAAGATTAAGAAAAAAACTTAAAAACTATTTCATCTTGGAGTTTTTTTAACTTCCTTCTAACAGCGAGTTCGAATTCCAGTTGAATTCATTGCAATCACTTACGCACAAATACCCTAGGAAAAGGTATTAATCAGTCTCTTCCCTCCAGTTATGGGTTAAATAATAAAACAGATTGGGTTCTATAGCATTGGCTGGCAACCAGTCTACCACAGAAAGTAATGGCAACTTACTGCAGGATAATCTTCTGTCCAGTTAGTCATGTCTCTTTTGAGACATGATCGCCCAAGCGTGTATCACGTATGGCAATTAACTAAATGACTGAATATAATAGTAGGAAGCATAATTAAAGCTTCTATTGAACATGAATAAGATCATTTTTTATTGTTATGAAGTAATAAACTGACCCCCCACTTATTATTAATAATTAATATAATAATCTATATATATATATATATAAGGTAATCTGTGAGTCTGTGTGTGACTGTTCCCTATGTACGCCTACATTTTTTAAATTACGCCATTCAAACTTTATAGGGACACATATCTACTGGGAAGCCAGGTCGACACATACTTTTGTGTTTAAGTTCAGCAATTTTCCCTTTCGCCCTTTTTGGTCAATGGAGCCGATTGTTTGCATCTGCTCCGTAAAACATCTAAGATTTAAGATGGTTGCTAAATTATGTCACAGAAATCAAATCACACGTGTCAAACGCGACTAAAATATTTTTTATTTAAAAAAAAGTGTTTTTTCAAACAAAAACAAAATATGTAAAAAAAAGTGCCAATGGTTAATTTAATTATTTAAGTCTTTTTTTTTTAGATTTAATATTTCATACTTCAGAAAATAAAATAAAAAATAAAAAATAAAGCTTTTTTTTCGCTAAATATTTCATGCAGGAAATCAACTGTCTGTAATTCGTGTGGCATTAATGTAACTTTTTCCTCTGTAATTAAACGTCTACATTTTAAAATATTCTTCGAAAATTTCAGAATTGATAGCTTAATAGTTTTTATATTTCTAATTTCTATCTACTCCTCTCATTGGCATCTTCTCCTACGACTAAAATGTAAGTTGCACGGGCAATGCCGGGCTATGATGCTAGTATAATATAATCAATTTTTTTCTCCCTACATCTATGGTTAGAATAGCAGGACCGATTGTGTTCTATAGCTTTGTTTGGCAACTAGTCTACCACAGAAAGCAATGGCAACCTGCTGCGGAATAATCTTCTGCCCAGTCAGTCTTGTCTCTTTCGAGACATGATCGCCCAAAGCGTGTATCACGTATGGCCCATAAATGACTGACAGACTGACTAACAGACTACTGACACTGGTCCAGGTATCCATCTTGACTCTAGTTCTACATGCGTATAGGCATTAAGTAAACTACAAAGTGAAAAATACAGTAGTCAAACATGGAGAATCAGTCTATACGCCTTGAAAATCAGCATTTTGATGCCGAACATTTTAAGTGCGTTCAGACACTGGTGGCATCCTCCAGTAGGAAGTAGGAAACTATCTCTACGATAATGCAAAAACTATAATACGCGTTACTCATAAAATTCTTAGTATAGCCATGAGTTAAATCGTAGAGCACACTTTACTTTCTAGCTGTGCTTTACAACAGAACTAGCAGAAAGAAAACAATGAATTCAAAGAATCATATAACTCTGGTGGGATAGAGCCACTGAAAAATGTATAACACTCACAATTAACCGCAGCAAGCGGTTTGTGACTCAAAATAACTTTCTCTATAACTCATCATCAACATTTATCCATCACGCCCAATAATGCATAGGGCAGCAACTTTTTGTTGCTGTAACAAACTGTTCTTTTACGGGGCAGGGTTGTTAGCCCTGCATCCAACCTCCAAACCTGGAGGAACAGTGGACCATTCTTGGTCTTTATGTTTACAGTACCAGGTATTCCCAAATAGTCACCCATTTAAGTACTGACCAGGCACGATGTTGCTTAACTCCAGTGATCGGACGGGAACCGGTGCATTCAAAACGATCTATTGGTAGACTTTTTTTTATAACTAATTCTTTCTTATTGAATTTCATTTATTTCTTCTTCAATTGTCTTCGGTTGCAGAAAAGTTTCATTGGCAGTAGAGCGACAAGAAGGGATTACAAATAAACTGCAAGAAGACCCCCAATAAATGGTCACCAGGAAAAGGGCAGCCCAAAATGTCAAATACGGGTGGGGGATACTAAATTCAAGCAGGTACAGAGGTTTAAATATCTGGGAAGTGTTCTAACAAAAGACGGAAAGTGCGCCACAGAGATCCGAAGGAAAACTAGCATGGCAAAGGACACGTTCCAGAAGCTGAGTAAAGTATTAAGAGACGAGAAAATTTCGCTAGAAACAAAGAAAAAAAGTACTGGGTTGCTATGTGATGCCAAATCTTCAATATGGTAGTAAATGCTGGACAATATCATCAAGCATAAAGAAAAACTTGAAGCAGCTGAAATGTGGTTCTACAGAAGGATGCTGTGGATATCATGGATTGAGCATGTGGAAAATGATGGAGTTTTAGAAAAGATGGAAACGAAAAGGAAATTTATATTGAGCATCAGGAAGAGACAGCTCAAATTCCTGGGACATGCAATGAGGAAGGAAGGCTTGGAGAATCTGATACTAACAGACTACATAGAGGGAAAAGGAGACAAGATAAAGCAGCGGGTAACATATTTAAAAGGCCTGAGCAAGTGAATGACAGAACGTGGATTGCTTGGTGTAACAGAAGACGCCACCAGGGATAAGGAGACGTGGAAGACCATGATCGCCTACGTCATGAAAGTACAAGGCACATAGAAGAAGTAGGAAGTTTCTTCTGGTTTGTAATAAATTTCCCAAATCCGTTTCTTTTGAATGACAGAGTATCGCAATATCATCAAACATAAAGAAAAACTTGAAGCCGCTGAAATGTGGTTCTACAGAAGGATACTGTGGATATCATGGATTGAGCATGTGGAAAATGAGGAAGTTTTAGAAAAGATGGAAACGAAAAGGAAATTTATATTGAGCATCAGGAAGAGACAGCTCAAATTCCTGGGACATGCAATGAGGAAGGAAGGCTTGGAGAATCTGATACTAACAGACCACATAGCGGGAAAAGGAGACAAGGTAAAGCAGCGGGTAACATATTTAAAAGGCCTGAGCAAGTGAATGACAGAACGTGGATTGCTTGGTGTAACAGAAGAAGCCACCAGGGATAAGGAGACGTGGAAGACCATGATCGCCTACGTCCTGAAAAGACAAGGCACATAGAAGTAGGTAGTTTCTTCTGGTTTGTAATAAATTTCCCAAATCCGTTTCCTGTTCTCTACCCTAGTCGCGCTTGTCTCTGTCGCTTTGTCAAGCGCATTTTTTATAGATTGAGTCGCACTTCAAATTTGCATAGGTTAAATGAGATTCTCGCAAAAGTCTACCCGAATCCGAGATCTATCTTTTTAAACGTACGACTCACGAAGCCCACTTCCTTTTTGTGAATATTTTTCATGCGGGACACATACAAATACTTTTTTCGCCTCGGCAGTAAGCCATTTTTTCTAGTGTTGCATTCTGTCTCCCGATCATGTTACTTTTTTGTCTTCTCTTATACTCACAAGAGAAAGCGTCTTAACAGCCACCAGGGATAGGGAGACGTGGAAATCCATGATCGCCTACGTTCTGAAAGGCATATGGAAGAAGAAGAACAAAAAGTAACAGCAGGCAAAGAGGGTCAAGCGACACTGAAAGGAAGCAGTGCCGGCAGCAGTGGGCGAACAGTTTTAGATTCAACATTGTACTACGAGACATTAACATCAAGAAATTGTCTGACAGGGTTTTCCTGCTTGCGTGGCATAGTGTTATGTCCTGGTGCCCGATATATGATCTTCCAGTGGCCACCCTCTTGACTTATGGCAGAACAACCTTTCCCAACCTCTTGATATCAGTCTCCGTTTTAAGGCTGAGGCCCTCTTGGAAGATGAATAAAGGCATAACGTCACCGTCACTGATGATCACTCTACACACCATGATTGAATGGATATATCACCCAACACTTCCCGAATTCTTTCCGCTATTCTCAGATTGACAAGCAAACATTCTGAAATTTTCTTATACGAGCTTTATGGATGAATACCAATTAGTCTAGCGTGCTGTTTCTAAATGTCACTGATGCCCACTTCACAAGAAGTTTATCGGGCCAGGAAGTTTTTTTCTGCCTGAATCCAACTTGCACATATACAAATCAACCATCCGTCCATGCATAGAATACTACTGTCATATATGGTCAGGCGCCCCTGCTGTTCATCTCAGTGTTCTCGACAGGCTCCAAAGGAGAATCAGTAATGTGATAAGTACCGACTTGGTGGCTCGACTCCAACCACTTTCTCACCGGCGGGATGTGGCTTCCCTCTGTCTATTCTACAAAATAATTTCATGGCTTCTGCTCGAATGAACTTAAGTTACTGGTGCCCACTTCACAAGAATTTACTCGGGCAACCAGACTGGCAACAAGGTCCCACCCTTTTACACTTAGATAAACCAAATGCAGCCAACAATTCTACTTCATCAGCTTCTTTTCTTGCGCTTCCCGCCTGTGGAACTCCCTTCCATATACTTGCTTTCCTGGCGGCTATAACCTCCAGAAATTTAAATGCAAAGTCAATTCCCATCACTTATCCACTTAACTCCAGCTCTTTCTACATCAACCCGTATATCTTGTTCTTTTCTTTTCTCTCTACCTTTGCAACTGTCTTCACTCTTGTGTTAACATCCTTCTTTTGTCCTTTCGCTTTCACCCCCTGTAGCTGGTTCGTCTTTGTCTTCACTCTCCTCTTGTTTAATACTTCAACTGTCTTATGTAACCTCTTGCACATCAGTTGCATTAACGCCTTGCTTGGGGTGAAATGACTAAAAAACATTCTGGTAAATTGCATCATCGTACTCTTTTTCTCACAGACGGTGCCCAACTGACCCTACTATGATGCGCAAAATAAAAAAATCAACGCGCATGCGTGAAATTAAAAATATAAAATGGCGGCAATTTTACCCATCGTACCCTGTGCAAAAGTTTAACAGATCAGCAAAATACGGCGTACTTATAAACAAAACAACGTTAACCAACTGAAAAATATATGCTATTATGAAAGTAACACATGAACTATGCAATCGAGAAAAAGAACAAAAACAATCCATCTTTTCTCTGCAACATTGAATATTTCACGCCTTAACAGTTGATGTCAGAAGTTCTATCGACCCCACCTTATAATTCAGACATCTGCTTACCTCAAGCACGTTCTAATCGACCCCCCTTGTCTATTCTGACATTCGCTCTTCAGACACCGTAAGGCTTATCGATATCACGGGACAGTATTGATACATTGATTTATTGATGAATTACTTACTTTCTGGATTTGATAACATGACAATAGTCAACATTTTTTCGTGAAGCAGGATTAACAATATCGTCTCGTATACCATTACTACAGCGACGGCTACTCCGTCGTTGTTACTATGGAAAATCATTAGATGTGTTACATTGTTTAATTCCACCTGCTCAGACCTTCACAGCTAGACACGTCATGCCGTGTTCTTGGTGGCGAACCATCCCATTACCTTTGTGTTCCTTTGACGACTTCTTCCCCGGAACTGTTACTTTGTGGAACTCCCGAGAGAATGATTTCCTGCCAACTTAGTCTCTTTAAGTGTCCTACTAGTTCTCATAACACTCGCTTACTTCCCTCCTCCTTATAAAAAAATCACTCAGTAACACTATCTTAAGAGGCTCTTGGTCTTTGCATTGGATGCAAGAACAGTAATTAATATATATATATATATATATATATATATATATATGCGTGATACACGCTTGGGAGCTCATGTCTCAAAATAGACATGACTGACTGGGCATGAGTTTATTCCGCAGTAGGTTGCCATTATTTTCTGCAATAGACTGGTCACCAGCCAAGACTATAGAACTCAATCTGTTCTGTTATTTAACACATAGTTGTAGGGAGGAGATAGATTAATACATTTCCCAATGGTATTTGCGCGTAAGTGAATGCAAGAAATTCAAGTGGGATTCGAACTCGGCTCCCTGATTTGTCGTTCCGAGCCGATATCCACTGCACCACACTGAACCTCCTGCACCACATATCCAGTAAGAAATATTAATAAAAGGGAGGAAACTTTGGAAAGTTCCGATCGTCCAGTTCTTGAAGTATCTAGTTTTCAAAATCTTTGTTTTGAATATACTTAAAAAGACTAACAGAAAAGTATAAATGTGCTTTACAAAAAAGTATTAATGAAGAACAAAAGAATTTAGATGTATATTTGGGGAATAGTTGTAATAAAATTTATCAAAAAAAAGTTATATTTCTCCAAGTTTAACACAAAAGTATCATTTTTTTTTCTTGTTAACCATTGATCATGTCTATCAAAAAGTCCAACAGTGCAAGCGAGGTTGATTTTTATGCAACGGAATATCGTGCGTTTCGCATTGCAGGCGATTTTCTTTTATTTCAAATCAGAAATTGGCTTTTTATGCGTTCGTTTTACTGAGGTGTTGCTTATTATCGAATTTCGTATTGGCTTCCTTAAAAAATGGATGAAATATTAAAAAAAATTCCGATGTAATAAACAAACTTTGTAGCTCAAAAGAAAAAGAAAAGCATGTATGAGAAAAATCAAAAACGGAGAAAACAAGGAGGAAAAAAGATTTAAAATGACACGTTTCAAAGATGTACATTCAAACAGCCAGGCGAGTAAAATTTGTTTTATGGCGCCATTTTATTTGAAATTTTCAAAAATGGTAGGATAACGTAAAACAACAAATTTCAATGAAAATGTAAAATTTAAATCAAAAGAATGAATTTTATAGCGAAAATTAAGTATATTAAAAAATAAAATGTTAAATATTTATAAAATGTATATACGGATAGATAGATAGATAGATAGATAGATAGATAGATAGATAGATAGATAGATAGATAGATAGATAGATAGATTTTTTTTAGTTTGTGTAAACTCTAATTTTATTTAATTAATCCATTTTATAACGGATTTCGTAAAGATTTCGTAAATACATTCATATATATGTAGTCATCCGCAGACAGATCTGTTTCGCTGTATCACAGCTCATCAGTACGGTTAGACATCCGATTGCTTTTAGCCAGTATTGAAACCCGACCGAATTGACATTAGTCGGCCTTTCTACCTCTGGGGTGAGGGGCGCTCGGTTGAAGATGGCAGACTTTTAGCGTGTGATATACCATGCAAACACATGCCGTAGCTAAGAGTGTTCTAATTCATTACTGAATGAACGATGCTTAGATGCTACAGCAGCTACTGTTTTTTCAAAGCCTACCATTTTTCCTGAGTGCTCAAACAGGGTGTGAGAGCGTAAATAGTATATATATATATATATATATATATATATATATACTAATTAACGGACTTATATTGGTATGTCTGCGGGACCATTTAAGCTGAGATATTATTCATTTTCGAACCCGAGTCAAAAATACCAGAAAGACCTTTCAATGAAGGAAGAGCTGGACCATTTAATTAGCTGGAAACTAATAAGTTCAGCCCGTATTCCAAGGAATTTCTGTGATAGGTGCTGTCTGTGTCTGCTAGAAAAAATTCTAATATTAGAGTACCCTTACCAGCACCTACTCCTGAATTTTAAAAAGGAATTCATTAGTAAGTGCCGTCATAAAGCGAGTTTTGTGAACACTTAAATTTTAAATTCTAATTTTTAGTTTTTAGGATGTTAAATATAAAATTAATGGTTTTTGATGAATTAATTTAACTTTAAATAGTATTTTAACCCCTCTACCTTCCTCTCCCAGTCTCCTTTGATTGTCTACCTATATAAAATATAGATTCTTTTACTAATTTAACCCCCGATTTCCTCTGCTATATATATATATCTTTTTCACATCATAATTTTTATAAAAAAATTTTATAAATTTTTATATAAAAATTTTTTTTTAAATTATTAATTTATAATTTTCTTTAATCTTTATTCTTATTTATATCTAGTTTATCTATGCCTAGAGGTATCTTTAATTCAGTCAGTTAAGTGCCATACGTGATACACGCTTGGGCGATCATGTCTCCAAAGAGACATGACTGACTGGGCAGAAGATTATCCCACAGTAGGTTGCCATTGCTTTCTGTTGCAGACTGGTTGCCGACCAAGGCTATAGAACCCAATCTGTCCTGCTGGTTAACCCATAACTGGAAGGAAGAGACGGATTAATACCTTTACCAAGGGTATTTGCGCGTAAGTGAATGCAATGAATTCAACTGAAATTCGAACTCGGCTCCCCGATTTCTCGTTCCGAGCCGATATCCACTGTAGATTATCTTTATTATTTTTTTTATATTTTTATATCTTATATCTACTTTTTCCCTTATATAGGCTTTTTCTAAAAAGTCTCTTTTTTCTAATACTTTCACCCTTTTATAAAATTAGTTTTGTTTGACACGTATCGAGCGTTTCTCATAGAGAAAACCTTTTTCTTTTCTTCTCTTTCCTTTTCTTTATTTTTCTTACCTCCCACTTCCCTTTCTGTTTTGTTTAACCCAATTCTCAATTTAACACCACTTCCCACCCCTTTCTTTTGTAAAGCTAGAAAAAGCCAGATTTTCTATTTCTTCGCTTACAACTCTATTTAAAAGTTAAAATATAGACATGATTTGCTTCCAAAAATGTTTTGTGACGTTAATTTCTCAAATCTTAACCGTCATTTTTTATTTATTTTTTATTTCTCTTTTTTATTCTCTCTTTTTATTCTTATTTTTATTTCCATTTTGAAATATCTACCGTTGCTGAGGATACGTGAAATCTCTCTTAGGGATTTCATGTTGAAATGTTCATTCAACAATTTTGAATATTGAAAATTTATTTTATTTAATATACATATTGTCCTACGTATATAGTACCCCTCAAAATTTCATGCATTTGCGTGTATATGTATATGTATATTTACTGATATCTATACTTATATCTGTGTATGTGTGGGCGGGTATTTATCACAATTTAATGGAAATTTCATTAAAGACGACTCCCAAAGTAGTGCGATTAAGCATTTTGTTCAATTTGACGCTTGTCTATTCCATTCGTAATTATATAGTTTTTTCTTCTTTACAGACGACCAGTATTAATTAAGAAATCGCATGTTCCTTAATGGACTGCATTTCTGAAACCAAACTAAATTCATGAATAATTATGTTGGACATACTACGACATGCCTATCAAGAAAACATACCAAACTCTGTCCGCAACTTGCAGAAATTACAACTCTAATAGGCTCATCCACGTTCTAAAGTAGCAGTAAATCTAAACATATTTATAAATGGAACTTTGTCTGTGTGTGTATGTGCGTGTGTGTGTTTGTGTCTGTGTGTATGTGCGTGTGTGTGTCTGTGTCTGTGTGCATGTCCGTTACCTATAGACTCCGAAACGGCTGAACTAATTTTCTTGAAAATTTACACAGTTGTACTATAAGCGTCTGCGAGTGTTCTTAGCTAGTTTTTGTGTCGAGGTATCACCGATAATATCGAAAATCAATAATCGAAAAAATCGGGTTATAAATAGAGTAGTCCGATTTTAATCAAATTTGATACACTCATAGACAAAGACATAAGAAACGATATTCAGAAGTTTCAAGGTTGCAGTTCTTACAATAGTGTAGAAAATCGATTATATATATATATATATATAAGGCAAGATGTTTGTGTGTGTGTGTCTGTTTATCTGCCTGTATGTCTGCATTTTTTTCAGCCCTTTTATTTTAGTTTTTGCTTCGGGTTTGGCTCTAAGTAGGTATAATTGTAGTTCTTAGTCTCAGCCGTGATATCATTTACTCGGAGGACTTATTTAGTCTTCAAAATTCAGTTTACGACGAAAAAAACTTATTTGATATCAATACCAGGAAATCAAAATTTGACTTACATCCATTCATTTTTCTTTCAGTCTACGGTTTCGCTTTAACTGGAAACAGCTATTGCTTTTTAGTCTTTCGTGCCAACGTCAAAAGAGTCTGAGCTCCAGGATCACGGATTAGTTTTAAAGCTTTCATTACACCCGAGCAACGCCGGGCTATCCTGCTAGTATCAAATATTAGAAGCATTAATAATAAAAGAGAAAAGACCAACGCTCAATGTTCTGACCGTTTTCGATGAAAACAAAAATTGAAAAATTTTAAATAATGAATAAAGAAGCTTGATTCCAGTACCTTGTCAATCGATTTTAATGGAATTATATACATATATATATATTTCTTAACTCTATAAAAGCCAACAGAGAAAAAATTAATATTTTTAAATTTAAATATCACAATATACTCCTAAATAAAGAGAGTGATGTCATTAGTATTTGTCGTCATAGAAATAAGTATAAATTACAATAAATATCCTATTCTTCCAATAAGTCATAATAACGTATTTTTAAAAAAATTGAAAAAACATTTACTTCCCCACTACCTACCACCACTAACTCAAGGGTCAAGCCACATACCTCCCTCTACCAAAGAAGAAATTACTACTAAAATTCTTCTAGCTTAACCCTATAAAAACCAATATCTCTAAACACTTTCCTTTACTTGAGCCAACTTCTATCGCTTAGAATTTTTCCTTATTCATTGTATAGATGGGGCTGAGAATGCATGTCTTAAAGTGACATGCTGAAAATGGCTATTTCACCTCTAAGTTTTTTATCTGAATTTATATATGGATGACGAATATATATATATATATATATATATATATATATATATATATATATATGTATTCGTCATCCATATACAAGCCTGTTTCGCTGTATCACAGCTGATAATTACTATAATATTTAATTATTATTGGTCAGAATTAAATTATACGTATACAGTTGTATTAAAAAGTGCTCAATACATATATAATGTAGAGCTTTTAAATATTTTCGTCCGAAAATCAGTAGATTACGAAACCTTGATTTCAACCTTTCGGTATCATCAGGCGTTTTATATCAACTTATTCTCCAACGCTTTTTTCAAACGCCCAACAGGAATTTTGTTATATTAGGGTCTTTACCTAATATAACATCGACCATATTTAAAAACATTGCCAGTCCTTACAACGGTGGAGATGGCTGCAAATTGTGCCAAGAAGAAAAGTTAGCATAATATTATTTCCAAAACGAGAAAGTTTACTAAATGAAAGGTCCGAAGTAATGCCCGGATATGAACACATCAGAAATATATATTTTAGGATCATACAAACCTGGATGAAATTGTTTACAATTCTTGACAGGCTCCTCCTTATTTTAAACCTACAGTTGTTTGTTTTGAAAGTTCCTGAAAGAAAAAGTGTGTTTCCGACAGGACTTGAACTTGGGTCCCTTTTCTCTATCAGGTAAACCACAATAACCATAGAATATATAATAATGCGGGGCAAAAATCCTTTCAAAAATGACTGTTGTTTATGTTTCGTGCATGAAACTAAAGGTAACAGATCTAGATTCGCGGGGAAAAAGGGACGCAGGTTCGATTCCTGCGAAAATAACTTTTCTTTGGTAAGATTTCTCAATTTAGACCGTTTGTTATTAATAAATAATAATAAATTTTAAAAAATACATGGGTACAACTGAAGCACGTGTACCAACTAAAAATTACATTTATGGCATTAAGAAATACTTACTGATAAAGAGTCCTTTAATAAATTACTGTCTATATTACTGCAAAGATATATATTATCTTTGCATAGTGTCCCTAGAAAAGGTCAGATTTGGCACAAGGCAAAAATTATGGTTCATCCAGTTAAGATCGAAGTCACTATTCAGTTATTTACAAGATTACAAGACTGTAAAACCATCACAACACATGAACGCGCCCCCGACATGCCGAGAATGATTATAAAGTCAATGTCCATTATTATGCATACATTTTCAAAATTATATATAACCACCTATCAATATTCATTTCTATACACAAACGCGTATATATATATATATATATATATATATATATATATATATATATATCGATTCATATCTCATATGTCTACCTCAATCTGTGTAGCTTCCTGTGAACATGATCTAATATATATATATATATATATATATGTGTGTGTGTGTGTGTGCTTATGTGTATGCATGTGTGCGCGTATCTATATATATGTGTGTGTGTGTGTATGAATATATTCTAGTCATATCACGTATCTATCTCAGCCTGTGTAGCTCCCTGTGAATATAATCTAATGCACACACAAACACATATATATGTGTGTGTGTGTGTGTGTGTGTGTGTGTGTGTGCTTGTGTCTATGTATGTGTGCGCGCATCAATATATATGTGTGTGTGTATGAATATTTTCTAGTCATATCACGTATCTATCTCAGCCTGTGTAGCTCCCTGCAAATATAATCTAACGCACACACAAACACACACACACACACACACACACACACATATATATATATATATATATATATATATGTGTGTGTGTGTGTGTATATATATATATATAGAAGAGAATTGAAACCCTTGAAGACGGAGAGGATAATCTAAAAGATTTTATCTAATTAAAATATGAATTAGATAAAAATTGAGAGCTCAACTGATATTATCCAGAGCAATATAAAATATTGAGAGGAAAACATAAAACATAATGAAATGCTTATAAATTTTGAATTTATATATATATATATATATATATATATATATATATATATATAGACAGATAGAGAGAGAGAGAGAGAGAGAGAGAGAGAGAGAATTAATGTGGAGGAATTTTTCACTTAGCTGAGCTGTGTTATTTCCTTCATGCCGTTTTCTAAGTTTCGTGAGAGCACTGTTGTAATGCATTCACTCTTCAGGGTTATTTAAATTCTTCTACTGCTATTATTCAATCTTTTCGTATTCATATGAAGTTTTGTGTAATTTGATATCTTTGTGTATACAGGCTTCTTTTTTTCTGCTTGATGACTGCTATATTACTTGTTAATCTTTGATTTTTGCTTTTTCTTAAGTGATGTAGGATTTGTTGGTGGTTAACTGCTTATATTGAGTTGACCCCTTTTAATGCCTGCTTATTTGCTTTATGTTGGGCTGAGCTACTGATACTATAATTTCTCTTGTGTTGTAATAATTTGCTTATTTTCTAGATATAAATTATATAGAAACTGTCCGAATGTTCCAAACACGGTCAGCACACTGTGGCTATGTTTATATTTGATTAGAGAATGATAAAAACGAAGTGTCATGGCGCCATCACCTGCAATGGAATGAACTTTTCCAACCATTACATATACCTCCCCTCATAAGATGTGAGAGTAAATAACCTGAGTAAGTAGCCTGAGAGAGTAGCTTGAGGAGAGCGCTCTGAACTCAGCCGAGAATTGTCTACGAACACTGCTACCGTAACGACCATTTACGAGTCCCAGTTCGAGGGTCTAATTATATACACACTAACCCGTATTATCGTTCTACTAATAAAGTTCCAAGTGTTGTATTTTGCCGTGTTTAATATATATTCGTTATTTCCTATTTTGATTGTTTTGTATTATTCTTGCTGGACCTTTAACCGGGTCCACGACACGAAGATATTTCCTCTCTCTTTTCATGCAACCTATGAAATATATTCGCCTTACCAGAATCAGAAATCCCAATTAAGAATTTTGTATAAACATTGAACAGCCTCAAGTGATTAAGTTCCGTTCTTTCTTATATAGTCATACGGAGAAAACAGGAGGAAAATATTTTGTAAACATGTTTTGTAAATGAATTTTATGCTTGTTTTGAATCCATAGCTCACCGTTTGTTTTCACCGCCTCCTATGCTGTTGACTTGTTTATGAAACCGCTGTCAATGCTGTCTATTTCATTATGTGGATATGTTTATATTTATTGCGTTAATATTTATCCTGAGTAATATGAAACTCTAAATATTCCCAACCTGGAAAATAATTAAAGAATTGGAAAATGATCTGAATCTCATCCTACAAGAGTTAATCTTAATTGTGTTAAACATGGCTGCATTACTCGGGGTTCTTGTCAAAATCCAAAGATGTGTCTTTAATGTAATCGATCCTGAACTTACATCTCGACTTTCATTTCTTCCTCAGTGACGTGACGTGGTCCCTCTCTGTCATTTCTATATCCATCGTTCATGGCAACTGTTCTGATAAGCTTTTTTTTCCTTAGTGCCTCGACTGATTGTATTTAAGCCTGCTACTAGATTGGCGGATGGGCGTTATGGTGCAGTGAATATCGACTCGGAACAGAAAATCGGGAAGCTGAGTTCGAATTCCAATAGAACCCATTGCAAATACCCATGGGGAAAGTATTAATTCGTCTATTTCCTCCAGTTATGGGTTAAATAACAGGATAGATTGGGTTCTATAGCCTTGGCTGGTAACCAGTTTACCGCAGAAAGCAATGACAGACTACTACGGAATAATCTTCTGCCCAGTCAGTCATGTCTCTTGCAAGACATGATCACCCAAGCGTGTGTCACGTATGGCACTTAACTGACTGACTGAATATAATAGTTGGAATCATGATTAAGGCTTCTACTGGTCATAAAGTAGGGGGTCGGTTTTCTATTGTTATGAAGTAATAAACTGACTCCCCACTAATTACTACGTAATAATATAATACATCTCTTCTCCCTGCAGCTATGAGTCAAATAATAGGACAGACTGGGTTCTATAGCCTTGGCTGGCAACCAGTCTATCACAGAAAGCAATGGCAGTCTACTACGAGATAATCTTCTGCCCAGTCAGTCATGTCTCTTGCAAGACATGATCGCCCAAGCGTTTATCACGTATTTCACTTAACTGACTGACTAGATTGGCAACTAGGTCTCGCCGATTTACTGCTGAACTATCTAGATTTAACTGTCTCATCTTTTCTTATAGATTCTTTTCTCGCAATTCTCGCCTTTCGAAATCCCTTCTTATTTCTTTCTTCCCTGATAATTACAATCTTCAAAAATATAAATGCAACGCCAGTCGCCGTCTTCTGTCTTTCTGAAACCTTTTCCTTTTAACATTTAGACGCTGTGTAGTGGTTAACAAGCCTGTATCACTTGACTAATAAGGGGTAGGGAGTTCGATCCTTACTGGGTGCTTTATACTTTCGGCCCAGTAACACATCCAACTACGCTTAGAAAATCATTCGGACATTTCGATGTGGCGTAAAGGTTAACAAAACTGTCTTACTAAATCAATAACGACTGAGAGTGAGTTCGATCCTCACTGGGTGTCACATGTTTTCGGCCTTGTTCGACATGTCAGCTAACTTAGAAAACAACCTTTCCTCTCTTCTCCTCACTAAAGTGTTCTCATTCTCTTTCACTCCCTGTAACCCCGCTACGTCTTAGTGGCTTTATCCCCTTACTTTAGGCGATATTTTTCTAATGTAACAGGAGTCATCATCATCGACAAACCTAGGAATAGGTTCGGTTGTGGGTTTGCTGTACGCTTGCGTATTTAACCAGTTTCCACCACAAAATCAGCGTTGAAAGTTGAGGAGATATTCATTCATACGTACCGAGTCTTTGGCAAGCAGACCTAACGAAGCCCATCCTTCTCCAGTTCAAACCACAGTCTATAACATCGGAATTAAGTTTTGTCTTGTTTACGAACACATGGCAATTGATTCCATCGAGCAAACCTTCCACCCTGACCGTTGACTTTAGCCTAGAAAGCCTTCCACCCGACAACGGCGTGTCATCAATGCACTGTCCGCATACATACACCCCTGTGCAAATTAACTGTTACAAAGTGAATAAAGTTTTTCTAGAATTTTTTACTCTTTCTCTAATCGCGTATACGTCGTCGCTTGGCGTTGTTTTTCTCTTCCGACCGCATTTTCCTTATGTTTTTGACCAAATAGTTTGTTCGCCTTGATTGAACGACTGACAGTTGTACTGTTGACACCAACAATATCCGCAATCTCTCTGTAATGCTTCCCAGTGTATTCGTGCAGCGTTAAAAGTTTCGTATACTTCATTGGAGTAACGTCCATTACAGATAACTAATCGACACTCAAGTCAGTTGTGTCTGGGCGTGATAAAAATCTAATTTCATCATGGATGACGTAATATTTTTCATAGCAAAAGATAATTTCATCATATACACCAAAATAGATTCATATTACTGTCAGTCAGTTAAGTGCCATACGTGATACACGCTTTGGGCGATCATGTCTCGAAAGAGACATGACTGACTGGGTAGAAGATTATCCTGCAGTAGGTTGCCATTGCTTTCTGTGGTAGGCTGGTTGCCAGTCAAGTCTATAGAACACAATCTGTCTTGTTATTTAACCAATAACTTGAGGGAAGAGAAGGATTAATACCTTTCCCAAGGGTATTTGTGCGTAAGTGATGCAAGAAATTCAACTGGAATTCGAATTCGGTACCCCGATTTCTCGTTATGGTTGATATCCACTGCACCACAACGCACATCCCCATATTACTGTACACAACTGAAAATGACTTAATTTGAGGAAGAATAAAAATCGATTACACCCTGTCACTCTAGTAGATCTAAAATTGACTGTATGGTAAAAGAAAGGAAACTAAAGCAGTTGCTTGAATGAATTTGGGCCAGAATGAGCATTGTATTCCAGTCGATATCAACTTGGAATGAAAAATTGAAGAGCCAAGTTCCAATCCCATTTGAATTGGTTGCATTCATCTACACGCAAATACTCTTGGAAAAGGTATAAATCCATCTCTTCTCCCTCCAGCTATGGGTTAAATAGCAAGACAAATTGGTTAGCAACCAGTCTACCACAGAAAGCAATGCCAACCTACTGCGGGATAATCTTCTGCCCAGTTAGTCATGTCTCTTTCGAGACATGATCGCTCAAGCGTGTATCATATATGGCACTTAACTGACTGACTGAATATAATAGTTGGAATCATGATTAAGGCTTCTACTGGTCATAAAGTGGGGGATCGGTTTTATATTGCTATGAAGTAATAAACTGATTCCCCACTAATTACAACGTAATAATATAATACATCTCTTCTTCCTCTAGCTATGAGACAAATAATAGGACAGATTGGGTTCTATAGCCTTGGCTGAAAACTACAAATGTGGAAAAAAATAGAAATCTATTACGCCCTGTCACTCTAGTAGATCTAAAATTGACCGTATGGTTAAAGAAAGAAAACTAAAGCAGTTGTTTCAATTAATTTTCAAAATTGTGTAGCTATAGTGTTTTGTGTAACCCGTTGTGTGAGTTGGCCTTTCAACCAAGAAGAAATTTATAATCAGTTAAATAACTCAGATAAATAAATAAAAAAACAACTAATTCTCTCGGAGTTGAGACATTAAAATATGCTACATCATTTATGTCCAATTTCTACGACTCAAATCAGTTTTTTATTGAGTTCTTTGTGTTTAATTTTTAAAGCGAATTTTCTTTTCTTCCGAAACTGCAGAGAAAGCAGATGTTGAAACAAAAATATAACGTCGTTAAAAACATGTTTACTTTTATACACGTATTTCTGTCATCGTTAAAGTATTTCAATCAATCTGTTTGGCATCCCTAGAACAAAGAGCAAATCTTGCATAATTTATACCACCGAGTAAAATGTCTTAACAACAAATAATAACATCCAAGTTGATTTTGAAATAAATCCAGAAGGAATGAAACAAAAAAAAGAAGCAAATGAATGAATTCATGAAAATAATATGTTTTTGGCATTATATTTTCCGAACGTTTCCTTCAGTCTCATATTCTCTACCATTTGTTTTTCAATTGTCGCTTTAATGATTCATATATGACCTGTTTGCTTCTCGTACGCTTTTACAGGTGCGGGTGTGCGTTGTGGTGCAGTGAATATCGGCTCGAAACAAGAAATTGGAGAACCGAGTTCGAATCCCAGTTGAATTTGTTGTATTCACTTATGCGCAAATAGACTTTTATAGAGATATATACATTCCTGGTGTGAGTGAATACGGATATGAGTTGAGTTGCAGTGGATATCGACACGGAACAACAATTTGGGGGGTACCGAGTTTGAATTCCAGTTGAATTCCATGCATTCACTTACGCGCAAATACACTTTGGAAAGGTTTTAATCCGTGAATCCTCCCTCCATCGATAGGTTAAATATCAGGACAGATTGGTTTCTTTAGCCTCGGTTGGCAATCAGTCTACCGAAGACAGTAATGGCAAACTACTGCGGGAAAAGCTTCTGCCCAGTCACTTATGTCTCTTTCGAGACATTATCGCCCAAGCGTGTATCACGTACGGTATTTGACTGACTGAAACTTTAACAGAATAATTCTACTACAAACATTAATACAGTACTGTGCAAAAGTATTAGGACAAGAACTATTTTATCTTTAATGTGGCATCAAATTAAAGTTTAAAATCACCCCTGTCCTAACACTTTTGCACACTACTGGTAGTGTGCAAGAGTATTAAGACAGGGGTGATTTTCCTAAACACCTCACTGAAATTTAAATACAGGGTGAAAAGCCAAGTAAATTGCTAATAAATATTAATTATTTAAAACTAGGTGTAAAAGAAATGTATTAAAAAGAAGTTATATTTAATTTTTCCTATTTTCTATTAAACAAGTTATTTTGAAACTACCCTATTGAACATCTATGGGATATATTGGAGAAAAAAATTGATACAGCTAATGTTACTTCGCAAGACACACTTTGGGAACAAATACAAGCTGCTTGGCAGGAGATACCATTAGATAATATTGAAGAAGCTTGTGATGACAATGTCTGACAGAATGAAGGCTGTGATCAAAGCAAAAGGCTATTTTAAATATTAAATTTATTTTGTAACAAGTATTTTTTTCTTGTTAAAGCATTTGTTGAGTAAATCAAATAAAATTACTTTCATTAAATTGTTAATTATTTTCTGTCAAGATGCCTCATAAAAGATAAAATAGTTTTTTCCTAATACTTTTGCACAGTACTGTATATATACTAGGTGCGATTGATAAATTGTCGCAATTATTTTGATGCCTCATAAAAGATAAAATAGTTCTTGTCCTAATACTTTTGCACAGTACTGTATATATACTAGGTGCGATTGGTAAATTGTCGCAATTATTTTGATGCCTCATAAAAGATAAAATAGTTCTTGTCCTAATACTTTTACACAGTACTGTATATATACTAGATGCGATTGGTAAATTGTCGCAATTATTTTGATGCCTCATAAAAGATAAAATAGTTCTTGTCCTAATACTTTTACACAGTACTGTATATTTCAACCAAGGGAATGCTGAACGAACTCTTCAAGAATGAAAGAGAGACTCGAAAAAACAAAAATGTTGTTCTACCGAAGAATTCTGAGGATTCCATGGACCGAGCATGGGAACAACAACAAGGGGTTGGAGAGGTTGGAAACGAAACTTATACTTAGTACTATGAAAGGACAACTGCATTTTCCGGGACACGTAATGAGGAAAGAGGGTCTAGAAAATCTGATACTCATAGGATGAATAGAGGGAAAGAGAGACAGGGGAAAGCAGTTCGAGACATACTATATGAGCTTGAGCAGGTGGATGGCGCAGATACGAAGAGGACAAGTATTGAAAGTGACAAAGGATAGGGGAAAGTGAAGATCAATGATCGCCTACGTCCTGAAGGGACACGACACATAAAGAAGAAGGGGAAGAATAAAATTGCTTGGTATATGTGTGTGTGTGTGTGTGTGTGTGTGTGTGTGTGTGTGTGTGTGTGTGTGTGTGTGTGTAGCCGAGTGGTTAAAACGTTTGCTTTCTAACCAGATAGTCAATTGTCAGAAACGTGATTTCTTGTGCTATCTCGATGCGGTACCTTTGGAAAGTGCCTGAAAACCGTACCACAGGTTGACTCAAATCTTGTGAGTGAAATTGATTAGACGGCTCCCGTTCAGAAGTCGTCGATGCTTGTGCTAGCTCAAAGTCAGAAGTCATTGTGGCCGAGTGTTTCAGTGGCTTTGCTCAGACTGTTGTTCACGCTAGATAACGCGTCATCTCCCAGAAATGGTAACTAAGTTCCGCTCAGCATAGTTGCAGTATAAACCACAGGCGGGATCTGTGAGTGTTGAACAAGTACAAGTGTGCCTGAGAAGGCGTCTCCAATTGGGATTAGCTAGCCGCCGTCCTGCTAGACGAGTTTATTACATATATTCTCGAATATATGTAAACGGAGATGCGCTTCTATACCTGCACACACATACAAACTATTCCAAGAACATACACACGTCTAACCAATAAGTCACAACATACCAGTATTCTGTCTGTAATTTTTTGTTTTTCTCTCAATCTCTAAAGAGGCTTTAATAAAAGTGAAACATGTTAAATTGAGATAAGTTTCCAACTTTGTTCTCTTACTTTATTCTATCATATATACTACCGGCCATAATTATTAGGCAACCCCAGTTTTATTTTTAAAATTATGTATTTCATACTATTTTTAGTATTTATTAACAAGTGAATAATTGGAAATTAAAATAGAATGGTTCTTTTGTTAATACTGCACAATAACATGTCATCATTTATCCATCACACCCAATGGTGCATAGGGCAGCAACTTTTTGTTGCTGTAACAAACTGTTTTTTTTTTTTGTTGTTGTTGTTGTTTTTTACGGGACAAGGTTGTTAGCCCTGCACCCAGCCCTAAATCTGGAGGACCGGTGAACCATTCTTGGTCCTTACGTTTACAGAACCTGGTATTCCTAAATGATCACCCATTTAAGTACTGACCAGGCTCGATGTTGCGGTGAAATATGTATTCAGTCAGTTGAGTGCCATACGTGATACACGCTTGGGCGATCATGTCTCGAAAGAGACATGACTGACTGGGCAGAAGATTATCCCGCAGTAGGTTGCCATTGCTTTCTGCGGTAGACTGGTTGCCGACCAAGGCTATAGAACCCATTCTGTCCTGTTATTTAACCCATAACTGGAGGGAGGAGACGGATTAATACCTTTCCCAAGGGTATTTGCGCGTAAGTGAAAGCAATGAATTCAGCTGGAATTCGAACTCGGCTACCCGATTTCTCGTTCCGAGCCGATATCCACTGCGCCACAATGCACATCCCGAAATATGTATTACCCATTGTAATAATCTAAAATATTTTCTAAATTATATTACTCTGTTAAATTAAATAAATGAAATTAACATTGAGTTCTTTTGAGTTAGTCTCTATCGGAATTTACCAGGATAGTATACCAGGAATGCTACGTTATATATATATATATATATATATATATATATATATATATAGATAGATATAGTCATCCGCAGATAGATCTGTTTCGCTGTATCAGTACGGTTAGACATCCGATTACCTTTACCCAGTATTGAAACCCGTCAGATATGGCGTCAGTCGGTGATTCTACCTCTGGGCTATGGGCGCTCGGTAGAATGCAGACTTTTAGCGTGTGATATACCATATATATATATATATATATATATATATATATATATATATATATATACGCCAGTAGTTGGAGTGTTCTAATTCATTATTGAATGAACGATGCGTAGATAGATAGATAGATAGATAGATAGATAGATAGATAGATAGATAGATAGATATCGATAAAAACGGCGAAGCTCGAACTTTCGCCCTTAATATCACCAAAGCATTTGACAGAGTCTAGCACCCTGGGCTTCTGAGCAAGCTACAAGGTTATGGTATAACTGGACGCTTGTTTGATTTAATCCACTCATTTCAATCAAATCGCGCGTATCTCTCAAGGTCCTATCATACGTCCTATGCTTTTCCTGATCTTCATCAACGATCTACCTGGTGTAATCACATCCCAAGTAGGCATCTACACTGACGATACCACCATTTACACCAGACTGCATTAAAAATTTGCCAAGGTTGACAAAACAAACCTCGCTGCTGATCTTGAAAAGAAACTCCATTTTGTGGTAAACTGGGGTAAAAAAATGGCTCGTAAATTTTAATGCTAGCGAAATGAAGCTGCTATCTTTTATCCGCCATAGACAATCTCTCCTATTTCCCCCATCAGCATCGATCAAGTTAGTCTCCCAGAAATCAATACACTGCGCCTTCTCGGCCTCACACTCACAGCCGTCCTCAAGTGGAACGACTAAATTGAATCTATAGCTAAATCTGCTGATAGAAAGGCCAATTCACTGTGTCGGACAAGGAGGTTTTTCTTATCTTAATCTATCTTATACAAATTTACCACCGTCCGTGTATTGAATACTGTTGCCACATCTGGTCGAGCGTCACTGCTATACATCTCAGGATTTTCAACAAAATCCAAAGGGAAATCTGCAATGTATTCGATCCCGAACTGTCAGCTCGACTCATGTTACTTTTTCACCGGCAAGATGTGGCATCCCTCTGTCTCTTTTATGAATACTCTTCTTGGGAGTCGGTGCCACAAAAAGGCTGTTCGTGAAAGAAAACCGTTATCTTCCTTATCCGCATAAACTGCCCTTTAATGTAGCCCACTACATCGAGTGGCCCCCGGACCTTGTACAGGGGGTAACCTTACAGTAAAAAATCATCTTTGGTAAAAGTAAATGCGTGCCGGATGACTTCGTATGTTCCATGTTCCTTCATAACCTATGCGATAATGACTCTCCACTATTTCCTATTTCGTGTGGATTTTAACAGTTTTTCTCCCTTTACTAAGACTCCCGCATCCACGTTCCGCCATCCATTCACCCTAGTTTGTCAGGTTGATACCTAGTAACCTTCCTCTATCTCACTTGCCCTTAATATGCCCGACCCCTCCATCCTCATTAAGTGTCAGCTGTCGTTTCCGAATGAGAAATCGGAGAGCAGATTTCGAATTCCAGTTGAATTCGTTGAATTCACTTACTTAAAAATATCATTGAGAAAGGTTTGAATCCATCTCTTCTCCCTCCAGCTATAATTTGAATAGCAGTACAGAATGGTTTCTATAGCCTTGGTTGGCGACCAACAGCGGGAAAAATATCTGCCTAGTCAGTCATGGATCGAAAGAGACATGATCGCCCAAGCGTGCATCACGAATGAAACTGGATTGACTGACTATTTCTAAGTCTAAGGGTTACTAAACATCAGATTTATAAGTCCCAAAAATTCAGTTGTTTTTGTCCTTAAGGACACATGACCCAGTGGATATAGACGTTGGTTAGTTCCTGTGACGTGACCCAAAGAGTTGTGAGTTCAATACCAGGCTACAGCAGTGGTGAACAAGTAACTTACATGGTTAGAGGGAGATAACTCATGAAGAGGCACTACTACGCAAGGAAATGAGTTCATATACCTCAGTATTTATAATAAAGGGTTCGGTTCGAAATTTCTAGCACCTGAAGAAGACCAGGGAGTACAACGACCGAAACGTCGTAAAAATGGCAACAAGATGAGGACAATATTGCTGTCTTTTTTAATACTTCCTCCTTGCTTACTAGCTTCGTCGATTGAATTCTCAGAATCTTTCTATTTTTGTTGCTTGTGTTTTTCTCCTCATCCGTTGAGGGGTTGTCCAGTATTCTCATTTAAGAGGAAGGATATCACATAGCAATCCATCACTATTTTGTTTGTTTCTAAACACGTTCTTCATTTTATCAGCATTTTGCTTAAGTCTTTGTTTCAAGTAATGCCTTTTTCAAAAAGCTTCCTGGATATTTGAACTTCTGAACCTTCCTGTTATTTATATCTCCAATTCGTAATTCGTAAATCTTTGCATTTTCCTCTTCCTTGTGGTCACTCTTTCCGTTTTCTTGCAGTTGATGATTAGTCGCTTGTTTCTCGCTCTCTCCTACCACGCCGTGTACGAGATTCTGTAGTTGGCAGCAATGATCACATATACTTATTCTCGGAGATCAAGTTTTGGGTAGCAACGCAATATAAATATCGGCTATGATCGACGTATCGTCACATCTGAAGTAGTAGGCAGCACGT
The DNA here is from genome assembly GCA_037127315.1 of Ascarosepion bandense. Lineage (NCBI taxonomy): Eukaryota > Metazoa > Mollusca > Cephalopoda > Sepiida > Sepiidae > Ascarosepion > Ascarosepion bandense. The sequence goes on along the minus strand of JBBBDQ010002296.1, from coordinate 753,183 downwards.
TATCCTAAGCAAATATCAGAGCAAATCTAACATTTTTATCAATAATCCGGCAAATCTAACTTTTTTATCAATAATCCGGCAAATCTAACTTTTTATCAATAATCCGGCAAGCCTAACTTTTTTATCAATAATCCGGCAAATCTAACGTTTTTATCAATAATCCGGCAAATCTAACTTTTTATCAATAATCCGGCAAGCCTACTTTTTTATCAATAATCCGGCAAATCTAACGTTTTTATCAATAATCCGGCAAATCTAACATTTTTATCCATAATCGGCAAATCTAACATTTTTATCAATAATCCATTTTTTGTTTCTCTCATTATAATTTTATTTCGATTTGCATCGCATCTATTCTTCCGGTCAAAAATTTACAATAATAATAATAATAATTGAAGCAAATAGGCATGAAACAATATAACATTTAATTTAATCTAATACCACGAAACAATAGACCATCTAATCTTAATATGATTTGCACCTACCCCAAATGAAGATAAAAAACATCACGATAAAGTGGGGCAATGTTTACACTGGACAATGTGCAAACACTTCGGAAAATTTGTAAACACACACTGGTGAGAACATCACCCTACACCGATTACAGTAATAGACGATGTCGCCGTTCTTTTGGATTACACCATCTACAAAGACAGGAAAATGGAAGCAAATAGGCCGGACATTATTGTCAAAAACCGAAAAGAAACGACCTGCCTATTAATTGATATGGCTTGTGCAGCAGATTGTAACATAGCAACCAAGAAATTTGAAAAACTATCAAAATATAAACACCTGGAAATTGAAATTGAAAAAAATGTGGAAATTGAAAACAAGAATAGTACCAGTGATAGTAGGAGTACGTGGAATGATAAAAAATAGAACAAAACAATACATTGAAAGAATCCCTAGAAACCCTAGCGTAAGAGATATGTACAAAATTGTTTTGTTAAATACAGTCCACACACTAAGGAGAACGTTGTCTATGTAAGGCTAGTGATGTTATGGAAGAAGAAAAAAAATGAAATGGAGCCATGACAACACACTATGACCTGCCTTAGGTCTTTCCGCAGACTTGGTAGGTCGAGTGACCATAGCAGAAATCGAAATATGATGAAAATGTAATAATAATAATAATAAAAACCAGAAGGAGAAAACTTGTCTATTAATTGATATGGCTTGTCCAGCGGATTGTAACATAGCAATCAAGGAATTTGAAAAACTGTCAAAATATAAAGACCTGGAAATTGAAATAGAAAAAATGTGGAAATTGAAAACAAGAGTTGTGCCAGTGATAGTAGGTGCACTTGGAATGATAAAAAATGGAACAAAACAACACATTGAAAGAATCCCTGGAAACCCCAGCTTAAGAGATATACAAAAAATTGTCTTATTAAGTACAGCCCACACACTAAGGAAAACTTTATCTATGTAATGCTGAGGATGATAGGGAAGATAGAAAAACATGAAATGGAGCCATAACAACACGCCACTACCTGACTTAGGTCTCCCCACAGACTTGGTTGGTAGTGAGACCAAAGCAGAAATCGAAATATGATGAAAAATGACATAATAATAATAATAATAATAATAATACAACACTTAGAGTAGAAAGCGATTTAAGAAAAGACAGTGTTTAACAACAGATCGGCAGTATGTTTATCTCGTTCAGGTTGTGTTAAAAGTTGCATGCAATAATTTTAAAAAATACAAAAAATACAAGTTTTGTACAAACGTTCTTGTCTTTTAAAAAAGCGAATCGCAACGCACCCAGCGTAAATGGAATGCAATTTAAATGTACGTTACATGATTGGGAGCGGTTCATCTTTAGATTTTCCATTAGTTGATCGTTCGGGCATTATTTATATTCCCCTAAACTTGTATTATTATTATTATTATTATTATTATTATTATTATTATTATTATTATGTCATTTTTCATCATATTTTTACTTCTGCTATGGTCGTACTACCAACCAAGTCTGCGGGAAGACCTAAGGCAGGTAGTGGCGTGTTGCTATGGCTCCATTTCATGTTTTTTCTGTCTTCCCCATCATCCCTAGCGTTACATAGACAAAGTTCTCCTTAGTGAGTGGGCTGTACTTAATAAGACATTTTTTTGTATATCTCTTAAGCTGGGGTTTCCAGGGATTCTTTCAATGTGTTGTTTTGTTCCATTTTTTTATCATTCCAAGTGAACCTACTATCACTGGCACGACTCTTGTTTTCAATTTCCACATTTTTTTCTATTTCAATTTCCAGTTCTTTATATTTTGACAGTTTTTTTCAAATTCCTTGGTTGCTATGTTACAATTCCTTGGTTGCTATGTTATTATTATTATTATTACAATTATTATTATTATTATTATTATTATTATTATTATTTACATTAATTAGCATTTTTTCAATGGGTCGAGCACGTGAGCAACGACTAGATGTTTGAGAGCTTACAAACCAGAAGAAAACTTATACTTAACATCAAGAAGAGATAGATGAGATTTCTGGAACCACGTATGATACCACTGAGATTTTTTCAAGCAGCGTCATCAATTGATCCATTGTAAAATATGAACAACGCATATATATATATATATGGACCGTAGCTGATACTAAAAAAAAACACCGGGCACAGAAAAAATTGCCCGGATTTATTAGTTGACAATGTGATGACATCATCAGTGTCATCCGTTTCCAGAAACTATGATTCTTTAGGAGTTTTTCGGCTATTCCAATGGAAATTAGGCATGGAACATGAACGAAAGCAGGAAATCCGGTTCGAACTTTCTGAGTATAACCAGTTTTTTCTCCCAAAATTAATAAATAAACAAACAGATTTTAAAATAAAATAAAAAATTAATCTTTTATCAAAATCTGACTAAACCAACCTTCTTACTATAACTGAATATTAAAAAAAATACCTTAAAATCCACACCTTTTTGGCATTAAATAACCCACAGAGGTTGATATGCCGTTAAACAAAAGTCAAACTCAAACTCGAATGTTACTTTTGCACATTTATCTAAACCGAAATCCATACCGATTTCATTACTGAAACATTTTACTGTACTGAGGATATCCTTAATCTCATTGTCGTCTTTGGAAAACAGTTTGATATCATAAAAGTAGAATAAATATTTAACACTTTCCTTTTTCTTTTTTTAGTTATTATCTATACTGTTTAATTCATGCGAAAAGAAGTTAAGGACACACAAAACAGAAAGAGCGATAGAGGGACTCCCTGAAAGTTTCCTCGTCGTACAACTGGAAATAGCAGTGCCTTTGGCGTGATTTAGGCATAAAGTATTTTTCCACCGTTCCACGCTATGTTTAAGGAAGTTTACTAGGAGATTGTGGTCCAGTGGATATCGACTCGGAACGAGAAATCAGAGATCCGAGTTCGAATTCCAGTTGAATTCGTTGCAATCATATACGCGCAAATACCCTTGGGAAAGGTATTAATCCGTCTCTTCCCTCCAGCTACTGGTCAAATAACAGGACAGATTGGGTTCTACAGACTTGGTTGGCAACCAGTCTACCGCAGAAAGCAATGGCAACCTACTGCGGGATAATCTTCTGCCCAGTCAGTCATGTCTCTCTCGAGACATGATCGCCCAAGCGTGGATCACATATGGCACTTCACTGACTGACTCTCAGGAAAGATATTAATCCTTCTCTTCTCCCTCCAGCTATGGGTTAAATAGCAGGACAGATTGGGTTCTATAGCCTTGGTCGGCAAACAGTCTACCGCAGAAAGCAATGGCAACCTACTGCGGGATAATCTTCTGGGATAATCTTCTGCTCAGTCAGTCATGTCTCTTTCGAGTCTTCATCGCCCAAGCGTGTATCACGTATGGAACTTAACTGACTGACTGAATATAATAGTTGGAATCATGATTAAGGCTTCTACTGGTCATAAAGTGGGGTATCGGTTTTCTGTTGTTGTGAAGTAATAAACTGATCCCTCACTAATTACTACGTAATAATATAATACATCTCTTCTCTCTGTAGCTATGAGTCAAATAATAGGACAGACTGGGTTCTATAGCCTTGGCTGGCAACCAGTCTATCACAGAAAGCAATGGCAGTCTACTGCGGGATAATCTTCTGCCCTGTCAGTCATGTCTCTTTCGAGTCTTGATCGCCCAAGCGTGTATCATGTATGGCACTTAACTGACTGACTAGGAGATTTGCATCGAGTAGACTTTGAAAAATTTTAAAGCCTTATTAATCCAAAAGTGTGGGACGTTATCAAAAGTTGTGCTGAGAATTCTACCTTTTCCTGCAATTTTCCAGGATCATTTTATTGATCAATAGTGGATCTGTGCAACCATATGAACCTCTTCCAAATCCCTTCTGTTCCAGGTGGAGAATATTATTTTTCATCGAGAAAGGTGTAAGTACAGTTTATCAAGACAGATGTGATCAATTTTTATGTAATGGAAAGACAAATTTTTGTCCTATAATTTTTTGGATTATCTGTTTCACCCGTTTTTGATGGGAGATATGTAAAACCTTCTTCAGTGATGCATTCTGCAATTTCATTGGGGTTTATTAATTGGCATTGATACAGTTTGCGCAAGAGTTTTACGGATTTATGTGTATTTATTTTGTAAACTTACAAACTTACAAAATTATGGCACAAGGCCGAAAAATGGGGAGGGGGAACAAAACTCGGGTTGGTCTACAGATACTCTATCCTATATCTAGCTAATCAGATTCGCGACCCATACATACGTTACAATGATTCTCATTCACCATAAAAATTTGTCCATCAACACTCATACTTGTCGTGCACCAAAATACCGCAAAAACATACCGAGGACCTACAAAACGCCCCAAATGTACATAAAAATTTGTGGTTTGTACAATAAATTACAAAAATAACTTAAAAAATTTTTCATGAAATGACATGATGGGAAGGGGTTATGAAGAAACAAAAAATCCCAAAACAAAACAATTTCAAATGACTATATATACATCGTGTTAGTAAGACCCAAACACACCCTCATAATTAAAGAGGCCGCTGTATTCTGCCTTAAAAGGACAGAATCAAGAAGCTCTCTTTCTTAGGGGAATGGAGATGCCGGGTACAAAATAAATTGGACAGGAGAATATATATATATATATATATATTTTACGGATTTATGACATGATAGCCAAAAGTTGGATACATTGTCATTTTCTGGGGATTTTCATTTTTTTGAAAAAAGCGTTAACGGCTACTGGACTCGAGAAACCTGTTTTCCTTAAAAGTTGTTTTAAAAGAAAGATTTTATAAATTTCAACAGAATTAATGCCAGATGTTTTCTTATAATGAAACATTTAATACTAGCAGTATAACCTGGTGTTTCTCGTGTGAAATGAAAGCTTTAAAACTAATCCACGGTTCTGGAGCTCAGAATCAACCTAAAGAATATTTGTGTGAACTTTGGTGAGAATCGGATAAAAATTGGGGATTTGTATAAAGGACATACAGACAGATAAACAGACACACACACAAACATCTTGCCTTTTACATACATCTATATATATTATCAATTTTCTGCACTATTGTAAGAACTGCAACCTTAAAACTTCTGAATATCGTTTCTTATGTCTTTGTCTATGAGTGTATCAAATTTGATTAAAATCGGACCACTCCTTCTATAACCCGATTTTTTCGATTATCGATATTTATCGGGGGTACCTCGACACAAAACCTAGCTAAGAACACTTGCAGACGCTTATAGTACAACTGTGTAAATTTTCAAGAAAATCGGTTCAGCCGTTTCGGAGTCTATAGTTAACGGACACACACAGACACACAGACACACACACACAGACAAAGTTCCATTTATAAATAAGTTTAGATAACAATTTCAATTTGGTAAAAGAGAAGAAAAATCTATTTCTTTCTTTCCAAGCACCACAGCTTGGAAGTAAATTGAAGTTTGTTTTTTTTTTGTTTTTTGTTTTTTACAATAATGCTCAACCTGTTCAAGTCACTAGTGATATGGATTGCAAATTAAGTGGCATTTGGCACAGTATATTAGGATATGTGAGGGCGATAACGGTTAACTCTAGACTTCAGCAGGTTAAGATTATTGGAATCGTGGGAGCGTCCTCATGCAAGTTGGTTCCACAAATGTTCACAAGGAAATTTCAGTTAGGCCATGGGTTCGGCCGAAATTCCTGCTCGAATGTCTGGAGGCCCTGCGGGCCATTCCACGGTCCAGTGACCTTTCACAGCCTAGGAGAATCTTCTATCGGGGATTAGTGGAGGGCGCCGTGAAGGATAAGCTGTGGAGTAAGCTCGGCATGTCGAGAGTGGAGTACCGCTCTCATTGGTCTTGGGCGCCAGGTGCGGATTGGCTCAGCAACTCTGAGTTTTCTCTGACCTGGCGATTGGCTCGGAATGGTTTGTCTCTCAATGACAAGCGTTTCGCAATGGGCCTGGCGGATTTGCCAGATTGTGAGCGTTGCAACCTTGGAATTAAGGAGACGTCTGCGCACGCCTTCTTCCATTGTTCGCGCGTTCGCCCGTTGTGGGAGCGTGTCGGCGAGTTGACTGCTCGTATCGCGCCGCGGGAGCTTCTGCTCATTGATCGCGCATACGCTGTGGACAATGTTTTGCCCCCGTACTCTGGAGTGAAGCGGATGGTGTTTCTGTTGCTACTGGCCACGGCTAGAATGGTGATTTGGATGACGCGTCTGGAGGAAGTCTTGCGGGGCGGCCGTCTTTCGGATCAGGATCTAATCCGATATTTTGAGCATCAGCTCAAAATGAAGATTAGAACTGAACGGAAACGGCAGCACACGACAGAGTTCAGCGAAAGGTGGATAATTGCAGCGAGCCTGGTTCGTGTGACCGGGGCTAGCCTTGATTTTCTCTTTTAGATCTGCTAGTCGCATCGGGGTGGATTCCTTTGGAACCCCTCCCGCGGTTAAGGTAAGAATTCTTTTGTGTATCTAGTTAATGTGAGTGAATGTGTTTGTCCCGGCCTGTTCCCGGCTCCACTGCTTTTGTTATGATCCAGTTCGAGATCCCCATTGTCCATTGTTATTTTGTCCCGTTTTTCATTCTCGGCTGGGTCAGCCTTATATATTCTCCTGTCCAATTTATTTTGTACCCGGCATCTCCATTCCCCTAAGAAAGAGAGCTTCTTGATTCTGTCCTTTTAAGGCAGAATACAGCGGCCTCTTTAATTACGAGGGTGTGTTTGGGTCTTACTAACACGATGTATATATATTCATTTGAAATTGTTTTGTTTTGGGATTTTTTGTTTCTTCATAACCCCTTTCCCATCATGTCATTTCATGAAAAATTTTTTAAAGTTATTTTTGTAATTTATTGTACAAACCACAAATTTTTATGTACATTTGGGGCGTTTTGTAGGTCCTAGGTATGTTTTTGCGGTATTTTGGTGCACGACAAGTATGAGTGTTGATGGACAAATTTTTATGGTGAATGAGAATCATTGTAACGTATGTATGGGTCGCGAATCTGATTAGCTAGATATAGGATAGAGTATCTGTAGACCAACCCGAGTTTTGTTCCCCCTCCCCATTTTTTCGGCCTTGTGCCATAATTTTGTAAGTTTGTAAGTTTACAAAATAAATACACATAATCTAATCTCCTCGCCATATCTAATCTCCTCGTCATAATCTAATCTACTCGTCATATCTAATCTGCTCGTCATAATCTAATCTACTCGTCATATCTAATCTCCTCGTCATAATCTAATCTCCTCGTTATATCTAATCTCCTCGTCATAATCTAATCTCCTCGTCATATCTAATCTCCTCGTCATAATCTAATCTCCTCGTCATATCTAATCTCCTCGTCATAATCTAATCTCCTCGTCATATCTAATCTCCTCGTCGTAATCTAATCTTCTCGTCATATCTAATCTCCTCGTCATAATCTAATCTCCTCGTCATATCTAATCTCCTCGTCATAATCTAATCTCCTCATCATATCTAATCTCCTCGTCGTAATCTAATCTTCTCGTCATATCTAATCTCCTCGTCATAATCTAATCTCCTCGTCATATCTAATCTCCTCGTCATAATCTAATCTACTCGTCATAATCTAATCTACTCGTCATATCTAATCTCCTCGTCATAATCTAATCTCCTCGTCATATCTAATCTCCTCGTCATATCTAATCTCCTCGTCATAATCTAATCTCCTCGTCATATCTAATCTCCTCATCATATCTAATCTCCTCGTCATAATCTAATCTCCTCGTCATATCTAATCTGCTCGTCATAATCTAATCTCCTCATCATATCGACTACACAAGATGTTCGCATGACGGACATGCTACAGAAGGCGCCACTATAAATTATAACAGTAGTCCGTTGCACATAAATGGATAATCTCAGGCGCGCGTTGGAGGAAGATCGGTTGCTTGCGTGGGTATTGAGGGACATGTTCCCTTGCCTTACTATCACTCCCCCGACCCTATGGCTGACCGTCAGGCCTTGGGTGCGACCGAAATTCCTGCTCGAATGTCTGGCGGCCCTGCAGGCCATTCCACGGTCCAGTGACCTTTCACAGCCTAGGAGAATCTTCTATCGGGGATTAGTGGAGGGCGCCGTGAAGGATAAGCTGTGGAGTAAGCTCGGCATGTCGAGAGTGGAGTACCGCTCTCATTGGTCTTGGGCGCCAGGTGCGGATTGGCTCAGCAACTCTGTGTTTTCTCTGACCTGGCGATTGGCTCGGAATGGTTTGTCTCTCAATGACAAGCGTTTCGCAATGGGCCTGGCGGATTTGCCAGATTGTGAGCGTTGCAACCTTGGAATTAAGGAGACGTCGGCGCACGCCTTCTTCCATTGTTCGCGCGTTCGCCCGTTGTGGGAGCGTGTCGGCGAGTTGACTGCTCGTATCGCGCCACGGGAGCTTGTGCTCATTGATCGCGCATACGCTGTGGACAATGTGTCGCCCCCGTACTCTGGAGTGAAGCGGATGGTGTTTCTGTCGCTACTGGCCACGGCTAGAATGGTGATTTGGATGACGCGTCTGGAGGAAGTCTTGCGGGGCGGCCGTCTTTCGGATCAGGATCTAATCCGATATTTTGAGCACCAGCTCAAAATGAAGATTAGAACTGAACGGAAACGGCTGCACCCGACAGAGTTCAGCGAAAGGTGGATACATGCAGCGAGCCTGGTTCGCGTGACCGGGGCTAGCCTTGATTTTCTCTTTTAGATCTGCTAGTCGCATCGGGGTGGATTCCTTTGGAACCCCTCCTGCGGTTAAGGTAAGAATTCTTTTGTGTACCTAGTTAATGTGAGTGATTGTGTTTGTCCCGGCCTGTTCCCGGCTTCACTGCTTTTGTTATGATCCAGTTCGAGATTCCCATTGTCCATTGTTATTTTGTCCCGTTTTATTCTAGGCTGGGTCAGCCTTATATATTCTCCTGTCCAATTTATTTTGTACCCTGCTCCTCCATTCCCCTTAGAAAGAGAGCTTCTTGATTTTGTCTTTTAAGGCAGAATACAGCGGCCTCTTTAATTACGAGGGTGTGTTTGGGTCTTACTAACATTATGTATATGTATTCATTTGAAATTGTTTTTTGTTTTGGGGATTTTTGTTTCTTCATAACCCCTTCCCATCATGTCATTTCATGAAAAATTTTTAAAGTTATTTTTGTAATTTATTGTACAAAGCACAAATTTTTATGTACATTTGGGGCGTTTTGTAGGTCCCTGCTATGTTTTTGCGGTATTTTGGTGCTTGATAAGTATGAGTGTTGATGGACAATTTTTTATGGTGAATGAGAATCATTGTAACGTATGTATGGGTCGTGAATCTGATTAGCTAGGTATAGGATAGAGTATCTGAAGACCAACCCGAGTTTTGTTCCCCCTCCCTATTTTCGGCCTTGAGCCATAATTTTGTAAATTTACAAAATAAATACACATATCGACTACACTTTCTGCAAGTAGACATTAAGTTCTAGCTGCGGACCAACTTTTTTCTTCCCGATTATCAAATCATGGCGCAGATGGTGAAATTCACTGTTAAGTCAACCATTTTGTCAATCCTTTTATCCTTGGTTTCAAATTTATACTTCAGTGAAGGCTACACGAATTTTTAAAAAAAATGGTAAATGAAGCAAGTGAAAATTAATTTCTATTTGGTTGCCTTCAAGAAATTCTTTGAAACGATAACAAGTGAAGAAAATCGAATTATATCTAAATTTTCGTTTTCTTTTTATTCCGTTTTTCTTTTTTGTTTCGTACAATAATTTTAAATTCAGATTTATCATCGAATATGTCACATTTGGTCTCAAGGAATTTAAAACAAAATTTTGAGTTTAACACTTAACACAAGAAACAAGTCGCTCTTTGAAGAGCTGAATTCTTGCGTTATTCATATCCACGAGCAGAACCAGGTGTCCATATCTGAATATTCAAACGAATCATAATTCTTAATTTAATGATTGAGCACATCCTTACGTGTGCCACGACTATAAATACGCATAGAAATTTCTTTAATATCTCGTTAAATATTTTGGTTTTACATACTTTATATTGAAATGACAATCATAAGTACGAGGATGGGACGAAAACGTGTGAGGATGACTATGAAGATGCGATGCTAGAACCGTGAAATCTTGCATGTATTAATTTCAACACTTTTGTGATGTAATGTATCTCAGATCAGAAGGAGAAATTGGAGAGTCGAGTTCGAACTCCAGTTGAATTCGTTGTATTCACTTACGCGCACATACCCTGAGGAAAGGTATTAATCCGTCCCTTTCCTCAAGCTATGGGTTAAATAACAGGACAGATTGGTTTCTATAGTCTACCGCAAAAAGTTATGGCAACCTATTATTGTGAAATATCCTGCCCAGTCAGTCATATCCCTTTCAAGACATGATCGGCCAAGCGTGTATAACGTATGGCACTTAACTCACTGACTGACTGACTGACACACACACACACACACACACACACACACACACACACACACACACACACACATATATATATATATATATATATATATTGCTCTGAACAAAATGGACGTCATCATAATACTCTAACCTGAGGAACCTTTCGGCCAACATTTTTTCTAAGGTATTCGTTGGCTTTATAAAGAGATGTTAGTGCAAGACACAGGAGAACAGTAAAAGCTTAACCTACAAAAACGGGGGAAAAGTTGGAGCTCGTCTAAAAATAAATTTTAATTAAAATGTGAAGTGGATGTGAACACACATCTCCATAAGAGTGATAAAATGGAAAAAATGTAACACTCACAAACCCTCCAGTAATTGCAAGGAGCGAATAAATCGCTCTTTCTGCCTACACAGCCTCGGTTGTTGGATTTTTAAACCAACAGCTTCTAAAATGCGTAGATGATGAGCTGAGCAAGCACTGTGAAGGACAGAAAACCATGTGTCATCGTAATGATTAGCACATACTTGATTGTCTAACAAGTGTTGACCAATAGCTGACTCCAGAACAGCCTGAGTTGTTCTTATAGATCGCTGAGGGCTATGTTTGCAGCGACGTGCTGCGAAACCCACGTCTCCAACCTAAGATTGGTTCGTCCTATGTAAACCACATCATATATATATACTGAGAGAAAACTCAATACATAATACAAAGAAAGTTATGTATCAGGATTTAAATCGACAATGTAAATTTATTTACATTGTCTCTTTCAGACTTGAAAAATAAATAAATTCAATCAGAATATTTTTAAAACCGTTTTTGACAGAGGAAGTGAAGCTTGTATAATTTAAACCGGATAAAATTGAGAATAGATACATCAGATCACACATATAACATAATACAGAAAAAGGAATACATATATTTACTCACACATGCACAAAAGAAATATTATGAGAAAATATATACATATATATTTTTTTCTTTTAGACAGACGCAGAAAGGAAACACAGACAGGATACATATCCCCAATCACACAAATAATATTTAGAATATATACTCACACAAAATAAAGTAGAAAGATAGGAAAAAGACGTTTAAGTCCACAGACATAGCCGACTAAAAAGATAAAAGGGGTGAGAGACAAGGAAAAAAGAAAATAGGGAGACGAAAATCCACTACAGTCACAAACAATATTTTACACAAAAACATTTCAAAGCTAAAAACTATTTTCAGATAGACCTTTTCGAAATATTTTATTTAAGCCTTTCGCTTTCTTTAAAAATCTCTTCAAAAAAGTTTCAAAATCTTTCTAAAAACATTGTTTATATATAATATGAATTAAGTTCTTTCGGTGACTGACGTGTTTATACACCGCTTATATATAACGCTAAAATTTCTCTTCGGGTTTCGATCCTGGTCAGAAGTAAGTGGATGTCTAGCTACACTGATGATATGTGATACAACGAAACAGGTTTGTATGTGGATGACGAATATATAAATACGATAGTCAGTAGTAACTGGTCCCGTCCGATTATGGTCTCTGCTAAAAATTTAAAAATCCCCTGAAATCGCAAAAGCATTTTTACCTAATTAGGCGTCTCATTTGTGGAATGTGTGATGAATAATATTATTTTAGTATTTCTCTTAAAATCGCCACTTTTTCACGCGAGTACTGGAGCTAGATTTTATTTAGGCTTGAATTCTTCAAATGTCAGTAATTATCATGTATCTTTACATTTCTTTATGTCTATATTTATTTTGCTTAAGATGTCTTTGCTTTGCTTAACTGAACGTTTTTCTCCTTGGTTTTTCATTTTAAACTTGTTAGAAATTTCTGTTGCAGGTACTTTGGAGTTTAACTAAGTTAAAACTTTTCATTTTCTTTTTGTTTTAATTGGAGTAGATAGACCTTGCTATCCCCCGGGTCACACTCCTCCCACCTCTATTGAACAGGTGTAGAGGTTTATCCCTTGTCCCCTGCTCAGGAAGTGGTTTCCGAATCTCTTCTTCTCCCCAGACCTCAGTATTAGTGCTTCCGCGATTTTCGTGGTCGTTGGTAACGTCTCTTCATTGTGAGGGTACCTGGTTGGCAGTTTTATGATTTCTGCTTCCGACTGGTAGTTAGCAGCTTTAACTCTTGCGTAGCGTCAAGAGCAACTGCTCTGATCAACAGTTGCATAATATTGGGGTTCTTGCAGTATCATGTCGCGCATGGATAGGTGTCCCTGCAGGCGCTTTCGGTGGGCAACCCCGAGGCAACACTTTGCTGCAGCCCGCTCCAGTTACCTTCAATGTACATGTCGCAGCTACTGACCGTCTGCCTCCTCTACTTGAGGTCTCTCTTCACCAACAACAACAAATATGAACAACTCTATCTCCGCAAAAAAAGCTAAACCAGGCAAAGTAAAATCATCTAAACCTCTTAACATTTCCTTCACTAACATCTGGGGTATTCGAACCAACTTCTGCAGCGTTGAATCTTTCCTCCATGAAAAGTCCCCTGACATACTAGCGCTTTGTAAAACTAATCTCAACCCTTCAATTCTCTCCTCTGACTTCTCAATTCCTGGCTACCTTCCTCTCTTAAGGAAGGAGTTAACCGTCCATAGGCATGGCTGGGGGTTTACGTCAGCTCTAGCAAGAGTGACATCTCTTGAAACCCCTGACCACCCATACATGTCTTCGTCTGTCACTTCTCAAATCGACTAGCTATATTTTCTTTCTGTCCCGTTCCTCTTCCTCTCTTGACTTCTTCCTGCTAGACAGCATCTCTGACAATGTTGATAGGGCTACTTCCTCCCACCCATTCGCTTATATGTGTTTGGGGACCTTAACGCCCATCATGCCAAGTGGCTAGAAGATTCTGTTCTTGATTCTGTTGACATTCACGCCATGAACTTTGCTATTTCTCAATCTCTTATGCAAGTGGTAGATTTCCCCACACGCTTTCCCAGTATCCCTAGAGGACACGCTTCTCCGCTAGATCTCTGCTTCACCACTGTCCCTGACTCCTGCCAAGTCTCGCAGCTTTGCCCTCTCAGTAACTCCGATCATGCTGTCGTTTCTATTAATATCTCTCACCACTCTCACTGACCCCAGGAGCCTCCTACCAACAGGATGTTCTACTGCTACCAAAGAGCAAACTGGTTTCGCGATTTTCTATGTGACATGCTTTGGGGAAAAGTGTTCAGTCTCCCAGTTGATGGCTACGCCTCTGAGGTCTCCTCCTGGGTGGGAACAGGCATTGATGCCTTCATACCGATCAGGAAGTTCTGTCCAAAACCTCATTCCTCCCCCTGGTTCTTTCCTGCTTGTTCGACCGCCATTGCCCACAGAAACCGGCTATTTCCGGCTATTTCAAAGCCATGTAACTGGATAATCTTCTGCCCAGTCAGCCATGTTTCTTTCTAGACATGATCGCCCAAGCGTGTATCACGTATGGCATTTAACTGACTGACTGAATATAATAGTTGGAATCATGATTAAGGCTTCTACTGGTCATAAAGTGGGGGATCGGTTTTCTATTGTTATGAAGTAATAAACTGATCCCTCACTAATTACTACGTAATAATATGATACATCTCTTTCCCCCCTAGCTATGAGTCAAATAACAGGACAGATTGGGTTCTATAGCCTTGGTCGGCAACCAGTCTACCGCAGAAAGCAATGGCACCCTACTGCAGGATAATCTTCTGCTCAGTCAGTCATGTCTATTTCGAGACATGATCGCCCAAGTGTGTATCACGTATGACATTTTAATTGACTGACTGACTGACTGAAAAGGGTGAACGTATACATATATATTTATTTATTGATATTTTTTATGCTTTTTTGAGAGATACTTTCTAGACTTGGAACGTATCATTTCTTATCATTTCACCCCAACCATAATGTATCTAAGAGCAAGGGGCTACTGAGAGTGAAAGAAAATTTAGAAATCGATATTGGGGATAAAGGACAATAAAAGAACAGGTTTCAGAGAGACAGAAAGTGGCGATTGATATTCCATTTAAATTTTAGAAGATTGTAGGTGACGAAGAATCAAGTAGTCAAAAGAGAGATCGAAAGACGGAAAATGTGGGAATATAAACCAACTAGAAGCTCGGGTGTAATGAAAGCTTTAAAACTAATCCATGGTCCTGGAGCTCAGACTCTTTGGACGTTGGCACGAAAGACTAAAAAGCAATAGTTGTTTCCAGTTAAAGCGAAACCGTAGACTGAAAGAAAAATGAATGGATGTAAGTCAAATTTTGATTTCCTGGTATCGATATTGAATAAGTTTTTTCGTCGTAAACTGAATTTTGAAGGCTAAATAAGTCCTCTGAGTAAATGGTATCATGGCTGAGACTAAGAACTACAATTATACCTACCTAGAGCCAAACCCGAAGCAAAAACTAAAATAAAATGGCTGAAAAAAAATACAGACATACAGGCAGATAAACAGACACACACACACAAACATCTTGCCGTTTATATATATATATATATATCTGCACTATTGTAAGAACTGCAGCCTTGAATCTTCTGAATATCGTTTCGTACGTCTTTGTCTATGAGTGTATTAAATTTGACTAAAATCGGACCACTCCTTCTATAACCCGATTTTTTTCGATTATCGATTTTCGATATTTATCGGGGATACCTCGACACAAAACCTAGCTAAGAACATTCGCCGACGCTTATAGTACAACTGTGTAAAATTTCAAGAAAATCGGTTCAGCCGTTTCGGAGTCTATAGGTAACGGACACACAACCACACACACAGACAAAGTTCCATTTATAAATAAGTTTAGATAGATACAATAAGACTAACATAGCACCTGGCTATTTCAACAGTAAAACGGTGAGACCTATGTCACAATCTTAAATGAGGCGCTCGATGTGCCTGGAAGAAAAACTCATTAGAACAATCACCATGAAATATTTAGAGAAAAGATAGACGGATGCTAAACCATGGTACTGGTAAAAAGGCTTAAGCATGGACCAAGCGGGTCTCACAGAAAGCAATATACTGCGCCTCCTCGGCCCTACCTTATCTCCGACCTCAAGTGGAATCATTACATTGAGTCAATAGCTAAATCCACTGATGGGAAGGTTTCGTCACTGTGTTGGACAAGAAAGTTTTTTTCCGCCTAAATCAATCTTGCACATATACAAACCAACCATCCGTCCGTGCATAGTATACATACTGCTGTCATATCAGGTCAGGTGCCCCTGCTGTTCCTCTCAGTGTTCTCGACAGGGTCCAAACGAGAACCTGTAATGTGATCGGTCCCGACCTGGCAACTCTACTTCAGCCACTTTCTCACCGGCGGTATGTGGCTTCCCACTGTCTATTCTACAAATACTTTCATGGCTTCTGCTCCGACGAAATTAAGTCTCTGGTGCCCCCGCCACAAGAATTCACGCGTACTGGAAACAAGGTCCCACCCATTCAATGTTAGATCAACTAAATGCAGCCGACAATTATACTCCAACAATTTCTTTTCTCGAACTTCCCGCCTGTGGAATTCTCTTCCATATAGTTGTTTTACTGATGGTTACAACCTCTAGGAATTTAAATGCAATGTCAATACCCATCTCTTATCCACTTGACTCCAGTCCTGTCGACATCACCCGGTATATCTGTTTTGTTTTTTTCTTTCTCTCTACCTTTGTAATTGTCTTCACACCTGTGATCCCATCCTTCTCTTGTCCTTTCTCTGACACCCCCGGTAACTTGTTCGTATTTCTCTTCACTCTCCTCTTGCCTAAACTTTTACTCTCTTATGTAGCCCCCTGCGCATCAGTGGCAGATACCACCTTGCTTGGAGTGAAACGACTGAAAAAAAGATTATTATTTTAATACACTATCTTGATTTTCTTGTTTTCACACATTTCTTACAGTGGCTAAACTTCAACCTCCAGGAATTTAGATGCAATGTCAATTCCCATCTCTTATCCACTTGACTTGCTTGGAGTAAAACGATTAAAAAAAAAGCCGAGATGCTATGTCAGGAGGTAAAACGTTACTAGCCCTTTTTTGATTTTGTCAAGAATCTCGAGATATATACATACTAGCAGTATAGCCCGGCGTTGCTCGGGTGTAATGAAAGCTTTAAAACTAATCCATGGTTCTGGAGCTCAGACTCAGCCTAAAGAATATTTGTGTGACGTTTGGTGAGAATCGGATAAATATTGTGGATTTGTATAAAGGACATACAGACAGATAAACAGACACATGCACACACACAAACATCTTGCCTTTTATATATATATATATATATATATATATATATATATGTATATATATATTATCGATTTTTTGCACTATTGTAAGAACTGCAACCTTGAAACTTCTGAATATCGTTTCTTATGTCTTTGTCTATGAGTGTATTAAATTTGATTAAAATCGGACCACTCCTTCTATAACCCGATTTTTCCCATTATTGATTTTCGATATTTATCGGGTGAACCTCGACACAAAACCTAGCTAAGAACACTCGCAGACGCTCATAGTACAACTGTGTAAATTTTCAAGAAAATCGGTTCAGCCGTTTCGGAGTCTATAAGTAACGGAAACACACACACACACACACACACACACACAGACAAAGTTCCATTTATAAATAAGTTTAGATCAGTAACACCAGGCTAGATTTATTAGCAATATTCAATGTACGGAAGAATGGTAGATTTATAAATGCGCAAGATGGAGTCCGGCCGAAAACAAAAAAACATCTCAGGCACGACACGAAGAATCAAATTTCCTACCAGCAGACCACACAATTGAGTCAATATAATCATTTAACTTGAAAACGTGATAATGTGTAATGAGTTGCTCTCCTAGACGTTAGTATTCGCCATAGTCATGGAATATAAAAATGATGTTCTAAGAAGACCAAAAGACAGCAGATATCTTCATTTTTCTATCTTTTTTTCTTTTTCATTAAATATCGAATGTAAAAATATAGGCAATGTAATTAGGTGTTATGGGTTAAATAACAGGACAGATTGGGTTCTACAGCCTTGGTCGGCAACCATTCTACCGCAGAAAGCAATGGCAACCTACTGCGGAATAATCTTCTTTCGAGACATGATCGCCCAAGCGTGTATCACGCATGGCACTTAACTGACTGACGAAATATATTAGTTGGAATAATGATTGCGCCTTCTGCTGGCCATAAAGTGGGGAATTGGTTTTCTATTGTTATGAAGTAATAAACTGATCCCCCACTAATTGCTATTTAATAATATAATACATCTCTTCTCCCCCTGGCTATGAGTCAAATAACATCACAGATTGTGTTCTATAGCCTTGGTCGGCAACCAGTCTACCGCAGAAAGCAATGGCAACCTACTGCGGGATAATCTTCTGACCAGTCAGTCATGTCCCTTTCGAGACATGATCGCCCAAGCGTGTATCACGTATGCCACTTAACTGACTGAATTAGGTGTCATATAAAATTCTCAACCAGATTAAATATAATTTACCATTCGAACCGCTAAATAATAATGTGAAATAACGATTACAAAACGTGTCATACACTTAAAGCTGGCTTAGTCATCAACCTAACAGAAGGAAACTCCAACAAAAAATCTACGTTCTCAAGATGTAAATATCATCATCACATTTTGGTCTGTTATAGTATATAAACCATCGATACGTAGTTTATATTTACATGTACGGAGAACATATGGGTGATTCAATTCTCTGGGTGTATTATATCCACTCCGTGTTAAACTGTAGAAACTAATGGGTGGAGTAATATTTGCTTTGAAAATATGGATCTGAATATTTGCTTTGAAAATAGCGAAAGAGCACCAACAGGCTTGGAATTGTGCGTTTTTATGAAAGAATTTGCAAGGATAGTGTTATGGTACCCGTCATAAATAGGTAACTGCCTCGTGTCTGTCCACTTCCTACGTAAGCATCAATGCAGATGAGACGCCATTTTGTTATGATTATGATTCCTGAGCATGCAGTCCACAAGCGGTAACGATGTAGCCGACATTATTTAATTATTATTATTATTATTATTATTATTATCATTTTTATTATTATTGTTATTATTATACACAACGATTTGTCTGCAGTCAGGTGGATAAAGCTAAATTCTTGTTTGATGCAAGAAAGTTTTGATGATGGTGGCCAGAATGATTCACACAGCAAGAATCTAATTAAGCATTAACCATCTCTAATTTTCTACAAATATCACAAAGCTACAAATCACCAGCACTTTGCATTGTCATTACATTTACAGTTAGTCTTGCATATTGGTGTCTGCTCCAAAGTTAAAATGTTGGCTTATACATCTAGAAAATTATTAATTCGATATTTAGAAGCTAAATGATAATTCCAAAATTACCCAGTATACTTTTAGATGAGGGAACAGATAAATAATCTTCTACAAATATAATTCTGTGACTATGTTAGTTTGTCCATCCGTCTGTCCAAATTTCATCGATTGGATTTCGAAAATGAACGAGACATAGTGTTTGTAAATCTCGATAAATGATATTAACGATAACTTGAACAATCTATCTAAATAAAAAATGTACTTGTCCGTTTGTTACTGTTCGCTAATCTAGAAAACGGCTGCTCCAATTATTTTGAAATTTTACTATAGCATTTTAATCGAATACGAGCGTGTTTTTATATACCTTATATCTGAAAATATTTATAAATGGAACTTTGTCTGTGTGTATGTGTGTGTCCGTTATCTATAAACTCCGAAACAGCTGAACCAATTTTCTTGAAAATTTACACAGTTGTACAATAAACATCTGCGAGTGTTCTTAGCTAGGTTTTGTGTCGAGGTACCCCTGATAAATATTGAAAATCGATAATCGAAAAAATCGGTTTATAGAAGGAGTGGTCCGATTTTAATCAAATTTGATACACTCATAGACAAAGAGATAAGAAACGATATTCAGAAGTTTCAAGGTTGCAGTTCTTATAATAGTGCAGAAAATCGATAATATATATATATATATTATCGATTAGGTAAGATGTGTGTGTGTGTGTGTGTGTGTGTGTGTGTGTGTGTGTGTGTGTGTGTGTGTGTGTGTGTTTATCTGTCTGAATGTCCTTTATACAAATCCACAATTTTCATGCGATTCTCACTAAATTTCACACATATATTTTTTAGGCCGAGTCTGAGCTCTAGGACCATGGATGAGTTTTAAAGCTTTCATTTCACCCGAGCAACGCCGGGCTATACTTTAGTTAAAATATATTATAATATTAAAAAATACCTATTTTGCAAATGTATTAGAGCCGATGACAGCCGAATCAAAAAAACTTTCATTTTCAATACGGACGCGTTTACAGACAACTTTGTTATTTCATAGAAAACATAGGAAAACTGCACATTTAAGGTAAATAAAACCTTTTATTATTATTATTTCCATTTTGGCGGGCGTAAACAACAGAAATCCCTTCCCTTTTTTTAAAATAAAATTTCTATTCATTTTTCTAAACGAATTATTATCGATATCACATTTATTTC
Source organism: Ascarosepion bandense (assembly GCA_037127315.1). NCBI lineage: Eukaryota > Metazoa > Mollusca > Cephalopoda > Sepiida > Sepiidae > Ascarosepion > Ascarosepion bandense. The sequence goes on along the minus strand of JBBBDQ010002296.1, from coordinate 732,812 downwards.
GTTAGTTTAGTAAATAAATTTCTTCTTTTTTTCCATTTCTACCAAACTGAGCCACAGCAACGCGTGGCCGGGTACAGCTAGTACTAAATAGAGTGACCGTGTGCAAAAAATATGTAGTATACACTATATTATAATAAAGACCCTTGTGTGTTTATTTGCATATACAGATGTATATTCGTCATCCACATACAAACCTGTTTCGCTGTATCACTGCTCATCCGTTAGACTAGACATCCACTTGCTTCGGGCAGGGATCGAAACAACCAATTTAGTGTCAGTCGAAATCGGTAACCCTAAGTCATAGGCGTACAGAATAAATTTGTTTTTTAATTAAAATGAATGTTTTAAATTGCGACACGGAAATTTCTATGTTTCGAGATTTTTATCTTGTCATCAGGAAATGTTAGCTGATTGTTGTGAAAATGATTTTTATTTGATTCAAATGAAAATCATTTTCCCAACAATGATCTAACATTGCCTGATGACGAGGTAAAAAAGGTCGCAATGTAAAATATATTAATTTTAATTAAAAAACAAATTTTATTATATTATGTTCTACAATATTTGTTGTATTGATCACTTTTATAAATAAATAAAAAAAAGTAAATGCCAGAGAACCCGGAATTGTAAAAATGTTGGTTCTTTTCACCTGGATATATATATATATATATATATATATATATATCCAGGTGAAAAGAACCAACATATATGCAAATAAACACACGCTCAGGATTTTTTTCTTATGTTTTAACGTATGATACTCAGTCGTAGATACATCAATATATATGTTGCCGTCATTTTAGACGGCATATCGATATAAAGACAGATCCGTCGTTTTTGACAGCACGGGTCCACACGTATATAAATAATATGGATAACCTGGTGTCACATGAGAAAGTACAGTTGTCAGACAGATCCAAGTTATTCGGTATCAGATATCAATGAACGGAAATCAAATTCTGCCAAATTTTGTTGCTTTTTGTTCCGTAAAAATGGCAAAGAGAACGATTTCTCTTCCGGTCTATATTGCTTCTCCAGTCAACTTTGATAACCAAAAATTTAAATCAAGTAGAAATCGTCAGATTTCGTTTTTTGTTTTTTTTGTTTTTGTTTTTTTTGTTTTTGTTTTTTTTGTTTTTTTTATTTTTTTTTGTTTTGTTTTGTTTTGTTTTTTTGTTTTTTGTTTTTTGTTTTTCTTTAAACTTATCCAGTCAACTTTAATAATCCAAAATTTAAATGCATTAACAATCGTAATATTCCGGCTCCTTGCTTCACCAGTCAAAAATTTAAATCCAGTGACATTCGTTATATTTTTTTATTTTTTTTATTGTCCTCTCTCCCGAAATTTTTGTTTGTTTTTTGGTTGTTTGCTTTTGCTCAAGATTTTTTTTTTTTGTCTTCGCAACTTGTGACTGAGTGGCTTTACCGCCTTGATTTTGGATGAAGTGATTAAACAAAACTTCAAATCCGATTTAGCCTGGTGCTTGTACCTACCCAAACCTACAAACATAAACAAGAATGACAAGAGGCTTTTACAGAATTTCAACTTAGAAAAGAATTCTGAGGATTATAATAAAAGAAACTGACTTCATTTGACATCATCGTATTCAACTATGATGATATATTTAGTTTCACTTCACTTAGCAGAAAACTTATAAATAATTATTAAGAAAATAGTTAATGAATTCAGAATAATATTGTCGGAGTGTTTACTGTAGTCATACTGCGTTGTATATAAATCCAAATTTATTTACATTGTTTGGACTGTTGTCCTCATCTTTATTGCCATGACGTTTTGTCCGTTGTACACTCCCACTTTCTTCAGGTGATCGGAATTTCGAATTGAATCCCTTAATTCGTTCACTGGAGTGTATTGTTCTCGCTCCATGAGTCATGCTGCTGCCAGATCTCTCTCTCTCTCTCTCTCTCTCTCTCTCTCTCTCTCTCTCTCTCTCTCTGTTTTTGTTAACCTCTGCTAGGTAGTATCCTAAAAGACACTTGTCCCAGTGGATAAAAATATTGGTTAGATCCAGTGACTTGACCGAAAGAATAGGGAGTTCAATACTTGGCTACAGCAGTGAGGGACAAAACACTTGAAGTGTTGAGTTAAAGAGAGATAACTAAGACATCCAGAAGTGGCATGACTCATGGAATGCGAACAATGTACCCCAGTGATCGAAATAGAGTTGCAGTCGAAATTCTAAACACCTGAAGAAGGTTGAAACGTACAACGACCGAAATGGCGTGAATATGGCAATAAAGATGAAGACATTAGTCAAAATAATGTAAATAATGTACCTCATCCAAGATTAATAGATAAACAAAGCAAAACATATAAATCAATTGTGGAGTGCATATGCCTATAAGCAGTTGGTCGCACGTGTTATAAAACAACTCCCAGTCTCTACACAAGAATTAGTTTGTGTAGCAGTGGCTTGCCTCGGCGACCCAAACGGGCCAGAGTCGGGTGTATGTTTTGTAAGAGTGTGGCGACGGCGAATTGGCAAGCGTTGGTCAGAGGGAGAATCGGACAGCACTTCGTGGTAAACTGAATTGGTGTCGATTATAGCCGTTTATATTTACTGTGAGGAGCGCTCAGAATAGCTCTTTCGGAGATTAAGACAAGACGTGTGAATTTGGTTTGCCTGTTTGAATATCGTTTCTTATGTTTTTGTCTTTGAGTGTATCAAATTTGATTAAAATCGGACCACTCCTTCTATAACCCGATTTTTTCGATTATCAATTTTCGATATTTATCGGAGGTACCTCGACACAAAACCTAGCTAAGAGCACTCGCAGATGCTTATAGTACAACTGTGTAAATTTTCAAGAAAATCGGTTCAGCCGTTTCGGAGTCTATAGGTAACGGACACACACACACACACATACACACAGACAAAGTTCCATTTATAAATAAGTTTAGATTAGATGCTCAAGACATTTACCCACATAGTGTAATTGTACTAATATATAGAACAAAAATACAATATTTCTCTTAAAAACCAAGAGGAAAGATCTTACCTTTAGGATACATATCGAATCTCCTGTTTCAAAACGAAAAAAAAGTGTACGTCATCAACTGATGATATTGAATCGAACGCGGAGAGAAAATAAAGTTGTATCGCTGCATCGAGTTGACAGGTGAGAAAATAGAGGCGATGTTAGAACAGTGTGGTGAGTGGCGAAGGAATAAAAAGTTTACCTTTGTTCAGAATCTATCTGACAAAAGTATGCGATCTGGTATTTTTGCAATTGATAATTATCGTGAACCCCAAAGAAATACAGTCACGTTAGATCCAAATAAGCTGCTGTGTTATCTTCTGTTTGGTTCAAACTTAATACTCAAGTGAGCTACTGCTCTGTTTCCATAAGTAACCCTTAGCGTTGAAGTAACTGTGAGTGTTTCAGGACTGAGTTCAAATTTCTTTAAAAAGAAAATGATTATTCCAAATGAAATCGGTCGATTTCTTAAAACTGATAAATGATCAAAGATAAAAGAGCGTTTGTGTGGCGCTGGATATCCGAGTTCGAGAAAATATCACGGTGCAAAGAGCCTTCATATGGCAAGAAACGAGCAATTTCAGGATTTGGGGCCATGTAAAGGAAGTGCGTTGTAGTACAGTGGGTATCGGCTCGGAACGAGAAACCGGGGAACCGAGTTCGAATTCCAGTTGAATCCATTGTATTCACTTACGCGCAAATGCCCTTGGGAAAGGTATTAATCCGTCTCTTCCATCCAGTTATGGGTTAAATAACAGGACAGATTGGGTTCTATAGCCTTGGTCGGTAACCAGTCTACCGCAGAAAGCAATGGCAACATACTGCGGGATAATCTTCTGCCCAGTCAGTCATTTCTCTTTCGAGACATGATCTCCCAAGCGTGTATCACGTATGGCACTTAACTGACTAACTGAAAACTCTAGGCTCTAGAGAAAAATCGAGACTTGGAGATTTGTGTTACGATTGCTCAATGGTTAGATTGATTATTTTAAATAGTTTCTCTTATTTTGAATTGTTTCAATTGCATTCTTAACTGAGGATTGCAATGCTTTTATGGAACAGATAGTGGGGTAGTTTACTGTTGTCTTCTACACAGATTCATTATTTTTATTAAATGTGTCTTGTCATGTTTTCTTGGGAAAGATAGAGGAGTAGTTTACCATTGTCTTCTACACAGATTCATTATTTTTATTAAATGTGTCTTGTCATGTTTTCTTGGGAAAGATAGAGGAGTAGTTTACCATTGTCTTCTCTACAGATTCATTACTTTTATTAAATGTGAGTTTAATGTCCCTTGTCAAGAAACCCGAAATGAATAGCAGGAGCACCCGATCAAATGTGACAGCATTATTCAATACACGGGTGAATGATAGATTTATATATGTGTAAGATAGATTTAGACGAGAAAAACTTCCTAGCCCTACAAAGGGAAGCAACCTTCCTATCAGCAGATTGAGCAACGGATTCAATGTAGTCATTCCACTTAAGGTCGGCTGATATATTTAAACCTAGGAGGCGCAGTGTTTTGTTTTCAGCTAGACTAGTCTGATTCATTTGATGGGAGCGTAGAAGCGGTTGTCTATGGTGGTTAAATGATAGCAGCTTCGTTTTGGAAATACTAAATTTACGAGCCATTTCTTATCCCAGTCCACCACGGATTGGTGGGGTCCTTTTCAAGCTCAGCAGCTAAATTTGCTTTGCTTTGTGAGCTTCGGCTGATTTCCTATCGGGGCGGCAGTAAATTGATGCGTCGTCAGCATAAATGCCTACTAGAGATCTGATTACATCAGGGAGATCGTTGATAAAGATCAGAAATAGCGTCGGACCTAGAATAGATCCTTGAGGGACACCCGTGTTTCATATGATAGTATCTGGAAGCATACCCATTCAATACTACTTTCATTACGCGATTTGAAACGGAAGACTGGATTAGATTAACCAATCGTCCAGTTATACCATCGCCCTGTAACTTGCGTAGAAGGCTAGTATGCCAGACTCCGTCAAATACAGGAGCCACAGAGGAGAACTTCCAGCAGTCAGGGTAGTAAGAAGCAGAGAGGCAGTAATTGCAGAGTTTGGAGAAAACAGAGGATAGTTTAGAGGCACATTTCTTCAGGATAATGATTAAGATTCCGTCACCCCTGCTCGCTTTATGGGGGTCAAGCTTTGGAATTATGGTAGAGACTAGCGAGGGAGTAATGTGAACGTCACTAAGTTGAGCCTCAGTTCTGGGTGGGAACGGGAATACCCACTATAAAATGACAATGTGTCACATCTGACCTTGCGTGGAAAGGCTATTAAATACGGGAAGTCGGGTGCAGATACCCATGACAAATCAAATGTTGAGTTAGTGGAGAATCTGTGAGCAATGCATTCAGCCTTCTCTGTTGAAGATGTGAGGACCTGAAATTAATTGATTTTATTTCACACATTATTAGCCGCTAGTAGTCTTTGGAGCCGAACTTGTTAGGTGCTATACTCTGTTTCATTCTTTCAGCAAACAACAGCTTCGCGTAAGTCAGGATCCTTTTTCACTGATTACGAACAGAGGCAAAAAGGTAGCTATTATGGTCAGACGTGTTTTTTCGATAAAGCCGGAAAAAGCAGCCGAGCAAGCAAGGGAAAACCAGGGAGACGAATGGGGTTTAAGTCGTAACTTCGTGACTGAGATGAAAGCGTCGATGTCACCTGAACATAGAACGCGCTATCCTTAATTTTTATTTCTTTGTTCGACATGACTAAATATATTACACTGCATACACGACAATAACTGTTGCTGAGCTTCCATCTATCAGGCGTGCATTTTCAGGGAAATATATACAACTTTTATTGAATATATTTGCTGATATTTGGTAATGCAATATTAACAGGGGTGAAAAACAAATAACGGCAATGCTAATGTAGCCTTTTATTTTTTTAGCTGCTTTTAGTGTTGTAGTAATAACAATATTATGAAAGCGGATTAATTTTATAAAGAAATAGGCTTTTATTCTATTTTGTTTGCTTTCTACGAGCAGTAACTACTCTTCAAATATTTACTAAAATAAGAAACAATATATATATATATATAGAGAGAGAGAGAGAGAGAAACTATATATATATATATATATATATATATATATATATATATATATATATATATATATATATATTACGGAAATTAACGAATTTTAACGACACTTGGTTATAAGCAACCGACAATTCGTAATGAATTATTTTGAACATTATTTTTACCGATACTCGTATTTAAGTAGATATTCTGTTTTTAATTAAACAGTATTTTATATTTATATCTACCGGCCTGATTATTTTACGATAATTTTTATTTCGAAAATGTGTTCTATCCAGCATGATTCGAACCTGCGACATTGGGGAAGCTACCATTTGTTCTGGTACTGTCTTAACCACTCGACCATGAATAGCCTCTTGATCAGACGAGGTTTTTATCATGCTTATATAACACAATTTTTGATCTATCAAGATATATATAAGACAGTACTAGATCAAATGGAAGCTTCGCCTATTTACATAGGGGCGCAGGTTCGAATCCTGCTGGATAGCACACATTTTCAAAATAAAATTTATCGTAAAATAATTTGTATAACTTATTAACTTATTAACAAAACCGCTTTTCTGAAGGGCCTTATCGTAAATTTCTTTACTTGCGTTGAAAATTTTTATATTGGATGATAATTGGTTAACCCTATTATTTACTATCTTGGGTATTTGTCTTATAATATTCTTGGGGTGGTTGGATAAACTATTTATATAGGTGGGAGAACTATTTTCTTTGAGAAAGGGTTGGTAGGGACCATCATTTAAGTTAAGGGTGATATCTAGATAGTTTACAATTTTGAGATTGGAAGTAGCCTCAACCTTAAAACCAAGAAAATTTAGGGCTCTGATAATTTTCTTATGTATTCTATTAGTGTAAGGCCCATTGGAATTGGGAATACATATCAGTCCATCATCCCGATATAGGCCTATTAGTTTAGGGTCTAAAAATCTACTTAAAATATCTGAAATATTAGATCTGCTAGCTGGGCAGAATCATAGGCTCCCATAGGGACATCAAAACTAACTTCAGGCCCTTTTGTCCAAGTAGAATTATCAAAGGTGAGAATAGATTTTCTAGCTTCTAGTATAATTCTATAGTCACTATCCGAAATATTAACATAACCCCTAGCAAAGTCTAAACAATCCACAAGAAGTTTTTTTGATATAGAGGAATAGAAATCCACAATATCAAATTTAAGGAAAGTGGATTCAGATTTGTCATTGATATTATCAAACCATTTTATGGTATCTAAGGAACTCTTCCAAAGATTTGTATGCGCATGTATATGTATATAAGTGGGTATGAAATTGAATGTATGTGTGTGTATGTGTATGTATATATGTATTCTTAATCGTAGAATTGTGTGTGTATATGTATGTATGTATGTATGTATGTATGTATGTATGTGTGTACTTCTATAGGTATGTATAATTGTAAATGAATTTTTTTTTTTTACCTAGTGTTGTCTTTATTTAGTTTAATTCAAATGACCTATTTTTTTTTAAATAATTTTATTTTAAATCCTGTATCTTTTTATTCCCTTTTATAAATAATTATGCCTTTTTCTAATACTTCAACGTTTTTGGGAAGTTAGGTTTTCGAATTTGTCCAGCGTCTGTAATATTTTTAAAAAAATTTTTCTTTCTTTTCTTTTCTTTTTTCCTCCCTTCCTTCTTTTATTTCTCTTACCACCTTTTTTCCGTGTTGCTTAAACTTACGTCGATTTAACACGGCTGTCTGTTAATTTTTAGTTACAATTCTCTTTCTTTTTTTTTGCGAACCCAGACGATGTCAATTTTTTTCTTTTATTGTTTGTTTTATTTTATTTTATTTTATTTTATTTTATCTTTTTCTTTTTGTTTTTCTTTATTTTTTCCTTTTTTTTCTTTTAATTTCTTTGTAATCTATTTAAAAAGGAAAAGTAGACTAATTTTTCTCCAGTTTCTGAAAGGATTTTTCTGTTGCTGAGGTGATGTGTTATCCTCCGTGGGGATCTTCATATCGAAATGGCCATTCGACATCTTTGAATTAATCCTTTTTTAATATATATTTGCTCTGTAATATTTTATTACATGGAGCTCTCTTCCTGTATCATTTTTTAATATTAAAATAAAATTTTTAATATTAATTAGGATCGGGTTTTTGGAATTTACCTTCCTGCTTTTTTCCCTTGGATTGAAGTATCTGAATTAAAAAATATATATATATATATATATATATATATATAAAACACAATGGGGAAACTGTATTAGTTGCCAACGCCTTTCATCCAATGTGAACTTTTTTCCAGACAAAAAACGAAATGAAAAGTAACTATTAAAAACAAAACAAAATGTCCTTAGCAACTGAAAGAATAAAAATAGCGTCCTTTAATTTTTTTCAGTTACTAAGGACATTTTGTTTTGTTTTTATTAGTTATATTGTTTTTTATACATTCATTTCGTTTGTTTTTTTTTTACAGAAATACACATAAATGTATACAGAGAGATAGAGTTAGATAGAGATATATTGATGTAGAGAGAGATAGAGTGATAGAGATGTATATACAAAGAGAAATTATCTTTCTCTTTATCTCTCATTGTCACTCTCTCTCTCTCTCTCTCTCTCTCTCTCTCTCTCTCTCTCTATCTATCTATCTATCTAGCTAGCTAGCTAGCTAGCTATATATGTGTATGTGTGCGTGCGAGTGAGGGTATATATCGTGAAACATAGATAGATAGATAGATAGATAGATAGATAGATAGATAGATAGATGAAACTAGCTAGCTATATATGTGTGTGTGCGTGCGAGTGAGGGTATATATCGTGAAACATAGATAGATAGATAGATAGATAGATAGATAGATAGATAGATAGATCATTTCTATCCCTATCTATCTCTCTCGCTATATATATATATTAGTAGTAGTACAAGCTAATGGGTTAGCGGTCCACTGTTGATACTGATATACATAGACAGAGACAGATAGGGTGATATATAGAGATATAAAGACAGAGTGAGAAATATAGAGATAGAGATAGAGATAGAGATATAGTGAGATATACAGAGATAGAGAGATGCATAGTTTTATATATATATATATATATATATATATATATATATATATATATATATATTTCATTTTTAAACGAGTTATTTTAAACGAGCGAAATAACTCGTTTAAAAATGAAAAATATTCAAGTTCTCCAATATAATTGTATCCAACACTTTTTAATACAATTGTGTACTGGTCTAACCCTATTAGAACTAAAAACTAAGTATTAAACAATCAATATTGTTGGCTCTTTAGGTTAGTTATTTACTTTGTTTGCTCTACTTGTGTATTGAGCGCTTTTTGTTTTAGGTTACTCGTCTACCCTGACTCGGAGTGGTAGCACCTGTTAGGGTCCCAGCTATGGTAAATATTTAACCCCCAAACTGGGGTCAAAACACTATGAAAATATTAAAATAGATTTTTGTAGAAATAAATACATAAAAATAAACTTTTATAGAAAAATATTCATTTTTGAAGGAAAAGTATTAATAACAATATCTTACTATCTCATCTTTCAGCAGTTCAATTACAATTTTTTTAATGCAACCACCAGAGGGTGTGTCGGATTATTGTTACTATTTTGTTTTTCAAATATACATTTACTTCTATTAATTCTTTTTTAGACATTCAGGTGTGCACCTCCTTTTTCGAGAAGCTATTCTATAGTTCTTAAGGATATGGTGTTCCCTGGAAGCAGCGGAAATGTGGTTCTACAGAAGGATGCTGCGGATATTGTGGACTGAGCATGCAAGCAACGATGAGGTGTTGGAAAAAATGGCAACAAAAAGGAAATTAATACTGAGCATCAGGAAGAGACAACTGAAGTTCCTGGGACACGCAATGAGGAAGGAGGGCTTGGAGAACCTGATACTGACAGGCCAGATAGAAGGAAAGAGAGACAGAGGAAGGAAGCAGATAACATATTTGCAGGTTCTGGTCGGGTGAATGACAGAACGGGGGTGACCAGGAGTAACAGGAGCAAACATACTAAGAGCCACAAGGGATAGGGAGACGTGGAGAACCATGATCGCCTACGTCCTGAAGAGACAGGGCACATAGAAGAAGTTCAATTAAGACGGATCGAGGTTAGCAGTAAATAAAACTGTGTTATTGGTGAAAGTTTATTAATTTCACTACCGGACCATGTTATTTCAGTCATGGCAATTATGTGTGAAAAATAATACCGCCCAAATGTCCGCCAAGGCTTTGGTGTCACATCTCCATTCGATTTTTTAAAATTTTTGATAAAGTCTCCGCATAGTTGCTCCTCGATATTACCAATAAGCTGTTGCTTCCCAATTTTTTTCGTATTCATATGAAGTTTGGTTTAATTTGATATTTTTGTATGACTGACTTGGCAGACCGCCTGCAGTATCTCTCTCACCGGCGCGACGTGGCTTCCCTGTGTCTCTTCTATAAATACTTCTGCTCCGATGAACTGAGATCACTGGTTCCCCATAGGTTCGAATTTGCACGAGATACTAGATTAGCAACTAGATCCCACCCTTTTACAGTGAAACCGATAAAATGCAAACGCAACTTCTACTCCAACAGTTTCTTTTCTTGCACTTCCCGACTGTGGAATTCTCTACCACATGACTGCTTCCCCGACGGCTACAATCTCCAGGAGTTTAAATGTAAGGACAATAGACACCTCCTAACACACCAACTCGCTTCCATTCTTTCAAACACTCTTCCCATCCTCCGAAATACCTACCACCACCCCTTTTGACATTTCCTATATCTAACCACTCTTTCTATTTACCTTCCCCTATGTAGCCCCAAGCTCAATAGTGGCAGTGGATTGCCTTGCTTGGGGTGAAACGATTAAAAAAAAGAAAAAAAAAGTGAGTCTTTTTATTTAATGAATTTTCTTTGATTTTCAGATGATTAATTGTTTCTTATTTATTTTTTATTGTTTCGACTTCTTTTTAGCCTGCTTCATAAATTATGGGTTGGTTTCTTAATTGTGTAGGATTTGCAGGTGGTTAATTTCTTATTATTGTTTTGACTGTACTGACTTCTTTTAAGCCTGCTTAAGAAATTATGGGTTGGTTTCTTAATTGTGTATGATTTGCAAGTGTTTAATTTCTTAATATTATTTTTACTGTACTGACTTCTTTTTAGCCTGCTTAAGAAATTATGGGTTGGTTTCTTAATTGTGTAAGATTTGCAAGTGGTTAATTTCTTATTATTGTTTTTACTGTACTGACTTCTTTTAAGCCTGCTTAATAAATTATGGGCTGGTTTCTTAATTGTGTAGGATTTGCAAGTGGTTAATTTCTTATTATTGTTTTTACTGTACTGACTTCTTTTAAGCCTGCTTAATAAATTATGGGCTGGTTTCTTAATTGTGTAGGATTTGCAAGTGGTTAATTTCTTATTATTGTTTTTACTGTACTGACTTCTTTTAAGCCTGCTTAATAAATTATGGCTGGTTTCTTAATTGTGTAGGATTTGCAAGTGGTTAATTTCTTATTATTGTTTTTACTGTACTGACTTCTTTTAAGCCTGCTTAAGAAATTATGGGCTGGTTTCTTAATTGTGTAGGATTTGCAAGTGGTTAATTTCTTATTATTGTTTTTACTGTACTGACTTCTTTTAAGCCTGCTTAATAAATTATGGGCTGGTTTCTTAATTGTGTAGGATTTGCAGGTGGTTAATTTCTTATTGTTTTTACTGTACTGACTTCTTTTAAGCCTGCTTAATAAATTATGGTTTGGTTTCTTAATTGTGTAGGATTTGCAGGTGGTTAATTTCTTATTATTGTTTTTATTGTGTTGACATCTTTATCTCATCCTTCAGTTCAGCTGTTCAACTGTTCTTGGTTTGTAGCCATAAATCTTACTTTTGAGCCTGGTCAGTACTTAGATGGGTGACCACTTGGGAATACCAGGCGCTGTAAGCCTATAGTGACGGATGTGCGTTGTGGTGCAGTGGATATCGGCTCGGAAAGCGAAATCGGTGATCCGAGTTCGAATTCCAGTTGAATACCCTGCATCAATTTAAGCACTGGTACCGTTGGGAAAGGTATTAATCCGTCCCTTCCCTCCAGTTATGTGTTAAATAACAAGGATATGACTTGGGGACCCTGCCCTTAAAAACAAACCCCAATGAATCTTGATACTCGAAAAGAAAAAAAGTATTACTAGGCACAAAACTTATATAAAAACAACAATAAATTGTTGAAAGAAAAAGGTATTACTAGCAATAAATAAAGTTTAGTTGGCAATAAATGACCCGCCGAGGTTGATATGCCATAAAAACAAAACAACCAACCAACCAACTAACCAACTTTTGAGATGACCCCCAAAAGAAGAAATGTAAAAGCCTAAAGTTGCAGTATCGTGGTGGCCAATTAACATCACTGTTTAAAGAGGAGATACAACCTGGTAATTTCACTTATTTGTAAGATGCTTCAGTAACATTAACACGTTGTTCGATTGTTAATCGTTTTATGGTTGAAATTGTCAAAAACTGAAATTGTTAAATCTGAAGGAAATTGAAAAAATAGTTAAATTTAACTAACATTTAAAATCGGTCCAAGTTATTATAGGAATATCCTATAGTCGACTAAACACAGTAAAAAGAAATTAACGCAAAATGATAAAAGAGGTCAACACAGTATAAATCAATTAAGTATGCAAAAAGAAGTCAACTCAATAAAATCAATAATAAGAAATTAACCACCTGCAAATTCTACACAATTAAGAAACCAACAATATTTTAATAAACGTGTTAAAAAGAAGTCGAAACAATAAAAAATAAATAAGAAACAATTAACCATCCGAAAATCATTCAAAATTAATCAAGTAAAAAGACTCACTTGCATACAAAGACATCAAATTAAACTAAACTTAATAAATACGAAAAACATTGGGAAGCAACAGCAGAAAAAAAAACCCCTGAGTGACTATATCACACTAATTCCGTCCCGAAACTTGTTATTTCTTTGCTCAGGTTAGAATACATTTTGGCACGCGTTCTGCTTTCCCGTCTATGCGAAAGGACCTACTTCCTCAACCCCATATTTCTTCTGTTGTTTATAAATTCACTTGTAGTTGTGGTAATGACTACATAAGAAGGGCGTCCCGACGTTTGAATAGCAGAGTTAAACAACACCTGCCATAACGAATTCTCGAAATGGAAGCTCGGTCAATAAAACTTCGGAATTTTGAAGAAGAAACCATATATCTTCCATATGTCCAAAACAACTGCCTTACTTTCAATAGTCTTGTCATGTCCCTTCATAACGTAGAACATCATTGCTAAATTCTTTTGCTTTCAATCGTTAATACATCAGCTGCCGAAATAAAGAAGCGAAAGCGACATTGCTTATCTAAATGACGACGCTATGAGGTGGGATGCATATTTCCCGATTCGATTAAGGCCTCAAAAAAAAAAAAAGACCGAATACTACAGACAAATGTTAGAAAAAGATCTAGAACAAGAAAAGCAAAAAGCAGCAGGACATTTGGTGAAAGAAAATTATTAGATAAAAACACTGCTAAATTCTCGAAATCCTAACAACGTCTACAAAAGATAAATACTTCCTGTTTGAATGACTGAAATCAAGTTATCGTTATATCAAACATTTTCTCCAGTTATTCTATCTATGGATGCAGTAATGATTTCTAGTCAAATGTGGATAGATTTTTATTCTTGTCGTCCCTTCATGACGTAAGCTTCTTCTTCTTCTTCTATGTGCCCTATATAGGCGATCATGGCTTTCCACGTCTCCCTGTCCCTGGTGGCTCTTAGCAGGCGTTCTTTTGTTGCACCATACACCCTCATTCCGTCATCCACCTAATCAGATCCTTCAAATATGTTATCCGCTGCTTTCCCCTGTCTCTTTTCCCCTCTATCTAGCCTGTTAGTATCAGGTTCTCCAAGCCCTCTTTCCTCATTGCTTGTCCCAGGAACTTTAGCTGCCTCTTCCTAATGCACAATATTAATTTCCTTTTCGTCTCCATTCTTTCCAATACCTTATCATTGCTCACGTGTTCAGTCCATGATATGCGCAGCATCCTTCTGTAGAACATTTCAGCTGCTTCAAGTTTTTCCTTCATCTTCGAAGATATTGTCCAACATTCACTGCCATATTGAAGAACCGACATCACATAGCAATCCAGTACTCTCCTCTTTGTTTCTAGTGAAATTGTCCTGTTTCTTAATACTTTACTCAACTTCTGGAATGCTTCTTTCGCCATGCCAATTCGCCTCCGGATCTCAGTGTCGCACTTTCCGTCTTCTGTTAGAACACTTCCTAGGTGTTAACATTTCTGTACCTGCTTGATTTTAGAGTCCCTCACCTGTACGTAAGCTATCATGGCTAATTTCCTTTGCGCCATTATTAACCGTTTGTTTTTTAATCTTTATTATTGAGGTAACACCATTTACTCCCGCCTCAGTTTAGAAATCTGGCCAGGCTGACAAAGATAACTTCGTTGCTGATCTGGAAATAGACCTCTAATCTGTGGTAGGCTGGGGTTAGAAATGGCTCGTAAATTTTAGTGCTTCCAAAACGACTCCACCGTTTTTTAACCACTATAGACAGTATCTCCTACACCCCTATTAGCATGGATCAAGCTAGTCTTCCGGAAAGTAATACAGTGTGTCTCCTCGGCCTTACTCCCTCAGTCGGCCTCAAGTAGAACGACTACATTAAATCAATTGCTAAATCTACTAATAGCAAGGATGGGTCACTGTATCGAAACTAGAAGTTTTTCTCGCCTGAATCTATCTTACACATATACAAATCAATCACATTGGATACTGTTATCATATTTAATCGACCGCCCGTGTTATTCATTTCCGTGTTCTCGACAGGTTCCAAAATAGAATCTGCAATGTAATCGATCACGACCTGGCAGTTCTACACCAGTCACTTTCTCACTGATGTGATGTGTCTTCCCTCTGTGCCTTCTACAAATATTTTCACGGTTTCTGCTCCGACAAGCTTAGCTTCCTGGTTCCCCCTCTACACGAATTAACTCGCGTGACTAAACTGACAACTACTTTTATAGTCAAAACCACCAAATGCAGCCGCCACTTCTACTCTAACAGCTTCTTTTCTTGCAATTCCCGTGTGTGGAACTCCCTTCTGTATACTTGCTTTCCTGACAGCTACAATCTCCAAGAGTATGAATACAATGTCAACTGCCATTTATTATCCCTGTGGCTCTCATACTTCTATTATCTTTTCCCCAACACTCACTGTATCTTGTTATTCTCTCTTTTTACTCTACTCTCACGTAACTTTCTTCACAACAGTATCCCCATCCTATTCTTACCCATTCTCTGACACCCCCTGGAAACGGTCATCTTTCTCTCTTCGCTTGTAATCTTTCACTCTCCTCTTATGTAACCTTCTGTGCAGCAGTGGCAGTACTGCTTTGCTTGGAATGAAACAATTATATATATATATATATATATATATATATATATATATTATAAATTATATTTTAATATATATATATAAATTATATATATATATATATATATATATTATATTATTTTATTTTATATATATATATATATATATATACATATATATATATATATATATTATAAATTATATTTTAATATATATATTATATATATATATATACATATATATATATATATATATTATGAATTATATTTTAATATATATATTATATATATATATATATATATATATATATATTATAAATTATATTTTGTACAAAATTTTGTACATGTTCAAAAATATAATTTATAATATTCACAGCTCTATATATTGTATATCGAGCACTGTTTCAAATTAATGTTTTGGACGTTGTAAAAAAAAAAATTTCCTTCGTTCCTTATTCACTCGGATATATATATATATATATATATATATATATATATTATACTTTAGAACATGTTCAAATTACAATCTATTAAAAAGTGTACATTTTGTTTCGACATTGAAAGAACACTGTCTCATCAGGTAGTAAACGCTATTTTTGAAAAGAAATGGAAATTTCCATCCTTATATTGGTAATTTCTTTGTGTGCGAGGTTAAGTGGGTAGAGAAAATGAGAAACCAGGAGTCATAAAGGGACACAGAGGAAATAAAAAACAAAAGGAGGAAAACGGGAGAAAAGGAGAGGGAACTAAAGAGACCTGATGAAAAGCACAAAGAAAGACGCCAGCTTCAAAGTATTGCGCACTGTTTTAAATTAATGTTGTGAACGTTGTTAATATTTTCTTCGTTCCTCATTCATTTGTATATATAATATAAAACATTTCGAATTGTACCCTCGTTGAATAGCTTCTTCAGCAACGATAAAAAAAAATATTAATTCAAATATGATACAAAAATTCACATACCGGAAGGAGCCCCAAAATTTACACATATAGTCATCCGCAGAGAGATCTGCTTCGCTGTATCACAGCTCATTACTACAATTAGACATCCGATTGCTTCTAGCAAGGATCGAAATCCGACGGAATTGACGCCAATCGGCGATTCTACCTCTGAGCTATCGGCGCTTGATAGAGGAAGGCGGACTTTAGCGTATTATATACAATGTAAACGCATGCCAGTAGCTGAGAGTGTTTAAATTCATTACTGAATGAACGATGCGTATATGCGTGAGTAGCGACTGTTATTTTTTCAAAGTTTACCATTCCTATAAGTCACTGATGCCTCCTCAACAGGTGTTTACTTGTGCAACCAGACTGGCAACTGGGTCCCACCCATTCACAGTCAGGTTAGCCAAATGCAGACGACAATTCTACTCCTGCAGCTTCTTCTCTCGCACTTCCCGCCTGTGGAACTCGCTCCCGTATTCTTGCTTTCCTGACGGCTACAACCTCCAGAAATTTAAATGCAAAGTCAATACTCATCTACTAACCACTGGACTCTAGCTCTCTCCCCACCCCCGTATAACCTTCCCTTTCTCCCCACCTATGTATCTGTCATCGCACCTGCTTTCTCAGCTTTCTATTGTTCCTTTCTAACTAGTTTGTACTCCTCACTCTTTTCTAATTAATCTTTTTACATTTATGTAGCCCCCTGCACATCAGTGGCGTTTCCGCCTTGCTCGGGGTGAAATGATTAAAAAAATATATATATAGTCGTGTGGTTTCTCATCGTCTCTTCACAGTTTTGAATTCAGAAAAATACTTCAGCCTTGAAGACGTACACGTTCAAACTTAGCCACAGATTCATTGGTATTATTATCTACGAATTTTCTTTTCCTTCTCTAGAACGAGATTGTAGTAGTTTTCTGTTGCCTTTCCACTCTTTATTACCTATAGAACGTGGTTTCCCGTTGCTTTTTACACAGTTTCAAATTCCCAGTAGAGCTTAACATTTCGGACTCCGAAGGTGACTTTCTGTTGCCACGACAATTGACACTAATTGATTTATGATAGTGTATTAGAATAACGGTGGTGTTATCATGTCCTACTATGTTAACAACAGATACAGCCTTTATTAAAGTTGAAAATGAAGTTTATACAGTAAAAGATGTAATACAGTACTAAAGGTTAAATTAAATTATATCCCAAATAAGGGCAAAAAGACAAGAGTAACCAGATTTTTATAAGCCGGAGTTGCTGCGTAGGAGATATTGACTCATGCTTCTCCAAGAAAGAATTTATCTGGGACACACACACACACACAGAGAGAGAGAGAGAGAGTGAGAGAGAGAGAAAGTCAAAGCGAAGAACATTTATACAATTTTATTTTCATCTAACAGTTTATAATACAAATAAGCAGGTTAAAGAGAGAGAAAGAGGGAGTGAGTGAGTGATAGAGAGAGAGAGAAGCAAGAGAGCGAGAGAATGAGAGAGAGAGTGAAAGAGTGAGAAAGAGCCGGAGATAGAGAGAGCGTGCGAGGGAGAATGAGAGAGAGAGAGATTATGTACGCGTGAGCTCGTACCCCATAACATAATCTGGATAAGTGGCAAAAAGAAATAAATGAAAAGATCTTGAACCCGTCTCGCTATTTCCATTTTGTACAATATTACGCTACTCGCACGCTTCAGTTTGATGTACTTTTTCTTTTCTTTTTTTTTTTTAATAATTTCCAAACAAGGAAGACGGGACCGCCACTAGTGCGTAGGGGGTTACAGCAACAGAAAAGACTGGGTACAGAGGTTATTGAGGAAAGGATAAAAGAAGAACGGGATTCAAGAAGATAGAAGCAGTTTTTTTTTTTAATCATATCACCCCGAGCAAGGCGGTAACGCCACTGATGTTCAGGGGGCTACATAGGAGTGAAAAGATTGCAAACGAGAAAGCCGGAAACCGCATCCTAAACAGGAAACAAGGGCTGAGCCTCTTCACCTGTTCAATAGACGTGGGTGGAGTGTGAACCGGGCGATAGACTAAACTATCTACTCCAATTGAAAAAAAAAAGTGAGAAGATTGGAAAAGAGAAAACCGGAAACCGCATCCTAAACAGGAAACAAGATGAGATTTTTCAAAAAAAAAAACCTAAACAGACAGGCATAGCGAGGATTAAAGCATTAGTTAAATTCAACATTTACCTTAATACTCTAGAGCAAGGAATTTGACAAAAGAACACGATGCTGATTGATAATTAGATTTATCCATAAGTACAATCCTTACATGCTACAACCAAATATGCTCCCATAAAACTTGTATGATCGATGAATAAATCAATTGATAAGACACAAGTATCGAAACAAAATAGCTACTTTTGTAGTGATATTATAACATATTCATTGTATATATGTTGTGAATCTTCAACACGGGGGGGGGGGGGCTAATCTACATATTTAGCGTTTCCACTCAGAATAAAATTATAACTAATGTTTACGTTTATATTCTCCCCTCCATTTAAATAATACTCTCAATAAGAGCATTACTTTACTCTGATGAAGTCCTTGTAGAGGATGAAGCAAGTTACACAAATATTTCTCCAATTTGTCATTTAATTTCCCAAAATTCTGATAGTAAGAAATGTATTTCCCATATTCTTCTATGTTATTTTTACCACTTATTAGAGCTAGTTTTTTTTTTTTTAATATCTTCTTCTATGTACCATATCCCTTCAGGACATAGACGATCATGTCCTTCCACATCTCCCTATCCCTTGTTACTCCTTCCAAACTCTTCTTTGCCATTCATTCAAGCCCATGAAGTATGTCATGCATTGAAAAGAAAAAAAGAAAAAAAAGAAAAAGAAAAAAAAAGAAAAAAAGAAAAAGAAAAAAAAGAAAAAAAGAAAAAAAGAAAAAAAGAAAAAAAGAAAAAAAGAAAAAGAAAAAAAGAAAAAGAAAAAAAGAAAAAGAAAAAAAGAAAAAGAAAACAAAAGAAAAAGAAAAAGAAAAAAGAAAAAAAGAAAAAGAAAAAAAAAAGAAAAAGAAAAAAAAAGAAAAAGAAAAAAAAAGAAAGAGAGACAGGCAGAGCTAGGATTAAAGCATTAGTTAAATTCAACATTTACCTTAATACTCTAGAGCAAGGAATTTGACAAAAGAACACGATGCTGATTGATAATTAGATTTATCCATAAGTACAATCCTTAGTTGACGTTGCGTTTAAATTTTTGGAGAAAATTTACTTTGGAAAAAGTAAACAAATGATTTTATGATTGCATGTGATTATTTCGAATCTTTATTATGGAGATA
The DNA here is from genome assembly GCA_037127315.1 of Ascarosepion bandense. NCBI lineage: Eukaryota > Metazoa > Mollusca > Cephalopoda > Sepiida > Sepiidae > Ascarosepion > Ascarosepion bandense. The sequence goes on along the minus strand of JBBBDQ010002296.1, from coordinate 713,108 downwards.
ATTTGAAAAATAATTGTTTCACCCGAGTCTTTTCTTATATTCATGCAGTGTAACAATATTTCTTCATTTGTTATATAATATGAATATATATATATATATATATATATATATATATATATATATATATATATATATATATTTCTTTTGCTGGATTTCTAGATTTGAAAATAGTTTTCCCCAAGTAACACAGGCAAAAAAAAAATTATGTATAAGAAAGAATATACCGAAGATCCTATTGTTTATTGTGTTTTTATCTTTTAAGTTATTTCAACCCCGGGAGAATCAATGAAAAAAACTCAACGTCTAAACATCAGAAACATTTTTGTAACCAAATTTTCTGTCATCATACTTTTCGTGAATGGCAGAAAAAAATCTTGCAATTAGAAATATTCGACATTTTTTTTAGTTTTTAGTTTTTTTTGTTTTTAGATTTTGATATTTTTTACATTCATCTTTTATTTTTTTACACTTATCGAGGTTATGTCATGGAGTATATACACTCTCTCACCGCCTCTCTCTCTCTTTTGCTCAATATCTCTCGCTCTCTCTCATTCTCTCGTTCTCTCACTTCTCTCTCTCTCTCTCATTCTTTTTCTCGCTCTCCCCCTCTCTCCCCCTCTCTCTTTTGCTCAATATCTCTCGCTCTCTCTCATTCTCTCGTTCTATCACTTCTCCCTCTCTCTCGCTCTCTCTCATTCTCTTTCTCGCTCTCTCCCCCTCTCTCTCTCCCGTTGTCTATCTCGCTATCTCTCTCATTCTCTTTTTCGCTCTCCCATTCTCGCTAGCTTACGCTCTTTCTCATTCTCGCTCTAGCTCTCACTCTCTCTTTTTCTCTCTCTCTCTCTCATTCTTGCTCTTCCTCTCTCTCATTCGCTCCTTTCCTCTTCTGCTTTCTTTCTCACTATCCCTCATTCTCTCTCTCGCTTTTTCTCTCATTCACTCTTCTCTCCCACTCTATCTCACTATCTCTCTCATTCTCTCTCGCTTTTTCTTTCATTCTTTTCTTCTTTCTACCGCTCTCTATCTCACTATCTTTCTCATTCTCTCTTTCTCGCTTTTTCTCTCATTCTCTCTTTCTTTCTCCCGCTCTATCTCACTATCTCTCTCATTTACTCTCTCGCTATTTCTTTCATTCTCGCTCTTTCTTGCTCTTTCTTTCTCTCTCTCTCTCTCTCTCTCTCTCTCTCTCTCTCTCTCTCTCTCTCTCTCTGAGTTGATTCTTTACATTATAACTTATTAGATATAAACAATACTTTTATGACTACGATTTTATGGTATTTTATAATTATATCGCCCCAAGCAAGGCAATTTTACTGCCACTGGTGTGAAGGGGGTTACAAAAGAGGAGAGTGATGAGAAAGATAAACAAATTATAGGGGGTATCAGAGAATGGATAAGAGAAGGATGAGAACACTGGTGTGAAGAGGGCTGATGAGACTGGAATGGACGGGAAAAGAACGTGAGGGAAAGGATGCGAGTCAGAGAGATAGGAGATGACAATTGACCTTACATTTAAATTCTTGGAGATTGTAGCTGTCAGGAAAGCAAGTATACAGAAGGGAATCCCCCAGGCGAGAAGTGCGAGAAAAGAAGGTGATATAGTAGAAGTTATATTTTATTGGTTTCACTGTAAAAGGGTGGGACCTAGTAGTCTAGCATCTCGAGTAAATTCCTGCACAGGGGGCACCAGGGCGCTAAGCCTGTCGGGGCGGAAGCCGTGAAAGTAATTGTAGAAGAGACAGAGGGAAGCCACATTACGTCGGTGAGAAAGTGACTGCAGCTGAGCTACCAAATCGGGATCGATTAAAACTAATTGTTGCAACGTAAAAATTCTGAAACACCCGATCAGCTATTGAATTGCATAATTAGTTATTTATTTAGATTACCAGGACGCTTCCATTATAGATTACATCATCATCATCATCAAACCTATGATAGGGTGGGGCAGTAGAGACACTGTGCAGCTGACTACCTGACCACCTGACCATCCACATTGAACGCATTTCAGTAAGTATTCGTTCATGCGTTTGTGTCTGATGGAACCCATCTCTCTCCAGCTGAGACTACAGGAGATTGCATGCGTTGGTCAAAAACCCGTGGTCAACAATTCTATCGCCCTGGCCTTTGACATTGACCTAGCCACGCCATATTATCACCGTACTGAATATTTGGCATAGTATACCTGAGGATGTGCGTTTTGGTGCAGTGGATATCAGCTTGGAAGAGAAATCGGAGAGCCGAGTTCGAATTCCAGTTGAATTCGTTGCATTCACTTATGTGCAAACACTCTTAGGAAAAGTATTAATCTACCGTTTCTCCGTTCAGCTGTGGGTTGAATAGCAGGACATATTGGATTTTATAGCCTTGGTTGGTAACCAGTCTACCGCATAAAGTAATGGCAACCTACTGCGGAAAAATGCCCAGTCAGCCATGTCTCTTTCGAAATATGATAGCCAAAGTGTGTATCACGTATGGCACTTAACTAAACTGATCTGGATGAAATGGATTGAATAGCAGCACAGATTGGGTGATACAGCCTTGGTTAGCAACCAGTCTACAGCAAAGATCAATGGCACCCTACTGCGGAAAAATGTTCTGCAGTCAGTCATGTCACTTTTGAGATATGATCGCCCAAACAAGTATCTCGTTTGACACTTAGCTGATACCTAGAGCTCATATTTTCTTTGGTTCAAAACCGATGTCCCCTGACTTAAACACGTGGCTAATGTGTACATCGAGAGACACTCCGTCCTGGCTGTTGATTGCGGTCTACGAACCCCTCCGTCCACCGACGATTACTCTGAATATACGGCCAATATTTCAGTCCATCTGCAGATTCAGCCAATAGCCGGCTGAAATTCTATGCGGTTAGCTTCTCTATGATGATCTATATACTGGTTATTGACACAGAAAAATTATACATGAACGACTCTGCAATATTTCAGTCCATCTGCAGATTCAGCCAATAGCCGGCTGAAATTCGATGCGGTTAGCTTCTCTATGATGATCTATATACTGGTTATTGACACAGAAAAATTATACATGAACGACTCTGCAATATTTCAGTCCATCTGCAGATTCAGCCAATAGCCGGCTGAAACTCGATGCGGTTAGCTTCTCTATGATGATCTATATACTGGTTATTGACACAGAAAAATTATACATGAACGACTCTGCTTCTTTCGGAGACAGAAGTGATGCAAAATGGAGGTATTTTTATTAAATTTTTTTCATCCTTTTTATGTATTTCAGTCGTAATACCCTTCACAATTATTTAATACTGCACATAAAACAGAAAGGTTTCTTTAGAAACAAAGAAAACATTACTGAACTCTTCAGTCAGTTAAGTGCCATACGTGACACACTCTTTAGGCGATCATGTCTCAAAAGAGACAGGACTGACTGGGCAGAAGATTATCCCGCAGTAGGTTCCCATTGCTTCCTGTGATAGACTGGTTGCCGAACAAGGCTATAGAACCCAATCTGTCCTGTTATTTGACTCATAGCTAGGGGGAGAAGAGATGTATTATATTATTAAGTAGCAATTAGCAGGAGATCAGTTTATTACTTCATAACAATAGAAAACCGAATCCCCACTTTATGACCAGTAGAAGTCGTAATCATTATTCCAACTAATATATTTCGTCAGTCAGTTAAGTGCCATACATGATACATGCTTGGGGGCGATCATGTCACGAAAGAGACAGGACTGACTGGGCAGAAGATTATCCCGCAGTAGAATACCACAGCTTTTTGCGGTAGACTGGTAGCCAGCCAAGGCTATAGAACCCAACCTGTCCTTTTATTTAACCCATAACTGGAGGGAAGAGACGGATTCACACCTTTCCCAAGGGTATTTGTGCGTAAGTGAAGACAGGGAATTAAACTGAAATTCGAAATCAGCACACCGATTTGTCGTTCCGAGTCGATATCCACTGCACCACAATTTACATCTTGAATGCTTACGTAATATAAATCCTCCTATATGGCAATGAACATGCTTCAGTATGAAACTCGATGCGGTTACCGTCTCTATATTGATCTATATATTGGTTGTAGACACGGAAGAATTATGCATGAACCTCTCTGCTTACTTCGGGGACAAAAGTGATGCACAATAGGGATATATTTTTTTCAGCCTTTTAATGTATTTCAGCCGTAATATCCTTCATAATCATTTTATATTGTACATAAAACAGAAAAATTTCGTTAACCCTCTAAGGCCATTCGTATCATATTTGATACAGTATTTCCCTATAAGGAAACATTTGGCATTCATTGACTGAGCAGTCAGTACTGCTTTCATTTGAAATTTATAAAATATTTCTCTTAAAAAATTTTTCAGGAAAATATTTCTTTCAAGGCTTGTTTTCAAACTGTATCAAATATGATACGAATGGCCCTAGAGGGTTAAGAAGTGGTTCCAGGCTCCTCACCACCTCCCAATCAGAGGCCTTGCTGCCAGATGCAGTTTACCGTCATGCACAGGGCCACATTATAAGGAAGGAAGGCTAAGAGAATCTAATACTCACAGGGAAAATAGAGGGAAAGAGAGATAGGAAAAAGCAGTGTGAAATATATTTGATGGGCTTGAGAAAGCGGATGGTAGAAAGGGGTTTGGGAGAGATACCAAGAGGAAATAGCTTTAGAGTGACTAGGGGTAGAGTCAAATGAAAGTCCGTGATCACCTATTGTCTTGAAAGAACACAGAACCCTCTAGGGCCATTCGTATCATATTTGATACAGTATTTCCCTATAAGGAAACATTTGGTATTTCCCTATAAGGAAACATTTGGTATTCATTGACTGAGCAGTCAGTACTGCTTTCATTTGAAATTTATAAAATATTTCTCTTAAAAAATTTTTCAGGAAAATATTTCTTTCAAGGCTTGTTTTCATACTGTATCAAATATGATACGAATGGCCCTAGAGGGTTAATAATATAATATGATTAAGGCTTCTACTTGTCATAAAGTGGGGGATCAGTTCTATATTGTTATGAAGTAATAAACAGATCCCCCACTAATATGATACGAATGGCCCTAGAGGGTTAAAAACAAAGAAAAGAGTACTGAACTCTTACGTAATATAAATCCTCCAATATGGCTATGAACAGGTAACACATATATATTTCTACAGAATAATGCTAAGAATATCATGGACTGTACATGTGAGTAACGACGAAGTTTTAGAGTAAATGAAAACAAACATTGATATTTAACATTAGACAGACAGTTGAAATTTCTAGCGCATATAATGAGGAAAGAGGGCTTGGAACATTTCGTACTCACAAGATATACAAAAGGCAAGAGAGACAGGGGAAACCAAAGCATCACCGACCTAGCAAGCTTGACTAAATGGATGTAAGAAAAGGGTTATGGAGAGATAACAAAAAGACAAAAATTATTAAAAGCTACAAAGGAAAGGAAATTGTGGAGAGCCATAATCGCCAACCTTCTGAAGAGACACGACATATAAAAGACGAAGAAGAAGTGATTTACTGATGTAAGTTTAATTAACCGATAACTGGAGAGGAAAAGGTGGATTCATATCTTCATATCATAAGTAGGGGTATAACGAACCCAAAAGGGAATTGCAACGCAACTCTTCGCTTAACAATTCCAATATATATAGAATTCTGATTTTATATATGTGTGTCTGTGTGTGTGCAGTCATCTATTTCTGATGAATTCACGAATATTCGTTGATAAATACGAAAGTATCGACTTGCTAATAAAAGATTGTCTATAAAAGCATTGACTTAAGAATAGATAGATAGATAGATAGATAGATAGATAGATAGATAGATAGATGTAAATAAACTGAGATGGATAGATAGATAGATAGATAGATAGATAGATAGATATAAACAAACTGAGATAGATAGATAGATAGATAGATAGATAGAGATAAACAAACGGAGATAGATAGATAGATAGATAGATAGATAGATAGATAGATAGAAACAAACTGAGATAGATAGATAGATAGATAGATAGATAGATAGATAGAAACAAACTGAGATAGATAGATAGATAGATAGATAGATAGATAGATAGATAGATAGATAGATAGATAGATAGTTAGATAGAAATAGAAACAAACTGAGATAGATAGATAGATAGATAGATAGATAGATATAAACAAACTGAGATAGATAGATAGATAGATAGATAGATAGATAGATAGATAGATAGATATAAAAAAACTGAGATAGATAGATAGATAGATAGATAGATAGATAGATATAAACAAACTGAGATAGATAGATAGATAGATAGATAGATAGATAGATATAAACAAACTGAGATAGATAGATAGATAGATAGATAGATATAAACAAACTGAGATAGATAGATAGATAGATAGATAGATAGATAGATAGATATAAACAAACTGAGATAGATAGATAGATAGATAGATAGATAGATAGATATAAACAAACTGAGATAGATAGATAGATAGATAGATAGATAGATATAAACAAACTGAGATTGATAGATAGATAGATAGATAGATAGATAGATATAAACAAACTGAGATAGATAGATAGATAGATAGATAGATAGATAGATAGATATAAACAAACTGAGATAGATAGATAGATAGATAGATAGATAGATAGATAGATAGATATAAACAAACTGAGATAGATAGATAGATAGATAGATAGATAGATAGATAGATATAAACAAACTGAGATAGATAGATAGATAGATAGATAGATAGATAGATATTAAAAAACTGAGATAGGTAGATAGATAGATAGATAGATAGATAGTAGATAGATATGAACAAACTGAGATAGATAGATAGATAGATAGATAGATAGATATAAACAAACTGAGATAGATAGATAGATAGATAGATAGATAGATAGATAGATATAAAAAACTGAGATAGATAGATAGATAGATAGATAGATAGATAGATAGATAGATAGATAGATAAATAAACAAACTGAGATAGATAGATAGATAGATAGATAGATAGATAGATAGATAGATAGATAGATATAAAAAAACTGAGATAGATAGATAGATAGATAGATAGATATAAAAAAAACTGAGATAGATAGATAGATAGATAGATAGATAGAGAGACAGATAGATAGATATAAACAAACTGAGATTGATAGATAGATAGATAGATAGATAGATAGATAGATAGATAGATAGATAGATATAAACAAACTGAGATAGATAGATAGATAGATAGATAGATAGATAGATAGATAGATAGATAGATAGATATAAACAAACTGAGATAGATAGATGGATGGATAGATAGATAGATAGATAGATAGATACATAGATAGAAACAAACTGAGATAGATAGATGGATAGATAGATAGATTGATAGATAGATAGATAGATAGATAGATATAAACAAACTGAGATAGATAGATAGATAGATAGATAGATAGATAGATAGATAGATAGATATAAATAAACTGAGATAGATAGATAGATAGATAGATAGATAGATAGATAGATATAAAACAAACTGAGATAGATAGATAGATAGATAGATAGATAGATAGATAGATAGATAGATAGATAGATATAAACAAACTGAGATAGATAGATAGATAGATAGATAGATAGATATAAACAAACTGAGATTGATAGATAGATAGATAGATAGATAGATAGATATAAACAAACTGAGATAGATAGATAGATAGATAGATAGATAGATAGATAGATAGATATAAACAAACTGAGATAGATAGATAGATAGATAGATAGATAGACAGACAGATAGATATAAACAAACTGAGATTGATAGATAGATAGATAGATAGATAGATAGATAGATAGATAGATAGATAGATATAAACAAACTGAGATAGATAGATAGATAGATAGATAGATAGATAGATAGATATAAACAAACTGAGATAGATAGATAGATAGATAGATAGATATAAATAAACTGAGATTGATAGATAGATAGATAGATAGATATAAACAAACTGAGATAGATAGATAGATAGATAGATAGATAGATATAAACAAACTGAGATAGATAGATAGATAGATAGATAGATAGATAGATAGATAGATAGATAGATAGATAGATAGATATAAACAAACTGAGATAGA